>JAPYKT020000015.1:0-450000 GCA_028749325.2 Caryopteris x clandonensis
ATTGGATAAAAACTAAGTATTTTTCGAAAAATACACCATAACTCTTACACCGTTTGTCACAATACTTTGAAATTCGTAGCTTATCACAAAAATATGTGTGGAATCTACTGTAAAAATTTAAAGCAAAATTAAATATCATGAAAAATTACGATTTTGCCCCTATAAGATAAAAACTGAGTATTTGTCGAAACATACACCATAACTTTTACACCGTTTGTCAGAACACTTTGAAATTCATATAATATCACTAAAATAATGTCTGCAATCTACTGTAAAAATTTCAAGAAAAATTAAATATCATAAAAATTACGATTTTGCCCCTATAGGATACAAAACTGAGTATTTGTCGAAAAATATACCATAACTCTTACACCGTTTGTCAGAACACTTTTAAATTCGTAGCTTATCACGAAAATAAAGTGTGGAATCTACTAAAAAAATTTCAAGCAAAATTAAATATCATGAAAAATTACGATTTTCCCCTATAAGATAAAAACTGAGTAGTTGTCGCAACATACACCATAACTTTTACACCGCTTGTCAAAACTCTTTGAAATTCGTAGCTTATCACTAAAATAATGTGTGGAATCTACTGTAAAAATTTAAAGTGAAATTATATATCATGAAAAATTACGATTTTGCCACTATAGGATAAAAATAGAGTGTTTTTCGAAAAATACACCATAACTCTTACACCGTTTGTCACAACACTTTGAAATTCGTAGCTTATCACTAAAATAAGTGTGGAATCTACTATAATAATTTCAAGCAAAATTAAATATCATGAAAAATTATGATTTTGCCCCTATAAGATAAAAACTGAGTATTTGTCGAAACATACACCATAACTTTTACACCGTTTGTCAGAACACTTTGAAATTCGTATCTTATCACTAAAATAATGTTTGGAATCTGCTGTACAAATTTCAAGCAAAATTAAATATCATGAAAAATAACAATTTTGCCCCTATAGGATAAAAATTGAGTATTTGTCGAAAACTACACCATAACTCTTACACCATTTGTCAGAAAACTTTGAAATTCGTAGTTTAGCACTAAAATAACGTATGGAATCTACTATAAAAATTTCAAGCAAAATTAAATATCATGAAAAATTACGAATTTGCCCCTATAGGATAAAAACAGAGAATTTTTTGAAAAATACACCATAACTCTTAAATAAAGTGTGGAATCTACTGTAAGAATCTACTGTAAACTTTGAAAACTTTGAAATTCATGTATTATCGCTTAAATAAAGTGTGGAATCTACTGTAAGAATCTCAAGCAAAATTAAATATCATGAAAAATTACGATTTTGCCCCTATAGGATAAAAACTGAGTATTTGTCGAAAAATACACCATAACTCTTACACTGTTTGTCAGAACACTTTGAAATTCATAGCTTATCACTGAAATAATGTGTGGAATCTACTGTCAAAATTTCAAGCAAAATTAAATATCATAAAAAATTATGATTTTGACCCTATAGGATAAAAACTGAGTATTTTTCAAAAAATACACCATAACTCTTACACCGTTTGTCAGAACTCTTTGAAATTCGTAGGTTATCACTAAAATAATGTGTGGAATCTTCTGTAAAAATTTCAAATAAAATTAAATATCTTGAAAAATTACGATTTTGCCCGTATAGGATAAAAACTGAGTTTTTGTCGAAAACTACACCATAACTCTTACACCGTTTGTCAGACCACTTTGAAATTCGTAGGTTATCACTAAAATAATGTGTGGAATCTACTGTAAAAATTTCAAGCAAAATTAAATATCATGAAAAATTACGATTTTGCCCATACAGGATAAAAAACTGAGTATTTGTCGAAACATACACCATAACTTTTAAACCGTCTATCAGAACACTTTGAAATTTGTACCTTATCACTAAAATAATGTCTGGAATCTACTTTAAAAATTTCAAGCAAAATTTAATATCATGAAAAATTACGATTTTGCCCCTATAGGATAAAAAACTGAGTATTTGTCGAAAAATACAACATAACTCTTACATCGTTTGTCAGAACACTTTCAATTCGTATCTTATCACTAAAATAAAGTGTGGAATCTACTGTAAAAATTTCAAGCAAAATTGAATATGATGAAAAATTACAATTTTGCCCCTATAGGATAAAAACATAATATAAAAACTGAGTATTTGTCGAAAAACACACCATAACTCTTAGACCGTTTGTCAGAAATCTTTGAAATTCGTAGCTTATCACTAAAATAATGTGTGGAATCTACTGTAAAAATTTAAAGGAAAATTAAATATCATGAATAATTACGATTTTGCCCCTATTGGATAAAAACTAAGCATTTTTCGAAAAATACTACATAACTCTTACACCGTTTGTCACAATACTTTGAAATTCGTAGCTTATCACAAAAATATGTGTGGAATCTACTGTAAAAATTTAAAGAAAAATTAAATATCATGAAAAATTACGATTTTGCCCCTATAGGATAAAAACTAAGTATTTGTCGAAACATACACCATAACTCTTACACCGTTTGTCAGAACACTTTCAAATTCATATCTTATCACTAAAATAATGCGTGAAATCTACTGTAAAAATTTCAAGGAAAATTAAAAAATCATGAAAAATTACGATGTTACCCCTATAGGATAAAAACATAGGATAAAAATTAAGTATTCGTAGAAAAACACACCATAACTCTTACACCGTTTGTCAGAACTCTTTGAACTTCATAGCTTATCACTAAAATAATGTGTGGAATCTACTGTAAAAATTTCAAGCAAAATTAAATATCATGAAAAATTACGATTTTGACCCCATAGGATAAAAACAGAGTATTTGTCCAAAAATACACCATAACTCTTATACTATTTGTCAGAACAATTTGAAATTCGTAGCTTATCACTAAAATAATGTGTGGAATCCACTGTAAAAATTTCAAGGAAAATTAAATATCATGAAAAATTACGATTTTGCCCCTATAGGATAAAACTAAGTATTTGTCGAAACATACGCCATAACTCTTACACCGTTTGTCAGAACACTTTCAAATTCGTACCTTATCGCTAAAATAATGTGTGGAATCTACTGTAAAAATTTCAAGGAAAATTAAATATCATGAAAAATTACGATTTTGCCCCTATAGGATAAAAACATAGGATAAAAATTGAGTATTTGAGGAATAACACACCATAACTCTTACACCGTTTGTCAGAACTCTTTAAAATTCGTAGCTTATCACTTAAATAATGTGTGGAATCTATTGTAAAAATTTCAAGCAAAATTAAATATCATGAAAAATTAAGATTTTGCCCTTATAGGATAAAAACGTAGGATAAAAACTGAGTATTTGTCGAAAAACACACCATAACTCTTACATAGTTTGTCAAAACACTTTGAAATTTGTTGCTTATCATTGAACAAATGTGTTGAATCTACTCTAAAAATTTTAAGCAAAATTAAATATCATGAAAAATTACGATTTTGCCCCTATACTATAAAAACTGAGGATTTGTCGAAACATACACCATAACTCTTACACCATTTGTCAGAAAACTTTGAAATTCATATTTTATCACAAAAATAATGTGTGAAATCTACTGTAAAAATTTCAAGGAAAATTAAAAAATAATGAAAAATTACGATTTTACCCCTATAGGATAAAAACATAGGATAAAAATTAAATATTTGTAGAAAAACACACCATAACTCTTACACCGTTTGTTAGAACTCTTTGAAATTCATAGCTTATCACTAAAATAATGTGTGGAATCTAAAATAAAAATTTCAAGCAAAATTAAATATCATGAAAAATTACGATTTTGCCCCTATAGGAAAAAAAACTGAGTATTTTTCAAAAAATACACCATAACTCTTATATTATTAGTCAGAACACCTTGAAATTCGGAGCTTATCACTAAAATAATGTGTGGAATCTACTGTAAAAATTTCAAGCAAAATTAAATATCATGAAAAATTACGATTTTGCCCCTATAGGATAAAAACTGAGTATTTTTCAAAAAATACACCATAACTCTTACACCATTAGTCAGAACACTTTGAAATTCGTAGCTTATCACTAAAATAATGTGTGGAATCTACTCTAAAAATTTCAAGCAAAATTAAGTATCATAATAAATTACGATTTTGCCTATATAGAAAAAAAACGTAGGATAAAAATTGAGTATTTGCCGAAAAACACACCATAACTCTTACATCGTTTGTCAGAACTCTTAGAAATTCGTATCTTATCACTAAAATAATGTGTGGAATCTACTGTAAAAATTTCAAGGAAAATTAAATATCACGAAAAATTACGATTTTGCCCCTATAAGATAAAAACTGAGTATTTGTCGAAACATACACCATAACTTTTAAACCGTCTATCAGAACACTTTGAAATTTTTATTTTATCACTAAAATAATGTCTGGAATCTACTTTAAAAATTTCAAGCAAAATTAAATATCATGAAAAATTACGATTTTGCCCCTATAGGATAAAAAACTGAGTATTTGTCGAAAAATACAACATAACTGTTACATCGTTTGTCAGAACACTTTCAAATTGGTAGCTTATCACTAAAATAAAGTGTGGAATCTACTGTAAAAATTTCAAGCAAAATTAAATAACATGAAAAATTACGATTTTGCCCCTATAGGATAAAAACATAATATAAAAACTGAGTATTTGTCGAAAAACACACCATAACTCTTAGACAGTTTGTCAGAAATCTTTGAAATTCGTAGCTTATCACTAAAATAATGTGTGGATACTGTAAAAATTTAAAGGAAAATTAAATATCATGAATAATTACGATTTTGCCCCTATTGGATAAAAACTAAGTATTTTTCGAAAAATACACCATAACTCTTACACCGTTTGTCACAATACTTTGAAATTCGTAGCTTATGACAAAAATATGTGTGTAATCTACTGTAGAAATTTAAAGCAAAATTAAATATCATGAAAAATTACGATTTTGCCCCTATAGGATAAAAACTGAGTATTTGTCGAAACATACACCATAACTCTTACACCGTTTGTCAGAACACTTTCAAATTCATATCTTATCACTAAAATAATGTGAGAAATCTACTGTAAAAATTTCAAGGAAAATTAAAAAATCATGAAAAATTACGATTTTACCCCTATAGGATAAAAACATAGGATAAAAATTAAGTATTCGTAGAAAAATACACCATAACTCTTACACCGTTTGTCAGAACTCTTTGAACTTCATAGGTTATCACTAAAATAATGTGTGGAATCTACTGTAAAAATTTCAAGCAAAATTAAATATCATGAAAAATTACGATTTTGACCCTATAGGACAAAAACTGAGTATTTGTCCAAAAATACACCATAACTCTTATACTATTTGTCAGAACAATTTGAAATTCGTAGCTTATCACTAAAATAATGTGTGGAATCTACTGTAAAAATTTCAAGGAAAATTAAATATCATGAAAAATTACGATTTTGCCCCTATAGGATAAAAACTAAGTATTTGTCGAAACATACGCCATAACTCTTACACCGTTTGTCAGAACACTTTGAAATTCATGCCTTATCGCTAAAATAATGTGTGGAATCTACTGTAAAAATTTCAAGGAAAATTAAATATCATGAAAAATTACGATTTTGCCCCTATAGGATAAAAACATAGGATAAAAATTGAGTATTTGTGGAATAACACACCATAACTCTTACACCGTTCGTCATAACTCTTTGAAATTCGTAGCTTATCACTAAAATAATGTGTGGAATCTACTGTACAAATTTCAAGCAAAATTAAATATCATAAAAAATTAAGATTTTGCCCCTATAGGATAAAAACGTAGGATAAAAACTGAGTATTTGTCGAAAAACACACCATAACTCTTACATAGTTTTTCAGAACACTTTGAAATTTGTTGCTTATCATTGAAATAATGTGTTGAATCTACTGTAAAAATTTCAAGCAAAATTAAATATCATGAAAAATTACGATTTTGCCCCTATAGTATAAAAACTGAGGATTTGTCGAAACATACACCATAACTCTTACACCGTTTTTCAGAAAACTTTGAAATTCATATTTTATCACAAAAATAATGTGTGAAATCTACTGTAAAAATTTCATGGAAAATTAAAAAATATTGAAAAATTACGATTTTACCCCTATAGGATAAAAACATAGGATAAAAATTAAATATTTGTAGAAAAACACACCATAACTCTTACACCGTTTGTCAGAACTCTTTGAAATTCATAGCTTATCACTAAAATAATGTTTGGAATCTACTATAAAAATTTCAAGCAAAATTAAATATCATGAAAAATTACGATTTTGCCCCTATAGGATAAAAACTGAGTATTTTTTGAAAAATACACCATAACTCTTATATTATTAGTCAGAACACCTTGACATTTGTAGCTTATCACTAAAATAATGTGTGGAATCTACTGTAAAAATTTCAAGCAAAATTAAATATCATGAAAAATTACGATTTTGCCCCTATAGGATAAAAACTGAGTATTTTTCGAAAAATACACCATAACTCTTACACCATTTGTCAGAACACTTTGAAATTCGTAGCTTATCACTAAAATAATGTGTGGAATCTACTCTAAAAATTTCAAGCAAAATTAAGTATCATAATAAGTTACGATTTTGCCCCTATAGAAAAAAACGTAGGATAAAAATTGACTATTTGCCGAAAAACACACCATAACTCTTACACCGTTTGTCAGAACTCTTTGAAATTCGTATCTTATCACTAAAATAATGTGTGGAATCTACTGTAAAAATTTCAAGCAAAATTAAATATCATGAAAAATTACGATTTTGCCCCTATAAGATAAAAACTGAGTATTTGTCGAAACATACCCCATAACTTTTAAACCGTCTATCAGAACACTTTGAAATTTTTATCTTATCACTAAAATAATGTGTGGAATCTACTGTAAAAATTTCAAGCAAAATTAAATATCATGAAAAATTAAAATTTTGCCCCTATAGGATAAAAACTGAATATTTTTCAAAAAATACACCATAACTCTTACACCATTAGTCAGAACACTTTGAAATTCGTAGCTTATCACTAAAATAATGTGTGGAATCTACTCTAAAAATTTCAAGCAAAATTAAGTATCATAATAAATTACGATTTTGCCTATATAGAAAAAAAACGTAGGATAAAAATTGAGTATTTGCCGAAAAACACACCATTACTCTTACATCGTTTGTCAGAACTCTTTGAAATTCGTATCTTATCACTAAAATAATGTGTGGAATCTACTGTAAAAATTTCAAGCAAAATTAAATATCATGAAAAATTACGATTTTGCCCCTATAAGATAAAAACTGAGTATTTGTCGAAACATACACCATAACTTTTAAACCGTCTATCAGAACACTTTGAAATTTTTATTTTATCACTAAAATAATGTCTGGAATCTACTTTAAAAATTTCAAGCAAAATTAAATATCATGAAAAATTACGATTTTGACCCTATAGGACAAAAACTGAGTATTTGTCCAAAAATACACCATAACTCTTATACTATTTGTCAGAACAATTTGAAATTCGTAGCTTATCACTAAAATAATGTGTGGAATCTACTGTAAAAATTTCAAGCAAAATTAAATAACATGAAAAATTACGATTTTGCCCCTATAGGATAAAAACAAAATATAAAAACTGAGTATTTGTCGAAAAACACACCATAACTCTTAGACAGTTTGTCAGAAATCTTTGAAATTCGTAGCTTATCACTAAAATAATGTGTGGATACTGTAAAAATTTAAAGGAAAATTAAATATCATGAATAATTACGATTTTGCCCCTATTGGATAAAAACTAAGTATTTTTCAAAAAATACACCATAACTCTTACACCGTTTGTCACAATACTTTGAAATTCGTAGCTTATCACAAAAATATGTGTGTAATCTACTGTAAAAATTTAAAGCAAAATTAAATATCATGAAAAATTACGATTTTGCCCCTATTGGATAAAAACTAAGTATTTTTCGAAAAATACACCATAACTCTTACACCGTTTGTCACAATACTTTGAAATTCGTAGCTTATGACAAAAATATGTGTGTAATCTACTGTAAAAATTTAAAGCAAAATTAAATATCATGAAAAATTACGATTTTGCCCCTATAGGATAAAAACTGAGTATTTGTCGAAACATACACCATAACTCTTACACCGTTTGTCAGAACACTTTCAAATTCATATCTTATCACTAAAATAATGTGAGAAATCTACTGTAAAAATTTCAAGGAAAATTAAAAAATCATGAAAAATTACGATTTTACCCCTATAGGATAAAAACATAGGATAAAAATTAAGTATTCGTAGAAAAATACACCATAACTCTTACACCGTTTGTCAGAACTCTTTGAACTTCATAGGTTATCACTAAAATAATGTGTGGAATCTACTGTAAAAATTTCAAGCAAAATTAAATATCATGAAAAATTACGATTTTGACCCTATAGGACAAAAACTGAGTATTTGTCCAAAAATACACCATAACTCTTATACTATTTGTCAGAACAATTTGAAATTCGTAGCTTATCACTAAAATAATGTGTGGAATCTACTGTAAAAATTTCAAGGAAAATTAAATATCATGAAAAATTACGATTTTGCCCCTATAGGATAAAAACTAAGTATTTGTCGAAACATACGCCATAACTCTTACACCGTTTGTCAGAACACTTTGAAATTCATGCCTTATCGCTAAAATAATGTGTGGAATCTACTGTAAAAATTTCAAGGAAAATTAAATATCATGAAAAATTACGATTTTGCCCCTATAGGATAAAAACATAGGATAAAAATTGAGTATTTGTGGAATAACACACCATAACTCTTACACCGTTCGTCATAACTCTTTGAAATTCGTAGATTATCACTAAAATAATGTGTGGAATCTACTGTACAAATTTCAAGCAAAATTAAATATCATGAAAAATTAAGATTTTGCCCCTATAGGATAAAAACGTAGGATAAAAACTGAGTATTTGTCGAAAAACACACCATAACTCTTACATAGTTTTTCAGAACACTTTGAAATTTGTTGCTTATCATTGAAATAATGTGTTGAATCTACTGTAAAAATTTCAAGCAAAATTAAATATCATGAAAAATTACGATTTTGCCCCTATAGTATAAAAACTGAGGATTTGTCGAAACATACACCATAACTCTTACACCGTTTGTCAGAAAACTTTGAAATTCATATTTTATCACAAAAATAATGTGTGAAATCTACTGTAAAAATTTCATGGAAAATTAAAAAATATTGAAAAATTACGATTTTACCCCTATAGGATAAAAACATAGGATAAAAATTAAATATTTGTAGAAAAACACACCATAACTCTTACACCGTTTGTCAGAACTCTTTGAAATTCATAGCTTATCACTAAAATAATGTTTGGAATCTACTATAAAAATTTCAAGCAAAATTAAATATCATGAAAAATTACGATTTTGCCCCTATAGGATAAAAACTGAGTATTTTTCGAAAAATACACCATAACTCTTATATTATTAGTCAGAACACCTTGACATTCGTAGCTTATCACTAAAATAATGTGTGGAATCTACTGTAAAAATTTCAAGCAAAATTAAATATCATGAAAAATTACGATTTTGCCCCTATAGGATAAAAACTGAGTATTTTTCGAAAAATACACCATAACTCTTACACCATTTGTCAGAACACTGTGAAATTCGTAGCTTATCACTAAAATAATGTGTGGAATCTACTCTAAAAATTTCAAGCAAAATTAAGTATCATAATAAGTTACGATTTTGCCCCTATAGAAAAAAACGTAGGATAAAAATTGAGTATTTGCCGAAAAACACACCATAACTCTTACACCGTTTGTCAGAACTCTTTGAAATTCGTATCTTATCACTAAAATAATGTGTGGAATCTACTGTAAAAATTTCAAGCAAAATTAAATATCATGAAAAATTACGATTTTGCCCCTATAAGATAAAAACTGAGTATTTGTCGAAACATACACCATAACTTTTAAACCGTCTATCAGAACACTTTGAAATTTTTATCTTATCACTAAAATAATGTGTGGAATCTACTGTAAAAATTTCAAGCAAAATTAAATATCATGAAAAATTAAGATTTTGCCCCTATAGGATAAAAACTGAGTATTTTTCAAAAAATACACCATAACTCTTACACCATTAGTCAGAACACTTTGAAATTCATAGCTTATCACTAAAATAATGTGTGGAATCTACTCTAAAAATTTCAAGCAAAATTAAGTATCATAATAAATTACGATTTTGCCTATATAGAAAAAAACGTAGGATAAAAATTGAGTATTTGCCGAAAAACACACCATTACTCTTACATCGTTTGTCAGAACTCTTTGAAATTCGTATCTTATCACTAAAATAATGTGTGGAATCTACTGTAAAAATTTCAAGCAAAATTAAATATCATGAAAAATTACGATTTTGCCCCTATAAGATAAAAACTGAGTATTTGTCGAAACATACACCATAACTTTTAAACCGTCTATCAGAACACTTTGAAATTTTTATTTTATCACTAAAATAATGTCTGGAATCTACTTTAAAAATTTCAAGCAAAATTAAATATCATGAAAAATTACGATTTTGACCCTATAGGACAAAAACTGAGTATTTGTCCAAAAATACACCATAACTCTTATACTATTTGTCAGAACAATTTGAAATTCGTAGCTTATCACTAAAATAATGTGTGGAATCTACTGTAAAAATTTCAAGCAAAATTAAATAACATGAAAAATTACGATTTTGCACCTATAGGATAAAAACAAAATATAAAAACTGAGTATTTGTCGAAAAACACACCATAACTCTTAGACAGTTTGTCAGAAATCTTTGAAATTCGTAGCTTATCACTAAAATAATGTGTGGATACTGTAAAAATTTAAAGGAAAATTAAATATCATGAATAATTACGATTTTGCCCCTATTGGATAAAAACTAAGTATTTTTCAAAAAATACACCATAACTCTTACACCGTTTGTCACAGTACTTTGAAATTCGTAGCTTATCACAAAAATATGTGTGTAATCTACTGTAAAAATTTAAAGCAAAATTAAATATCATTAAAAATTACGATTTTGCCCCTATTGGATAAAAACTAAGTATTTTTCGAAAAATACACCATAACTCTTACACCGTTTGTCACAATACTTTGAAATTCGTAGCTTATGACAAAAATATGTGTGTAATCTACTGTAAAAATTTAAAGCAAAATTAAATATCATGAAAAATTACGATTTTGCCCCTATAGGATAAAAACTGAGTATTTGTCGAAACATACACCATAACTCTTACACCGTTTGTCAGAACACTTTCAAATTCATATCTTATCACTAAAATAATGTGAGAAATCTACTGTAAAAATTTCAAGGAAAATTAAAAAATCATGAAAAATTACGATTTTACCCCTATAGGATAAAAACATAGGATAAAAATTAAGTATTCGTAGAAAAATACACCATAACTCTTACACCGTTTGTCAGAACTCTTTGAACTTCATAGGTTATCACTAAAATAATGTGTGGAATCTACTGTAAAAATTTCAAGCAAAATTAAATATCATGAAAAATTACGATTTTGACCCTATAGGACAAAAACTGAGTATTTGTCCAAAAATACACCATAACTCTTATACTATTTGTCAGAACAATTTGAAATTCGTAGCTTATCACTAAAATAATGTGTGGAATCTACTGTAAAAATTTCAAGGAAAATTAAATATCATGAAAAATTACGATTTTGCCCCTATAGGATAAAAACTAAGTATTTGTCGAAACATACGCCATAACTCTTACACCGTTTGTCAGAACACTTTGAAATTCATGCCTTATCGCTAAAATAATGTGTGGAATCTACTGTAAAAATTTCAAGGAAAATTAAATATCATGAAAAATTACGATTTTGCCCCTATAGGATAAAAACATAGGATAAAAATTGAGTATTTGTGGAATAACACACCATAACTCTTACACCGTTCGTCATAACTCTTTGAAATTCGTAGATTATCACTAAAATAATGTGTGGAATCTACTGTACAAATTTCAAGCAAAATTAAATATCATGAAAAATTAAGATTTTGCCCCTATAGGATAAAAACGTAGGATAAAAACTGAGTATTTGTCGAAAAACACACCATAACTCTTACATAGTTTTTCAGAACACTTTGAAATTTGTTGCTTATCATTGAAATAATGTGTTGAATCTACTGTAAAAATTTCAAGCAAAATTAAATATCATGAAAAATTACGATTTTGCCCCTATAGTATAAAAACTGAGGATTTGTCGAAACATACACCATAACTCTTACACCGTTTGTCAGAAAACTTTGAAATTCATATTTTATCACAAAAATAATGTGTGAAATCTACTGTAAAAATTTCATGGAAAATTAAAAAATATTGAAAAATTACGATTTTACCCCTATAGGATAAAAACATAGGATAAAAATTAAATATTTGTAGAAAAACACACCATAACTCTTACACCGTTTGTCAGAACTCTTTGAAATTCATAGCTTATCACTAAAATAATGTTTGGAATCTACTATAAAAATTTCAAGCAAAATTAAATATCATGAAAAATTACGATTTTGCCCCTATAGGATAAAAACTGAGTATTTTTCGAAAAATACACCATAACTCTTATATTATTAGTCAGAACACCTTGACATTCGTAGCTTATCACTAAAATAATGTGTGGAATCTACTGTAAAAATTTCAAGCAAAATTAAATATCATGAAAAATTACGATTTTGCCCCTATAGGATAAAAACTGAGTATTTTTCGAAACATACACCATAACTCTTACACCATTTGTCAGAACACTGTGAAATTCGTAGCTTATCACTAAAATAATGTGTGGAATCTACTCTAAAAATTTCAAGCAAAATTAAGTATCATAATAAGTTACGATTTTGCCCCTATAGAAAAAAACGTAGGATAAAAATTGAGTATTTGCCGAAAAACACACCATAACTCTTACACCGTTTGTCAGAACTCTTTGAAATTCGTATCTTATCACTAAAATAATGTGTGGAATCTACTGTAAAAATTTCAAGCAAAATTAAATATCATGAAAAATTACGATTTTGCCCCTATAAGATAAAAACTGAGTATTTGTCGAAACATACACCATAACTTTTAAACCGTCTATCAGAACACTTTGAAATTTTTATCTTATCACTAAAATAATGTGTGGAATCTACTGTAAAAATTTCAAGCAAAATTAAATATCATGAAAAATTAAGATTTTGCCCCTATAGGATAAAAACTGAGTATTTTTCAAAAAATACACCATAACTCTTACACCATTAGTCAGAACACTTTGAAATTCATAGCTTATCACTAAAATAATGTGTGGAATCTACTCTAAAAATTTCAAGCAAAATTAAGTATCATAATAAATTACGATTTTGCCTATATAGAAAAAAACGTAGGATAAAAATTGAGTATTTGCCGAAAAACACACCATTACTCTTACATCGTTTGTCAGAACTCTTTGAAATTCGTATCTTATCACTAAAATAATGTGTGGAATCTACTGTAAAAATTTCAAGCAAAATTAAATATCATGAAAAATTACGATTTTGCCCCTATAAGATAAAAACTGAGTATTTGTCGAAACATACACCATAACTTTTAAACCGTCTATCAGAACACTTTGAAATTTTTATTTTATCACTAAAATAATGTCTGGAATCTACTTTAAAAATTTCAAGCAAAATTAAATATCATGAAAAATTACGATTTTGCCCCTATAGGATAAAAAACTGAGTATTTGTCGAAAAATACAACATAACTGTTACATCGTTTGTCAGAACACTTTCAAATTCGTAACTTATCACTAAAATAAAGTGTGGAATCTACTGTAAAAATTTCAAGCAAAATTAAATAACATGAAAAATTACGATTTTGCCCCTATAGGATAAAAACAAAATATAAAAACTGAGTATTTGTCGAAAAACACACCATAACTCTTAGACAGTTTGTCAGAAATTATCACTAAAATAATGTGTGGATACTGTAAAAATTTAAAGGAAAATTAAATATCATGAATAATTACGATTTTGCCCCTATTGGATAAAAACTAAGTATTTTTCAAAAAATACACCATAACTCTTACACCGTTTGTCACAATACTTTGAAATTCGTAGCTTATCACAAAAATATGTGTGTAATCTACTGTAAAAATTTAAAGCAAAATTAAATATCATGAAAAATTACGATTTTGCCCCTATAGGATAAAAATTGAGTATTTGTCGAAACATACACCATAACTCTTACACCGTTTGTCAGAACACTTTCAAATTCATATCTTATCACTAAAACAATGTGAGAAATCTACTGTAAAAATTTCAAGGAAAATTAAAAAATCATGAAAAATTACGATTTTACCCCTATAGGATAAAAACATAGGATAAAAATTAAGTATTCGTAGAAAAATACACCATAACTCTTACACCGTTTGTCAGAACTCTTTGAACTTCATAGGTTATCACTAAAATAATGTGTGGAATCTACTGTAAAAATTTCAAGCAAAATTAAATATCATGAAAAATTACGATTTTGACCCTATAGGACAAAAACTGAGTATTTGTCCAAAAATACACCATAACTCTTATACTATTTGTCAGAACAATTTGAAATTCGTAGCTTATCACTAAAATAATGTGTGGAATCTACTGTAAAAATTTCAAGGAAAATTAAATATCATGAAAAATTACGATTTTGCCCCTATAGGATAAAAACTAAGTATTTGTCGAAACATACGCCATAACTCTTACACCGTTTGTCAGAACACTTTGAAATTCATGCCTTATCGCTAAAATAATGTGTGGAATCTACTGTAAAAATTTCAAGGAAAATTAAATATCATGAAAAATTACGATTTTGCCCCTATAGGATAAAAACATAGGATAAAAATTGAGTATTTGTGGAATAACACACCATAACTCTTACACCGTTCATCATAACTCTTTGAAATTCGTAGATTATCACTAAAATAATGTGTGGAATCTACTGTACAAATTTCAAGCAAAATTAAATATCATGAAAAATTAAGATTTTGCCCCTATAGGATAAAAACGTAGGATAAAAACTGAGTATTTGTCGAAAAACACACCATAACTCTTACATAGTTTTTCAGAACACTTTGAAATTTGTTGCTTATCATTGAAATAATGTGTTGAATCTACTGTAAAAATTTCAAGCAAAATTAAATATCATGAAAAATTACGATTTTGCCCCTATAGTATAAAAACTGAGGATTTGTGAAACATACACCATAACTCTTACACCGTTTGTCAGAAAACTTTGAAATTCATATTTTATCACAAAATAATGTGTGAAATCTACTGTAAAAATTTCATGGAAAATTAAAAAATATTGAAAAATTACGATTTTACCCCTATAGGATAAAAACATAGGATAAAAATTAAATATTTGTAGAAAAACACACCATAACTCTTACACCGTTTGTCAGAACACTTTGAAATTCATAGCTTATCACTAAAATAATGTTTGGAATCTACTATAAAAATTTCAAGCAAAATTAAATATCATGAAAAATTACGATTTTGCCCCTATAGGATAAAAACTGAGTATTTTTCGAAAAATACACCATAACTCTTATATTATTAGTCAGAACACCTTGACATTCGTAGCTTATCACTAAAATAATGTGTGGAATCTACTGTAAAAATTTCAAGCAAAATTAAATATCATGAAAAATTACGATTTTGCCCCTATAGGATAAAAACTGAGTATTTTTCGAAAAATACACCATAACTCTTACACCATTTGTCAGAACACTTTGAAATTCGTAGCTTATCACTAAAATAATGTGTGGAATCTACTCTAAAAATTTCAAGCAAAATTAAGTATCATAATAAGTTACGATTTTGCCCCTATAGAAAAAAACGTAGGATAAAAATTGAGTATTTGCCGAAAAACACACCATAACTCTTACACCGTTTGTCAGAACTCTTTGAAATTCGTATCTTATCACTAAAATAATGTGTGGAATCTACTGTAAAAATTTCAAGCAAAATTAAATATCATGAAAAATTACGATTTTGCCCCTATAAGATAAAAACTGAGTATTTGTCGAAACATACACCATAACTTTTAAACCGTCTATCAGAACACTTTGAAATTTTTATCTTATCACTAAAATAATGTGTAGAATCTACTGTAAAAATTTCAAGCAAAATTAAATATCATGAAAAATTAAGATTTTGTCCCTATAGGATAAAAACTGAGTATTTTTCAAAAAATACACCATAACTCTTACACCATTAGTCAGAACACTTTGAAATTCGTAGCTTATCACTAAAATAATGTGTGGAATCTACTCTAAAAATTTCAAGCAAAATTAAGTATCATAATAAATTACGATTTTGCCTATATAGAAAAAAAACGTAGGATAAAAATTGAGTATTTGCCGAAAAACACACCATTACTCTTACATCGTTTGTCAGAACTCTTTGAAATTCGTATCTTATCACTAAAATAATGTGTGGAATCTACTGTAAAAATTTCAAGCAAAATTAAATATCATGAAAAATTACGATTTTGCCCCTATAAGATAAAAACTGAGTATTTGTCGAAACATACACCATAACTTTTAAACCGTCTATCAGAACACTTTGAAATTTTTATTTTATCACTAAAATAATGTCTGGAATCTACTTTAAAAATTTCAAGCAAAATTAAATATCATGAAAAATTACGATTTTGCCCCTATAGGATAAAAACATAGGATAAAAATTAAGTATTCGTAGAAAAACACACCATAACTCTTACACCGTCTGTCAGAACTCTTTGAACTTCATAGCTTATCACTAAAATAATGTGTGGAATCTACTGTAAAAATTTCAAGCAAAATTAAATATAATGAAAAATTACGATTTTGACCCTATAGGATAAAAACTGAGTATTTGTCCAAAAATACACCATAACTCTTATACTATTTGTCAGACCAATTTGAAATTCGTAGCTTATCACTAAAATAATGCGTGGAATCTACTGTAAAAATTTCAAGGAAAATTAAATATCATGAAAAATTACGATTTTGCCCCTATAGGATAAAAACTAAGTATTTGTCGAAACAAACGCCATAACTCTTACACCGTTTGTCAGAACACTTTGAAATTCATACCTTATCGCTAAAATAATGTGTGGAATCTACTGTAAAAATTTCAAGGAAAATTAAATATCATGAAAAATTACGATTTTGCCCCTATAGGATAAAAACATAGGATAAAAATTGAGTATTTGTGGAATAACACACCATAACTCTTACACCGTTCGTCATAACTCTTTGAAATTCGTAGCTTATCACTAAAATAATGTGTGGAATCTACTGTACAAATTTCAAGCAAAATTAAATATCATGAAAAATTAAGATTTTGCCCCTATAGGATAAAAACGTAGGATAAAAACTGAGTATTTGTCGAAAAACACACCATAACTCTTACATAGTTTGTCAGAACACTTTGAAATTTGTTGCTTATCAATGAAATAATGTGTTGAATCTACTGTAAAAATTTCAAGCAAAATTAAATATCATGAAAAATTACGATTTTGCCCCTATAGTATAAAAACTGAGGATTTGTCGAAACATACACCATAACTCTTACACCGTTTGTCAGAAAACTTTGAAATTCATATTTTATCACAAAAATAATGTGTGGAATCTACTGTAAAAATTTCAAGGAAAATTAATAAATAATGAAAAATTACGATTTTACCCCTATAGGATAAAAACATAGGATAAAAATGAAATATTTGTAGAAAAACACACCATAACTCTTACACCGTTTGTCAGAACTCTTTGAAATTCATAGCTTATCACTAAAATAATGTGTGGAATCTACTATAAAAATTTCAAGCAAAATTAAATATCATGAAAAATTACGATTTTGCCCCTATAGGATAAAAACTGAGTATTTTTCGAAAAATACACCATAACTCTTACACCATTTGTCAGAACACTTTGAAATTCGTAGCTTATCACTAAAATAATGTGTGGAATCTACTGTAAAAATTTCAAGCAAAATTAAGTATCATAATAAATTACGATTTTGCTCCAATAGAAAAAAACGTAGGATAAAAATTGAGTATTTGCCGAAAAACACACCATAACTCTTACACCGTTTGTCAGAACTCTTTGAAATTCGTATCTTATCACTAAAATAATGTGTGGAATCTACTGTAAAAATTTCAAGCAAAATTAAATATCATGAAAAATTACGATTTTGCCCCTATAAGATAAACACTGAGTATTTGTCGAAACATACACCATAACTTTTAAACCGTCTGTTAGAACACTTTGAAATTTGTATCTTATCACTAAAATAAAGTCTGGAATCTACTTTAAAAATTTCAAGCAAAATTAAATATCATGAAAAATTACGATTTTGCCCCTATAGGATAAAAACATAATATAAAAACTGAGTATTTGTCGAAAAACACACCATAACTCTTAGACCGTTTGTCAGAAATCTTTGAAATTCGTAGCTTATCACTGAAATAATGTGTGGAATCTACTGTAAAAATTTAAAGGAAAATTAAATATCATGAATAATTACGATTTTGCCCCTATTGGATAAAAACTAAGTATTTTTCGAAAAAATACACCATAACTCTTACATCGTTTGTCACAATACTTTGAAATTCGTAGCTTATCACAAAAATATGTGTGGAATCTACTGTAAAAATTTAAAGCAAAATTAAATATCATGAAAAATTACGATTTTGCCCCTATAAGATAAAAACTGAGTATTTGTCGAAACATACACCATAACTTTTACACCGTTTGTCTGAACACTTTGAAATTCATATCTTATCACTAAAATAATGTCTGCAATCTACTGTAAAAATTTCAAGCAAAATTAAATATCATAAAAATTACGATTTTGCCCCTATAGGATACAAAACTGAGTATTTGTCGAAAAATATACCATAACTCTTACACCGTTTGTCAGAACACTTTGAAATTTGTAGCTTATCACTAAAATAAAATGTGGAATCTACTGAAAAAATTTCAAGCAAAATTAAATATCATGAAAAATTACGATTTTTCCCCTATAAGATAAAAACTGAGTAGTTGTCGCAACATACACCATAACTTTTACACCGTTTGTCAAAACTCTTTGAAATTCGTAGCTTATCACTAAAATAATGTGTGGAATCTACTGTAAAAATTTAAAGCGAAATTAAATATCATGAAAAATTACGATTTTGCCACTATAGGATAAAAACTGAGTGTTTTTCGAAAAATACACCATAACTCTTACACCGTTTGTCACAACACTTTGAAATTCGAAGCTTATCACTAAAATAAGTGTGGAATCTACTGTAAAAATTTCAAGCAAAATTAAATATCATGAAAAATTACGATTTTGCCCCTATAAGATAAAAACTGAGTATTTGTCGAAACATACACCATAACTTTTACACCGTTTGTCAGAACACTTTGAAATTTGTATCTTATCACTAAAATAATGTTTGGAATCTGCTGTACAAATTTCAAGCAAAATTAAATATCATGAAAAATAACGATTTTGCCCCTATAGGATAAAAATTGAGTATTTGTCGAAAACTACACCATAACTCTTACACCATTAGTCAGAAAACATTGAAATTCGTAGTTTAGCACTAAAATAATGTATGGAATCTACTATAAAAATTTCAAGCAAAATTACAAATCATGAAAAATTACGAATTTGCCCCTATAGGATAAAAACTGAGAATTTTTTGAAAAATACACCATAACTCTTAAATAAAGTGTTGAATCTACTGTAAGAATCTACTGTAAACTTTTAAAACTTTGAAATTCATGTATTATCGCTTAAATAAAGTGTGGAATCTACTGTAAGAATCTCAAGCAAAATTAAATATCATGAAAAATTACGATTTTGCCCCTATAGGATAAAAACTGAGTATTTGTCGAAAAATACACCATAACTCTTACACCGTTTGTCAGAACACTTTGAAATTCGTAGCTTATCACTGAAATAATGTGTGGAATCTACTGTCAAAATTTCAAGCAAAATTAAATATCATAAAAAATTACGATTTTGACCCTATAGGATAAAAAACTGAGTATTTTTCGTAAAATACACCATAACTCTTACACCGTTTGTCACAACACTTTGAAATTCGTAGTTTATCACTAAAATAAAGTGTGGAATCTAATGTAAAAATTTCAAGCACAATTGAATATCATGAAAAATTACGATTTTGGCCCTATAGGATAAAAACTGAGAATTTGTCGAAAAATACACCATAACTCTTACATCGTTTGTCAGAACACTTTGAAATTCAAATCTTATCACTTAAATAATGTGTGGAATCTACCTCAAATTTTCAAGCAAAATTAAATATCATGAAAAATTACGATTTTGCACTTCTAGGATAAGAAATTGAGTATTTGTCGAAAAACACACCATAACTCTTACACCATTTGTCAGAACCCTTTGAAATTCGTAGCTTATCACTATAATAATGTGTGGAATCTATAGTAAAAATTGTAAGCAAAATTAAATTTCAGGAAAATTACGATTTTGCCCCTATAGGATAAAAACTGAGTATTTGTCGAAACATACACCATAACTCTTACACCGTTTTTCAGAACACATTGAAATTTGTAGCTTATCACTAAAATAATATCTCGAATCTACTATAAAAATTTGAAGCCAAATAAAATATCATGAAAAATTACGATTTTGCCCCTATTTGTCGAAAAAAAGACCATAACAAACTTATACCGTTTTTTAGAACACTTTGAAATTCGTAGCTTATCAATAAAATAATGTCTAGAATCTACTATAAAAATTTCAAGCAAAATTAAATATCAAGAAAAATTACGATTTTGCTCCTATAGGATAAACACTGAGTATTTGTCGAAAACTACACCATAACTCTTACATCGTTTGTCATAACACTTTGAAATTTATAGCTTATCTCTAAAATAATGTATGGAATCAACTGTAAAAATTTCAACCAAAATTAAATATCATGAAAAATTACTATTTTGCCCCTATAGGATAAAAAACTGAGTATTTGTTGAAAAATACACCATAACTCTTACACTGTTTGTCAGAACACTTTGAAATTCGTAGCTTATCACTAAAATAATGTGTGGAACCTACTTTAAAAATTTTAAGCAAAATTAAATATCATGAAAAATTACGAATTTCCCCCAATAGGATAAAAACTGAGTATTTGTCGAAAAATACACCATAACTCTTACACCGTATGTCAGAACTCTTGGAAATTCATAGCTTATCACTAAAATAATGTGTGGAATCTACTGTAAATATTTCAAGCAAATTAAATATCATGAAAAATTACGATTTTGCCCCTATAGGATAAAAACTGAGTATTTGTCGAAACATACACCATAACTCTTACACCATTTTTCAGAACACTTTGAAATTCGTAGCTTATCACTAAAATAATGTGTGGAACCTACTTTAAAAATTTCAAGCAAAATTAAATATAATGAAAAAATACGATTTTGGCCATATAGGATAAAAACTGAGTATTTGTCGAAAAATACACCATAACTCTTACACCGTTTGTCAGAACTCTTTGAAATTCGAAGCTTATCACTAAAATAATGTGTGGAATCTAATGTAAGAATTTCATGCAAAATTAAATATCATGAAAAATTACGATTTTGCCCCTATAGGATAAAAACTGAGTATTTGTCGAAACATACACCATAACTCTTACACCGTTTTTCAGAACACTTTGAAATTCGTAGCTTATCACTAAAATAATGTCTGGAATTAACAGTAAAAATTTCAAGCAAAATTCAATATCGTGAGAAATTACGATTTTGCCCCTATAGGATAAAAAATTGAGTATTTGTCGAAAAATACACCATAACACTTACAACATTTGTCAGAACTCTTTGAAATTCGTAGTTTATCACTAAAATAATGTATGGAATCAACTGTCAAAATTTCATGCTAAATTAAATATCATTAAAAATTACGATTTTGCCCCTATAGGATAAAAACTGAGTATTTTTCAAAAAATACACCATAACTCTTACACCGTTCGTCAGAACTCTTTGAAATTCGAAGGTTATCACCAAAATAATGTGTGGAATCTACTGTAAAAATTTCAAGCCAAATTAAATATCATGAAAAATTACGATTTTGCCCATATAGGATAAAAAACTGAGTATTTGTCGAAACATACACCATAACTCTTACACCGTTTTTCATAACACTTTGAAATTCGTATCTTATCACTAAAATAATGTGCAGAACCTACTTTAAAAATTTCAAGCATAATTAAATATCATGAAAAATTACAATTTTGCCCATATAGGATAAAAACTGAGTATTTGTCGAAAAATACACCATAACTCTTACACCGTTTTTCAGAACTCTTTGAAATTCGTAGCTTGTCACTAAAATAATGTGTGGAATCTACTGTAAGAATTTCAAGCAAAATTAAATATCATGAAAAATTACGATTTTGCCCCTATAGGATAAAAACTGATTATTTGTCGAAACATACACCATAACTCTTACACCATTTTTCAGAACACTTTGAAATTCATAGCTTATCACTAAAATAATGTCTGGAATCAACAATAAAAATTTCAAGCAAAATTAAATATCGTGAGAAATTACGATTTTGCCCCTATAGGATTAAAAATTGAGTATTTGTCGAAAAATACACCATAACTCTTACACCGTCTGTCAGAAAACTTTGAAATTCGTTGGTTATCACTAAAATAATGTCTGGAATCTACTGTAAAAATTTCAAGCAAAATTAAATATCAAGAAAAATTACGATTTTGCCCATATAGGATAAAAACTAAGTATTTGTCGAAAACTACACCATCACTCTTACACGTTTGTCAAAACACTTTGAAATTCGTAGCTTATCACTAAAATATTGTATGGAATCAACAGTAAAAATTTCAAGAAAAATTAAATATCGTGAAAATTTTCGATTTTGCCCCTATAGGTTAAAAAATTGAGTATTTGTCGAAAAATACTCCATAACTCTTACACCGTTTGTCAAAACTCTTTGAAATTTGTAGCTTATCGCTAAAATAATGTATGGAATCAACTGTCAAAATTTCAAGCAAAATTAAATATCATTAAAAATTACGATTATGCCCGTATAGGATAAAAACTGAGTATTTTTCAAAAAATACACCATAACTCTTACACCGTTTGTCATAACTCTTTGAAATTCGTAGCTTATCACTAACATAATGTGTGGAATCTTCTATAAAAATTTCAACCCAAATTAAATATCATGAAAAATTATGATTTTGCCCATATAGGATAAAAACAGAGTATTTATCGAAAAATACACCATAACTCTTACACAGTTTGTCAGAACACTTTGAAATTCGTAGCTTATAACTAAAATAATGTGTTGAATGTATTGTAAAAATTTCAAGCAAAATTAAATATCATGAAAAATTACAATTTTGCCCCTATAGGATAAAAACTGAGTATTTGTCGAAAACTACACCATAACTCTTACACCATTTTTGTCAGACCACTTTGAAATTCATAGGTTATCACTAAAATAATGTGTGGAATCTACTGTAAAAATTTCAAGCAAAATTAAATATCATGAAAAATTACGAATTTACGCCTATAGGATAAAAAATACATAGCTCTTTCGAAAAATACACAATAACTCTTTCGCTGTTTGTTTGAACACTTTGAAATTCATAGCTTATCACTAAATTAAAGTGTGGAATCTACTGTAAAAATTTCAAGCAAAATTAAATATCATGAAAAATTACGATTTTGGCCCTATAGGATAAAAACTGAATATTTGTCGAAAAATACACCATAACTCTTACACTGTTAGTCAGAACACTTTGCAATTCATTTCTTATCACTTAAATATTGTGTGGAATCTACTGTAAAAATTTCAAGCAAAATTAAATATCATTAAAAATTACGATTTTGCCCCTATAGGATAAAAAACTGAGTATTTGTCGAAACACACACCATAACTCTTACACCGTTTGTCAGAACTCTTGAAATTCATAGCTTATCACTAAAATAATGTCTGGAATCTACAGTAAAAATTTCAAGAAAAATTAAATATCATGAAAAATTACGATTATGCCCCTATAGGTTAAATACTGAGTATTTGTCGAAAAAACCACCAGAAATCTTACACCGTTTGTCAGAACACTTTGAAATTCATAGCTTATCACTAAAATAATGTGTGGAATCTACTGTAAAAATTTCAAGCAATATTAAATATCATGAAAAATTACGATTTTGCCCCTATAGGATAAAAACTGAGTATTTGTCGACACATACACCATAACTCTTAAACTGTTTGTCAGAACACTTTGAAATTTGTATCTTATCACTAAAATAATGTGTGGAATCTACTGTAAAAATTTCAAGCAAAATTAAATATCATGAAAAATTACGATTTTTCCCCTATAGGATAAAAACTGAGTATTTTTTGAAAAATACACCATAACTCTTACACCGTTTGTCAGAACACTTTGAAATTCATATATTATCAATTAAATAATGTGTGGAATCTTCTGTAAGAATTTCAAACAGAATTAAATATCATGAAAAATTACGATTTTGCCCCTATAGGATAAAAACTGAGTATTTGTCGAAAAATACACCATAACTCTTACACCGTTTGTCATAACTCTTTGAAATTCATAGCTTATCACTCAAATAATGTGTGGAATCTACTGTAAAAATTTCAAGAAAAATTAAAAATCATGAAAAATTACGATTTTGCTCCTATAGGATAAAAACATAGGATAAAAACTGAGTATTTGTCGAACAACATACCATGACTCTTACACCGTTTGTCAGAACTCTTTGAAATTCGTAGCTTATCACTAAAATAATGTGTGGAATCTACTGTGAAAATTTCAGGCAATATTAAATATCATGAATAAATACGATTTTACCCCTATAGGATAAAAACTGAGTATTTTTCAACAAATACACCATAACTCTTACACCGTTTGTCAGAACTCTTTGAAATTCGTAGGTTATCACTAAAATAATGTGTTGAATCAACTGTAAAAATTTAAAGCAAAGTTAAATATCATGAAGAATTACGATTTTGCCCTTATAGGATAAAAACTGAGTATTTATCGAAAACTACACCATAACTCTTACACCGTTTGTCAGAACACTTTGAAATTCGTAGCTTATCACTAAAATAATGTACAGAATCTACTGTAAAAATTTTAAGCAAAATTAAATATCATGAAAAATTACGATTTTGCCCATATAGGATAAAAACTGAATATCTTTCTAAAAATACACCATAACTCTTACACTGTTAGTCAGATCACTTTGAAATTCATATCTTATCACTTAAATAATGTGTGGAATCTACTGTAAGAATTTCAAGCAAAATTAAATATCATGAAAATTATGATTTTGCCCCTATAGGATAAAAACGGAGTATTTGTCGAAAAATACACCATAACTCTTACACCGTTTGTTAGAACTCTTTGAAATTCGTAGCTTATCACAAAAAAAATGTGTGGAAACTACTATAAAAATTTCAAGTAAAATTAAATATCATGAAAAATTACGATTTTCCCCCTATAGGATAAAAACTGAGTATTTGTCGAAACATACACCATAACTCTTACACCGTTTTTTAGAACACTTTGAAATTCGTAGCGTATCACTATAATAATGTCTGGAATGTACTGTAAAAATTTCAATCAAAATTAAATATCATGAAAAATTACGATTTTGCCCCTATAGGTTAAAAACTGAGTATTTGTCAAAAAATACACCATAACTCTTACACCGCTTGTCAGAACACTTTGAAATTCATAGCTTCTCACTAAAATAATGTGTGGAATCTACTGTAAAAATTTCAAGAAAAATTAAAGATCATGAAAAATTACGATTTTGCCCCTATAGGATAAAAACTGAGTATTTGTCGAAACACACACAATAACTCTTACACCGTTTGTCAAAACACTTTGAAATTTGTATCTTATCACTAAAATAATTTGTGGAATCTACTGTAAAAATTTCAAACAAAATAAAATATCATGAATAATTATGATTTTGCCCCTATAGGATAAAAACTGAGTATTTGTCAAAAAACACACCATAACTATTACACCGTTTGTCTGAACTCTTTGAAATTTGTAGCTTATAACTAAAATAATGTGTGGTATCTACTGTAAAAATTTCAAGCAAAATTAAATATCATGAAAAATTACGATTTTGCCCCTATAGGACAAAAACTGAGTATTTTTTGAAAAATACACCATAACTCTTACACCGTATGTCAGAACACTTTGAAATTCATATCTTATCAATTAAATAATGTATGGAATCTACTGTAAGAATTTCAAGAAAAATTAAATATAATGAAAAATTACGATTTTGCCCCTATAGGATAAAAACTGAGTATTTGTCGAAAAATAAACCAGAACTCTAACACCGTTTTGTTAGAACTCTTTGAAATTCGCAGCTTATCGCTATAAAAATGTGTGGAATCTACTGTAAAAATTTCAAGTAAAATTATATATCACGAAAAATTATGATTTTGCCCCTATAGGATAAAAACTGAGTATTTGTCAAAACATACATCATAACACTTACACCGTTTTTCAGAACAATTTGAAATTCATAGCGTATCACTAAAATAATGTCTGGAATCTACTGTAAAAATTTCAAGCAAAATTAAATATCATGAAAAATTACGATTTTGCCCCAATAGGATAAAAACTGAGTATTTTTTGAAAAATACAACATAACTCTTACACCGTTTGTCAGAACACTTTGAAATTCATATCTTATCGCTTAAATAATGTGTGGAATGTACTGTAAGAATTTCAAGCAAAATTAATTATCATAAAAATTTACGATTTTGCCCCTATAGGATAAAAACTGAGTATTTGTCGAAAAATACACCATAACTCTTACACCGTTTGTTAGAACTCTTTGAAATTCGTAGCTTTTCACTAAAACAATGTGTGGAATCTACTGTGAAAATGTCAAGTAAAATTAAATATCATGAAAAATTATGATTTTGCCCCTATAGGATAAAACTGAGTATTTGTCGAAACATACACCATAACTCTTATACCGTTTTTCAGAACACTTTGAAATTCGTAGCGTATTACTAAAATAATATCTGGATTCTACTGTAAAAATTTCAAGCAAAATTAAATATCATGAAAAATTATGATTTTGCCCCTATAGGATAAAACCTGAGTATTTGTCGAAAAATATACCATAACTCTTACACCGTTTCTCAAAACGCTTTGAAATTCATAGCTTATCACTAAAATAATGTGTGGAATCTAATGGGAAAATTTCAAGCAAAATTAAATATCAGGAAAAATTACGATTTTGCCCCTATACGATAAAAACTGAGTATTTGTTGAAAGATACACCATAACTCTTACACCGTTGGTCAGAACAGTTTGAAATTAGTATCTTATCATAAAAATAATGTGTGGAATCTACTGTAAAAATTTCAAACAAAATTAAATATCATGAAAAATTACGATTTTGCCCTTTTAGGATAAAAACATAGGATAAAAACTGAGTATTTGTCAAAATACACACCATAACTCTTACACCATTTGTTAGAACTCCTTGAAATTCATAGCTTATCACTAAAATAATGTGTGGAATCTACGGTAAAAATTTCAAGCAAAATTAAATATCATGAAAAATTACGATTTTGCCCCTATAGGATAAAAACTGAGTATTTGTCGAAAAACATACCATAACTCTTACACCGTTTGTAAGAAATCTTTGAAATTCGTAGCTTATCACTAAAATAATATGTGGAATCTACTGTAAAAATTTCAAGCTAAATTAAATATCATGAAAAATTACGATTTTGCCCCTATAGGATAAAAACTGAGTATTTTTCGAAAAATACACCATAACTCTTACACCGTTTGTCAGAACTCTTTAAATTCAAAGCTTATCACTAAAATAATGTGTTGAATCTACTATAAAAATTTAAAGCAAAATTAAATATCATGAAGAATTACGATTTTGCCCCTATAGGATAAAAACTGAGTATTTATCGAAAACTACACCATAACACTTACACCGTTTGTCAGAACACTTTGACATTCGTAGCTTATCACTAAAATAATGTACGGAATCTACTGTAAAAATTTTAAGCAAAATTAAATATCATGAAAAATTACGATTTTGCCCATATAGGATAAAAACTGAATATCTTTCGAAAAATACACCATAACTCTTACACCGTTTGTTAGATAACTTTGAAATTCATATCTTATCACTTAAATATTGTGTGGAATCTACTGTAAGAATGTCAAGAAAAATTAAATATCATGAAAATTACGATTTTGCCACTATAGGATAAAAACGGAGTATTTGTCGAAAAATACACCATAACTCTTACACCGTTTGTTAGAACTCTTTGAAATTCGTAGCTTATCACAAAAAAAATGTGTGGAATCTACTATAAAAATTTCAAGTAAAATTAAATATCATGAAAAATTACGATTTTCCCCCTATAGGATAAAAACTGAGTATTGGTCGAAATATACACCATAACTCTTATACCGTTTTTCAGAACACTTTGAAATTCGTAGCGTATCACTATAATAATGTCTGGAATCTACTGTAAAAATTTCAAGCAAAATTAAATATCATGAAAAATTATGATTTTGCCCCTATAGGATAAAAACTGAGTATTTTTCAAAAAACACACCATAACTCTTACACCATTTGTCAGAATTCTTTGAAATTCGTAGCTTATCACTAAAATAATGTATGGAATCTACTGTAAAAATTTCAAGCAAAATTAAATATCATGAAAATTACGATTTTGCCCCTATAGGATAAAAACTGAATATTTGTCGAAAACTACACAATAACTCTTACACCATTTGTCAGAACACTTTGAAATTCGTAGCTTATCACTAAAATAATGTATGGAATCTACTGTAAAAATTTAAAGCAAAATTAAATATCATGAAAAATTACGATTTTTCCCCTATAGGACAAAACTGAGTATTTTTTGAAAAATACACCATAACTCTTACACCGTTTGTCAGAACACTTTGAAATTCATATCTTATCAATTAAATAATGTGTGAAATCTACTGTAAGAATTTCAAAATTAAATACCATGAAAAATTACGATTTTGCCCCTATAGGATAAAAACTGAGTATTTGTCGAAAAATACACCAGAACTCTTACACCATTTGTTAGAACTCTTTCAAATTCGAAGCTTATCACTAAAAAAATGTGTGGATTCTACTGTAAAAATTTCAAGTAAAATTATATATCATGAAAAATTACTATTTTGCCCTATAGGATAAAAACTGAGTATTTGTCAAAACATACACCATAACTCTTACACCGTTTTTTAGAACACTTTGAAATTCGTAGCGTATCACTAAAATAATGTCTGGAATCTACTGTAAAAATGTCAAGCAAAATTAAATATCATGAAAAATTACGATTTTGCCCCTATAGGATAAAAACTGAGTATTTGTCAAAAAATACACCATAATTGTTACACCGTTTGTCAGAACACTTTCAAATTTGGATCTTATCTCTAAAATAATGTGTGGAATCTACTGTAAAAATTTCAAGCAAAATTAAATATCATGAAAAATTACGATTTTGCCCCCTATAGGATAAAAACTGAGTATTTGTCGAAAACTACACCATAACTGTTACACCATTTGTCAGAACACTTTGAAATTCGTAGGTTATCACTAAAATAATGTGTGGAATCTACCGTAAAAATTTCAAGCAAAATTAAATATCATGAAAAATTACGATTTTGCCCCTATAGGATTAAAAACTGAGTATTTGTCGAAAAATACACCATAACTCTTTCAAAGGAAGAATTGATAATGGTCCGGTGACTAATAATGATATTCAAAAATTTTTACAACAGAATAATTATTCAAATCTGATATTAAATACTATAGCCAATCAAGTTGATCATATAAATAATAATATAACATCAAAATTAGTAGAAAATAAAAATAAAGAAAAATTACCTGATAAGGATAATTTTAAAAAAGCTTTTTTCAAAACTAATAGTGTTAATATAGACAAGAATATTAGATTAAATAAAAATAGTAATGTCTTAGCTAAAATAGCAACAAAGTTTATCAGAATTAGATAATAATAAAATTAATGTTTTAGATAATGATAAAGATTCAGAATATGATTCTGAAGAAACTTCAAATGAAAGTAATGATACTGAAATTGAAGAATTAATTAATAATTTTAATGATAATGATAATATAAATAAAATATATCAAAGACAAAGAAAATTTAGAGGAAATACTAGAAATTATTATAATAGGCCTACTCCTGTAGATATAGGTTATGAAGAAAGAAGTCAATTTACAAAGAGTCATTATGATGGTTCCTCAATAACAGAATGGAATATAGATGGAAAAACTGAATATGAAATTTTAAATACTTTACAAGAAATGGGAATGTCAAAAATGGCTTATAGATTACAAGGTCATACAGAACAAATAGCATGTAAATTAATTGTCCAAGGATTTACTGGCCAATTAAAAAATTGGTGGGATAATGCATTAGAATTAGAAACAAAAGTAAATATAATAAATCATACTAGAGAAGTAGAAGATGATAATGGAGATATAAATCTTGAAAATGATTCATGTGATTTTTTAATAGTTACAATATCGATGTATTTCATAGGAAATCTAAAAGAAGAATTTAATTCTTCAAAGATTATATTAACAAACTTAAGATGTCCTACGCTGTCTGATTACAGATGGTATAAGGATGTTTTCCTTACTCAAATCCTTAGAAGAGAAGACTGTAATATGCCTTTCTGGAAAGAGAGATTTATTATGGGACTTCCAAAATTATTTGCTGAAAGAATACTTCAAAAACTTAAAAGTGAAATAGGAACAGATGATATACCCTTTAATAGTATGACATATGGCCAACTTTTTGCTTTCATTAAGAAAGAAAGATTAGCTTTATGCTCAGAACTCAAATTACAAGCAAAATATAGATCTGAAAAGAATAATACCAGAAAAGAATTAGGATGTTTCTGTGAAACATTTGGATTAATGAAAATAGAACCTCCATCATTATCATATAAAAGGAAAATTAAAAAATTTAAAAGATTTAAAGAATATGAAGAAAAACCTAAATATAGAAAATATAAAAGAAAAGAATATAAATCAAAGAATAAATATAGAGGAAAATCTAATAATAATAATAGACCAATAGTATGTTGAAATTTTAATAAACCAGGACATACGGCTGACAAATGTTTCAAGAAAAAAGATAGAGTTAAAGAAATCAAGAATAAGGAAGAAGATTCTGATATAGTTGAAGAAGAGTCAAAAACTTCTGAATATAGTAATAGTGATATAGATAATAGTAAAAAGATGTATGCGGAATATGTGTAATAACAAAAGAAAAGAAGAGTATAATATTTGAGTTAATTCAATAAATTCAGGATCAAGATATTCAAAAAGAATACTTAAATAAATTAAAAGATTTAATAATAGAAGAAGATACGAAGAACATACAAATTAAAGATCATTTTAGTATAAATAAGATATTTGATAAATATCCAACTGATAATATATTAAGACAAATTACTACTAAAGATTTACAAATAGAAGTTAATATTCTTAAAAAACAAGTTAGTCAAATACAAAAAGAATTATTTGCTTTAAAAGAAAAAGATTTAGAATTAGAAGCTAAAATAATGATAAACAATAATAATGAGGCTAGTACTAGTGGTACAAAGGATAATCAGATAGAAGATGAAGAAATCTCTGAAAAAGACTTTATTAATAATATACAAAAGATAGAATTTCAAAAATGGTATATATGAATTAATTTAGTTATAGGAAAATTTAAAATAAGTTTAATAGCTTTAGTTGATTCTGGTGCTGATCAAAATGTTATTAAAGAAGGAATAATACCCTCAAGATTTTATGAAAAAACTAATGAACAATTATATACTGCTAATTCAAAACCTCTAAATATTAGATATAAATTATCCAAAGCACATATATATAACAATGGTTATTGTTTTAAAAATACTTTTACTCTTGTAAGAGATATTTCACAAAATGTTATATTAGGAACCCCTTTTTTAACTCAAATTTATCCCTTTAATGTTAATCATACTTAGAATCTCCTTTTTAATTGTTGAATAATTATTTTGAGCTTCATTCCGTATACCAGAATGAAACCTTACTAATTGGAATTTAATTTCATAACCCCTGTAAAAATGAAAGAGATAATATTATTACAAAACTCTTCAATATTTAAACAAATAAATACTATTCATAATAAGAAAAAAACAAATTAATTTCTTAAAAGAAGAAATAGAATACAAAAGAATTGATGAACAATTTAAGGATGAAAAAATAATAAAACAAATTAAGGAATTAGAAAAGAAATATATTGATAATATTTGAAGTGATCTTCCCAATGCATTATGGGAAAGAAAAAATCATATTATTGATCTTCCATATGAGAAAGACTTTAATGAAAAAGATATTCCTACGAAAGCTAGACCTATTCAAATGAATCAAGAGTATTTAAAAATATATCAAGAAGAAATAAAAGATTTATTAAAGAAAAATTTAATTAGACCTTCAAAGTCTCCTTGGAGCTGTTCTGCTTTTTATGTTATGAAGCAGTCAGAATGAGAAAGAGGAGTTCCAAGATTAGTAATTAATTACAAACCTTTAAACAAAGTCTTACAATGGATTAGGTATCCTATACCTAATAAAAGAGATTTAATCAATAGATTATATAATGCAAAAATATTTTCAAAATTTGACCTAAAATCTGGATTCTGGCAAATTCAGATAAGTGAGCAAGATAGATACAAAACAGCAAAACTATTTCTATATGTTCATTTGTCCAACTTGGAGGATTCTTCTTAAGTCTTTTAAATAATAACTTACAATTTTGCCTCAGATTTGGGAAGAAATCACTGACATAATTAAGGCATCCTAAAAATCTTTGAAGTTGATTTTTATCTTTTATTTCATTTGGAAATTTTTCTGTAAATTCTAAAGATCTATTTATGGGTCTAATATATCCTTGAGAAATATCATGACCTAAAAATCTTATTGATGTTTGGAATAATTTTATCTTCTTAGCAGATATAACTAATCCACTTCTTTTGATTATATTAAATAATATATTTAAATGCTTAAAATGTTGGTCTATATCTTTTCAGAATATTAATATATCATCAATATAAACTATACTAAAATTAGTGTTCTGACAAACGGTGTAAGAGTTATAGTGTATTTTTCGACAAATACTCAGTTTTTTTACCAAATAGCGGCAAAATCGTAAATTTTCATCATATTAAATTTTGCTTGAAATTTTTACAGTAGATTACATACATTATTTTAGTAATAAGCTACAAATTTCAAAGTGTTCTAACAAACGGTGTAAGAGTTATGGTGTATTTTTCGACAAATACTTAGTTTTTATCCTATTTGGGCAAAGACGTAATTTTTCATGATATTTAATTTTGCTTGAATTTTTAGAGTAGATGCGACACATTATTTTAATGAAAAGATACAAATTTCAAAGTTTTAAGACAAACGGTCTAAGAGTTATGGTGTATTCTTCGACAAATACTCAGTTTTTTTACCCTATAGGGTCAAAATCAAAAATTTTCATGATATTTAATTTTGCTTGAAATTTTTGTAGTAGATTCCACACATTATTTTAGTGATAAGCTACAAATTTCAAAGTGTTCTGACAATCGGTGTAAGAGTTATGGTGTATTTTTCGATAAATACTCAGTTCTTTTCCCTATAGGGGCAAAATCGTAATTATTCATGATATTTAATTTTGCTTGAAATTTTTATAGTAGATTCCACATATTATTTTAGTGATAAGCCACAAATTTAAAAGTGTTCTGACAAACGGTGTAAGTGTTAGGTGTATTTTTCGACAAAATACTTAGTTTTTTTACCCTATAGGGGCAAAATCGTAATTTTTCATGATATTTAATTTTGCTTTAAATTCTTACAGTAGATTCCTCACATTATTTTAGTGATAAGCTATAAATTTCAAAGTGTTCTGACAAACGGTGTAAGAGTTATGATGTATTTTTCAACAAAAACTCTGTTTTATCCTATAGGGGCAAAATCGTAAATTTTCATGTTATTTAATTTTGCTTGAAATTTTTGCAGTAAATTCCACACATTATTTTAGTGATAAGCTACAAATTTCAAAGTGTTCTGAGAAACGATGTAAGAGTTATAATGTATTTTTTGACAAAAACTCAGTTTTTTTACCCTATAGGGGCAGAATCGTAATTTTTCATAATATTTAATTTTGCTTGAAAATTTTACAGTAGATTCCACACATTATTTTAGTGATAAGCTACAAATTTCAAAGTGTTCTGACAAACGGTGTAAGAATAGTGTATTTTTTTGACAAATACTAATTTTTTATCCTATAGGGGCAAAATCGTAATTTTTTATGATATTTAATTTTGCTTGAAATTTTGACAGTAGATTCCTAACATTATTTTAGTGATAATCTACAAATTTCAAAGTGTTCTGACAAACGGTGTAAGAGTTATGGTGTATTTTTCGACAAATACTCAACTTTTTCCCTATAGGGGCAAAATCGTAATTATTCATGATATTTAATTTTGCTTGAAATTTTTATAGTAGATTCCACACATTATTTTAGTGATAAGCCACAAATTTAAAAGTGGTCTGACAAGCGGTGTAAGTGTTAGGTGTATTTTTCGACAAAATACTTAGTTTTTTTACCCTATTTGGGCAAAATCGTAATTTTTCATGATATTTAATTTTGCTTTAAATTTTTACAGTAGATTCCACACATTATTTTAGTGATAAGCTACAAATTTCAAAGTGTTCTGAGAAACGGTGTAAGAGTTACGGTGTATTTTTCGACAAAAACTCAGTTTTTTTTTCCTATAGGGGCAAAATTGTAATTATTCATGATATTTAATTTTGCTTGAAATTTTTATAGTAGATTCCACACATTATTTTAGTGATAAGCTACAAATTTTAAAGTGTTCTGACAAACGGTGTAAGAGTTATGGTGTATTTTTCGAAAAACACTCAGTTTTTTTACCCTATAGGGGCAAAATCGTAATTTTTCATGATATTTAATTTTGCTTGATATTTTTACAGTAGATTCCACACATAAGTTTAGTAATACTCTACAAATTTCAAAGTCTTCTGACAATCGGTGTAAGAGTTAAGGTGTATTTTTCGACAAATACTCAGTTTTTTTCCCTATAGGGGCAAAATCGTAATTATTCATGATATTTAATTTTGCTTGAAATTTTTATAGTAGATTCCACACATTATTTTAGTGATAAGCCAAATATTTAAAAGTGTTCTGACAAATGATGTAAGTGTTAGGTGTATTTTTCGACAAAATACTTAGTTTTTTTACACTATATGGGCAAAATCGTAATTTTTCATGATATTTAATTTTGCTTAAACTTTTACAATAGATTCCACACATTATTTTAGTGATAAGCTATAAATTTCAAAGTTTTTTGACAAACGGTGTAAGAGTTATGATGTATTTTTCGACAAATACTCTGTTTAATCCTATAGGGTCAAAATCAAAAATATTCATGATATTTAATTTTGCTTGAAATTTTTGTAGTAGATTGCACACATTATTTTAGTGATAAGCTACAAATTTCAAAGTGTTCTGAGAAACGGGGTAAGAGTTATGGTGTATTTTTCGACAAAACTCAGTTTTTTTACCCTATAGTGGCAAAATCGTAATTTTTCATGATATTTAATTTTGGTTGAAAATTTTACAGTAGATTCCACACATTATTTTAGTGATAAGCTACATATTTCAAAGTGTTCTGACAAACGGTGTAAGAGTTATGGTGTATTTTTCGACAAATACTATGTTTTTATCCTATAGGGGCAAAATCGTAATTTTTCATGATATTTAATTTTGCTTGAAATTTTGATAGTAGATTCCAAATATTATTTTAGTGATAATCTAAAAATTTCAAAGTGTTCTGACAAACGGTGTTAGAGTTATGGTGTACTTTTCGACAAATACTCAGTTTTTTTACGCACTAAGGGCAAAATCGTGAATTTTCATGATATTTAATTTTGCTTGAAATTTTTACAGTAGATTCCACACATTATTTTAGTGATAAGCAAAAAATTTCAAAGTGTTCTGACAAACAGTGTAAGACTTATTGTGTATTTTTCGACAAATACTCAGTTTTTTATCCTATAGGAGCAAAATCGTAATTTTACATGATATTTAATTTTGCTTGAAATTTTTACAGTAGATTCCACACATTATTTTAGTGATAAGCTACAATTTTCAAAGTGTTCTGACAAACGGTGTAACATTTATGGTGTATTTTTCGACAAATACTATGTTTTTATCCTATAGGGGCAAAATTCTAATTTTTCATGATATTTAATTTTGCTTGAAATTTTGATAGTAGATTCCACACATTATTTTAGTGATAATCTACAAATTTCAAAGTGTTCTGACAAACAGTGTAAGAGTTATGGTGTATTTTTCGAAAAATACTCAGTTTTTTACCTTATGGGGGCAAAATCGTAATTTTCCATGATATTTAATTTTGTATGAAATTTTTACAGTAGATTGCACACATTATTTTAGTGATAATCTACAAATTTCAAAGTGTTCTGATAAACGGTGTAAGAGTTATGGTGTATTTTTCGACAAAAACTCATTTTTTTTACCCTCTAGGGGGGCAAAATCGCAAATTTTCATGATATTTAATTTTATTTGAAAATTTTACAGTAGATTTCACAAATTATTTTAGTGATAAGCTACAAATTTCAAAGTGTTCTGACAAACGGTGTAAGAGTTATGATTTATTTTTCAACAAATACTCTGTGTTTATCTTATAGGGACAAAATCGTAAATTTTCATGATATTTAATTTTGCTTGAAATTTTTTGTAGTAGATTCCACACATTATTTTAATGATAAGCTACAAATTTCAAAGTGTTCTGAGAAACGGTGTAAGCGTTATGGTGTATTTTTCGACAAATACTCAGTTTTTTATCCTATAGGGGCAAAATCGTAATTTTACATGATATTTAATTTTGCTTGAAATTTTTACAGTAGATTCCACCCATTATTTTAGTGATAAGCTACAATTTTCAAAGTGTTCTGACAAACGGTGTAAGACTTATGGTGTATTTTTCGACAAATACTATGTTTTTATCCTATATGGGCAAAATCGTAATTTTTCATGATATTTAATTTTGCTTGAAATTTTGACAGTAGATTCCAAACATTATTTTAGTGATAATCTACAAATTTCAAAGTGTTCTGACAGACGGTGTAAGAGTTATGGTGTATTTTTCGACAAATACTCAGTTTTTTTACCCAATAAGGGCAAAATCGTAAATTTTCATGATATTTAATTTTGCTTGAAATTTTTACAGTAGATTCCACACATTATTTTAGTGATAAGCTACAAAATTTCAAAGTGTTCTGACAAACAGTGTAAGAGTTATGGTGTATTTTTCGACAAATACTCAGTTTTTTATCCTATAGGGGCAAAATCCTAATTTTTCATGATATTTAATTTTGCTTGAAATTTTTACAATAGATTCCACACATTATTTAAGTGATAAGCTACAATTTTCAAAGTGTTCTGACAAACGGTGTAAGACTTATGGTGTATTTTTCGATAAATACTATGTTTTTATCCTATAGGGGCAATATCGTAATTTTTCATGATATTTAATTTTGCTTGAAATTTTGACTGTAGATTCCAAACATTATTTTAGTGATAATCTACAAATTTCAAAGTGTTCTGACAGACAGTGTAAGAGTTATGGTGTATTTTTCGACAAATACTCAGTTTTTTACCCTATAGGGGCAAAATCGTAATATTCCATGATATTTAATTTTGCTTGAAATTTTTACAGTAGATTCCACACATTATTTTAGTGATAAGCTACAAATTTCAAAGTGTTCTGACAAACGGTGTAAGAGATATGGTGTATTTTTTGACAAAAACTCATTTTTTTTACCCTCTAGGGGCAAAATCGCAATTTTTCATGATATTTAATTTTATTTGAAATTTTTACAGTAGATTCCACACATTATTTTAGTGATAAGCTAAAAATTTCAAAGTGTTCTGACAAATGGTGTAAGAGTTATGATGTATTTTTCGACAAATACTTTGTTTTATCCTATTCGCGTAATGTGGTTCAAAAATCATATTTCTGATGCATACATTGCTTAGAATTAGATGGTGTATGATGAAATTTAATTTATGTTGTATGATGAAACTTAATTTAATTCTAAGCAATGTATGCTTCAGATATATGATTTTTTAAACTCATTCCGCAAAAGAAAATTTCACGTTAAAATTTAACTTTATTGACGAAAATACATCATAACTCTTTTTCCTTTGGTCAGAGTACTTTGAAATTTGGGGGATATCACTAAAATAATGTGTGGAATCTACTGTAAAAATTTCAACCAAAATTAAATTTTATGAAAAATTACGATTTTGCCCCTGTAGGGTAAAAAACTAAGTATTTGTTAAATATTATAATATTTCATCATACATTAGATTACAGATTGATTAAATGAATGAATATATTAGGACACTTTCAAATTCTATACAATGTATACATCAAAAATATGATTTTTGAAACATATTACGCAAAAGGAAATTTCACGTTAAAATTTAACTTTATTGATGAAAAATACACCATAATTCTTACACCTTTGATCCGAACACTTTGAAATTTGGAGCATATCACTAAAATAATTTGTGGGATCTACTCTAAAAATTTCAAGCAAAATTAAATTTCATGAAAAATTACAATTTTGCCCCTATAGAGTAAAAAAACTGAGTATTTGTTAAATTTTATTATATTTCATCATACATTAGATTAAAGATTTATTAAATTAATAAATTTATTAGTACACAATCTAATTCTAAGCAATGTATGTATTAAAAATATGATTTTTTAACCACATTACGCGAAAGGAAATTTCATGTTAAAATATAACTTTATTGATGAAAAATACACCATAACACTTTTTCCTTTAGTCATAATACTTTGAAATTAGGAGCATATCACTAAAATATTATGTGGAATCTTATGTTAAAATTTCAATCAAAATTAAATTTCAAGAAAAATTACGATCTTGTCGTATGGGGTAAAAAAACTTAGTATTTGTTAAATTTTAAAATATTTCATCATATATTAGATTACAGAGTGATTAAATTAAAGAATTTATTAGTACACAATCTAATTCTAAGCAATGAACGCATAAAAAATATGATTTTTTAACCACATTACGCTAAAGGAAATTTCACGTTAAAATTTAACTTTATTGAAGACATATACACCATAACTGTTACACCTTTGGTCAGCACATTTCGAAATGTGGAGCATATCACTAAAATAATGTGTGGAATCTACTATAAAATTTCAAGCAAAATTAAATTTCATGAAAAATTACGATTTTGCCCCTATAAGGTACAAACACTGAGTATTTGTTAAATTTTATAATATTTCATCATACATTAGATTACAGATTGATTAAATTAATAATTCCTCGCAATGTATGCATCAAAAATATGATTTTTGAACCACTTTACGTGAAAGGAAATTTCACGTTAAAATTTAACTTTATTGACGAAAAATACACCATAACTCTTACACCTATGGTCATAACACTTTGAAATTTGGAGCATATCACTAAAATAATGTGTTGAATCTACTGTGAAATTTTCAAGCAAAATTAAATTTTATGAAAAATTACAATTTTGCCCCTATAGGGTAAAAAACCTAATATTTGTTAAATTTTATAATATGTCATTATACATTAGATTACAGATTGATTAAATTAATGAATTTATTAGGACACAATCTAATTCTAGGCAATGTATGCATCAAAAATATGATTTTTGAACAACATTACGCAAAAGGAAATTTCAGATTAAAATTTAACTTTATTGACAAAAAATACACCATAACTCTTACACCTTTGGTTAGAACACTTTGAAATTTAGAGCATATCACTAAAATAATGTGTGGAATCTACTGTAAATATTTCACAGCAAAATTAAATTTCATGAAAATTACGATTTTGCCCCTATAGGGTAAAAAAACTGAATATTTGTTAAATTTTATAATATTTCATCATACATTAGATTACATATTGATTAAATTAATGAATTTATTAGTACACAATCTAAGTGTAAGTAATGTATGCATCAAAAATATGATTTTTGAACCACATTACGCGAAAGGAAATTTCACGATAAAATTTAACTTTATTGACGAAAAATACACCATAACTCTTACACCTTCGGTTAGAACACTTTGAAATTTGGAGCTTATCACTAAAATAATGTGGGGAATCTACTATGAAAATTTCAATCAAAATTAAATTTCATGAAAAATTATGATTTTGCCCCTATAGAGTAACAAAACTAAGTATTTGTTAAATTTTATAATATTTCATCATACATTAGATTACAAATTTACTAAATTAATGAATTTATTAGTAAAAGATCTTATTTGAAGCAATGTATGCATCAAAAATATAATTTTTGAACCACATTACACGGATGAAAATTTTACGTTAAAATTTAACTTTATTGACGAAAAATAAACCATAACTCTTACACCTTTGGTCCCAAAAACTTTGAAATGTGGAGCATATCACTAAAATAATGATTGTAATCTATTGTAAAAATTTCAAGCAAAATTAAATTTCATGAAAAAATAGGATTTTGCCCCTATAGGGTAAAAAAACTGAGTATTCGTTAAATTTTATAATATTTCATCATACATTATATTACAAATTGATTAAATCAATGAATTTATTGGTAAAAGATCTAATTCTAAGCAATGTATGCATCAAAAATATTATTTTTGAACCACATTACGCGAAAGAAAATTTCACGTTAAAATTTAACTTTATTGACGAAAAATACACCATAACTCTTACACCTATGGTCATAACACTTTGAAATTTGGAGAATATCACTAAAATAATGTGTGGAATCTACTGTAAAATTTTCAAACAAAATTAAATTTCATGAAAAATTACAATTTTGCTCCTATAGGGTAAAAAACTTAATATTTCTTAAATTTTATAATATTTCATTACACATTAGATTATAGATTGATTAAATTAATGAACTTATTAGGACACAATCTAATTCTAGGCAATGTATGCATCAAAATATGATTTTTGAACAACATTACGCGAAAGGAAATTTCACGTTAATATTTAACTTTATTGACAACAAATACACCATAACTCTTACACCTTTGGTTAGAACACTTTGAAATTTAGATCATATCACTAAAATAATGTGTGGAATCTACTGTAAATATTTCAAAGCAAAATTAAATTTCATGAAAATTACGATTTTGCCCGTATAGGGTAAAAAAACTGAATATTTGTTAAATTTTTTAATATTTCATCATAAATTAGATTATAGATTGATTAAATTAATGAATTTATTAGTACACAATCTAAGTGTAAGTAATGTATGCACAAAAAATATGATTTTTGAACCACATTACACGAAAGGAAATTTCACGTTAATATTTAACTTTATTGACAAAAAATACACCATAACTCTTACACCTTTGGTTAGAACACTTTGAAATTTAGAGCATATCACTAAAATAATGTGTGGAATCTACTGTAAATATTTTACAGCAAAATTAAATTTCATGAAAATTACGATTTTGCCCCTATAGGGTAAAAAAACTGAATATTTGTTAAATTTTATAATATTTCATCATACATTAGATTACATATTGATTAAATTAATGAATTTATTAGTACACAATCTAAGTGTAAGTAATGTATGCATCAAAAATATGATTTTGAACCACATTACGCGAAAGGAAATTTCACGATAAAATTTAACTTTATTGACGAAAAATACACCATAACTCTTACACCTTCGGTTAGAACACTTTGAAATTTGGAGCTTATCACTAAAATAATGTGGGGAATCTACTATGAAAATTTCAATCAAAATTAAATTTCATGAAAAATTATGATTTTGCCCCTATAGAGTAACAAAACTAAGTATTTGTTAAATTTTATAATATTTCATCATACATTAGATTACAAATTTACTAAATTAATGAATTTATTAGTAAAAGATCTTATTTGAAGCAATGTATGCATCAAAAATATAATTTTTGAACCACATTACACGGATGAAAATTTTACGTTAAAATTTAACTTTATTGACGAAAAATAAACCATAACTCTTACACCTTTGGTCCCAAAAACTTTGAAATGTGGAGCATATCACTAAAATAATGATTGTAATCTATTGTAAAAATTTCAAGCAAAATTAAATTTCATGAAAAAATAGGATTTTGCCCCTATAGGGTAAAAAAACTGAGTATTCGTTAAATTTTATAATATTTCATCATACATTATATTACAAATTGATTAAATCAATGAATTTATTGGTAAAAGATCTAATTCTAAGCAATGTATGCATCAAAAATATTATTTTTGAACCACATTACGCGAAAGAAAATTTCACGTTAAAATTTAACTTTATTGACGAAAAATACACCATAACTCTTACACCTATGGTCATAACACTTTGAAATTTGGAGAATATCACTAAAATAATGTGTGGAATCTACTGTAAAATTTTCAAACAAAATTAAATTTCATGAAAAATTACAATTTTGCTCCTATAGGGTAAAAAACTTAATATTTCTTAAATTTTATAATATTTCATTACACATTAGATTATAGATTGATTAAATTAATGAACTTATTAGGACACAATCTAATTCTAGGCAATGTATGCATCAAAATATGATTTTTGAACAACATTACGCGAAAGGAAATTTCACGTTAATATTTAACTTTATTGACAACAAATACACCATAACTCTTACACCTTTGGTTAGAACACTTTGAAATTTAGATCATATCACTAAAATAATGTGTGGAATCTACTGTAAATATTTCAAAGCAAAATTAAATTTCATGAAAATTACGATTTTGCCCGTATAGGGTAAAAAAACTGAATATTTGTTAAATTTTTTAATATTTCATCATAAATTAGATTATAGATTGATTAAATTAATGAATTTATTAGTACACAATCTAAGTGTAAGTAATGTATGCACAAAAAATATGATTTTTGAACCACATTACACGAAAGGAAATTTCACGTTAATATTTAACTTTATTGACAAAAAATACACCATAACTCTTACACCTTTGGTTAGAACACTTTGAAATTTAGAGCATATCACTAAAATAATGTGTGGAATCTACTGTAAATATTTCACAGCAAAATTAAATTTCATGAAAATTACAATTTTGCCCCTATCGGGTAAAAAACTGAATATTTGTTAAATTTTATAACATTTCATCATACATTAGATTACATATTGATTAAATTAATGAATTTATTAGTACACAATCTAAGTGTAAGTAATGTATGCATCAAAAATATGATTTTTGAACCACATTACGCGAAAGGAAATTTCACGATAAAATTTAAATTTATTGACGAAAAATACACCATAACTCTTACACCTTCGGTTAGAACACTTTGAAATTTGGAGCATAGCACTAAAATAATGTGGGGAATCTACTGTGAAAATTTCAATCAAAATTAAATTTCATGAAAAATTATGATTTTGCCCCTATAGAGTAACAAAACTAAGTATTTGTTAAATTTTATAATATTTCATCATACATTAGATTACAGATTTACTAAATTAATGAATTTATTAGTAAAAGATCTTATTTTAAGCAATGTATGCATCAAAAATATAATTTTTGAACCACATTACACGGATGAAAATTTTACGTTAAAATTTAACTTTATTGACGAAAAATAAACCATAACTCTTACACCTTTGGTCCAAAAACTTTGAAATGTGGAGCATATCACTAAAATAATGATTGTAATCTACTGTAAAAATTTCAAGCAAAATTAAATTTCATGAAAAAATAAGATTTTGTCCCTATAGGGTAAAAAACTGAGTATTCGTTAAATTTTATAATATTTCATCATACATTATATTACAAATTGATTAAATCAATGAATTTATTGGTAAAAGATCTAATTCTAAGCAATGTATGCATCAAAAATATTATTTTTGAACCACATTACGCGAAAGAAAATTTCACGTTAAAATTTAACTTTATTGACGAAAAATACACCATAACTTTTACACTTATGGTCATAACACTTTGAAATTTGGAGAATATCACTAAAATAATGTGTGGAATCTACTGTAAAATTTTCAAGCAAAATTAAATTTCATGAAAAATTACAATTTTGCTCCTATAGGGTAAAAAACTTAATATTTGTTAAATTTTATAATATTTCATTATACATTAGATTATAGATTGATTAAATTAATGAACTTATTAGGACACAATCTAATTCTAGGCAATGTATGCATCAAAATATGATTTTTGAACAACATTACGCGAAACGAAATTTCACGTTAATATTTAACTTTATTGACAAACAATACACCATAACTCTTACACCTTTGGTTAGAACACTTTGAAATTTAGATCATATCACTAAAATAATGTGTGGAATCTACTGTAAATATTTCAAAGCAAAATTAAATTTCATGAAAATTACGATTTTGCCCGTATAAGGTAAAAAAACTGAATATTTGTTAAATTTTTTAATATTTCATCATAAATTAGATTATAGATTGATTAAATTAATGAATTTATTAGTACACAATCTAAGTGTAAGTAATGTATGCACAAAAAATATGATTTTTGAACCACATTACGCGAAAGGAAATTTCACGATAAAATTTAACTTTATTGACGAAAAATACACCATAACTCTTACACCTTTGGTTAGAACACTTTGAAATTTGGAGCATATCACTAAAATAATGTGTGAAATCTACAGTAAAAACTTCTAGCAAAATTAAATTTCATGAAAAATTATGATTTTGCCCCTATAGAGTAACAAAACTAAGTATTTGTTAAATTTTATAATATTTCATCATACATTAGATTACAGATTTACTAAATTAATGAATTTATTAGTAAAAGATCTTATTTTAAGCAATGTATGCATCAAAAATATAATTTTTGAACCACATTACGCGGAAGGAAATTTCACATTAAAATTTAACTTTATTGACGAAAAATACACCATAACTCATACACCTTTGGTCCGAAAACTTTGAAATGTGGAGCATATCACTAAAATAATGATTGTAATCAACTGTAAAAATTTCAAGCAAAATTAAATTTCATGAAAAAATACGAATTTGCTCCTATAGGGTAAAAGAACTGAGTATTTGTTAAATTTTATAATATTTCATCATACATTATTTTACAAATTCTTTAAATCAATGAATTTATTGGTAAATGATATAATTCTAAGCAATGTATGCATCAAAAATATGATTTTTGAACCACATTACGCGAAAGGAAATTTCACGTTGAAATTTAACTTTATTGATGAAAAATACACAATAACTCTTACACCTTGAAATGTGGAGCATATCACTAAAATAATGTTTGGAATCTACTGTAAAAATTTCAACCAAAATTAAATTTCATAAAAATTTACAATTCCCCTATAGGGTAAAAAAAACTGAGTATTTCTTCAATTTTATAATATGTCATCATACATTAGGTTACAGATTGATTAAATTAATGAATTTATTATTACACAATCTAATTCTAAGCAATGTATGGATCAAAAATATGATTTTTGAACCACATTACGCGAACAAAAATTTCTCGTTAAAATTTAAATTTATTAACGAAAAATACACCATAACTCTTACACCTTTTGTCAGAACACTTTGAAATTTGGAGCATATCGCTAAAATAATGTGTGGAATCTACTGTAAAAATTTCAAGTAAAATTATGTTCATGAAAAATTACAATTTTGCCCCTATAGGGTAAAAAACTGAGTATTTGTTAAATTTTATAATATTTCATCATAAATTACATTACAGATTGATTAAATTAATGAATTATTAGTACACAATCTAATTCTAAGCAATGTATGGATGAAAAATATGATTTTTGAACCACATTACGCGAAAGGAAATTTCACGATAAAATTTAACTTTTTGGACGAAAAATACACCATAACTCTTACACCTTTGGTCAAAACACTTTGAAATTTGGAGCATATCACTAATATAAATATGTGGAATCTACTATAAAAATTTCAATCAAAATTACGATTTTGCCCATAAAGCTGCTCTATCAAATTATTTTTTTTCGTTGTCATGGTACTTAAATTACCACGTAGAAAACAATCCATGCCCTAAGACGTCTTCTTGTTGCCGAATGCAACCTTCGAAAATAGCACACGGTTAGATGACCACTCCAATTCAACTTGGCACATCTTTACACGCCGCTGTAATTTTTGTATTTCTTGTTCTTGCATGTTGGATATCACATTTGCAACAATATTATTTCTCCTCAATCCCTCTATTTCTTATTTTAGTTGTTGATTACGTATTCTTAATTACATCAAAGTTGTAGACTTTTTTACGATAGACCGATAACCTTTGGAAGTTGATGGTGATGACTTTGATGTTGAAGCCATACCTATCAAATATAATTTATAACGGTCATTATAATTATTAAATTTAATTTTTTTTTAAGTATCCTATAATAATATATTAATTATACTAAAGAAGTTTTAATTAGTCAACATAACAAATCGTAAAGCAAAACAAGTTAAACATACAATACATGCACCACTAAAAATATATTCATCATAATAAATAAATAAAATTTAAATAACATCACATTAATAAATACAAAAAAATAATTAAATAACAAATAAAACAATATACCCATATAATTAAAAATTAGAAATCTTATCATATAAATGTATATACGAAACCAAATAAACATTCACAGCAATATATGATAGTAAAATAAATGATGTGTATGTATACTAACCTTATTTTAGTTTACGGATATGTTGTGCAAGTTGAATATTTTCTTCTTTAACAAAATCTACATAATATAGCATAAAAAATTAAAAAAATGATTATTAGTGTTTAAGAAAAAAATTATGTCATATCATGCCAAAAATTAAGAAGGTATACAGTTAATTGGTGATAAATAAATAAAAAATAGGTCACAAGTATAACAAAAACAAATTAATACATGTCAAAGGAAATATAAAGGAAGTAATCATATATTTTAAACATAATTATAATTAAATTAAATAATACATATCTTTTTTTATACAAAGAGAAGAATGAAAGATGAAGACACAGCAGCAAGAAATCGAGTCGGGATAGCAGCAGCAACAAATTCTCCAAATATAGAAGAACAAGAAGGAGAAAGTAAGAACTTGAAAATGAAGAATGAAGGAGAAGGAAGGAATGTGGATGGACGTGAGTGAAGAGAAGAAATAGTGAGTGAAAAGAAGAGGAAGTGAGTGAGTGAGTGAAGAGAAGAGAGGGACTCCTTCAAGTTGTAATAATACACTCTGCCAATTCTGCCTGTGATAAAAGTTGATGCATGCATTGATAAATGTAAAACTGTAAAAGTTGGTGTGTGCATGCATGACAAATATAAATGTGATGCATTGAAATGATGTATCAGTAAATTTTGCAGAGGCATATAGAATGGATAAATACAAGTACAACTTTTTATCACTTTTATTTTATTAAGGTAGTGTATTTATTTTTTATAGACTATGAGATTATGTAAAAAAAGTATTTTATTAAAGTAGTTTATTTATTTTTATAGAGTGTGATATTATGTAAAAATATATAGTATGTGATATATATTTATTATAAAAATATATAATATGATATTATCGTGTTGTAAAATTATATAAAGTGATAATATGTTTTTATAAATATATATATATATATATATATGATAATGTCCTAATTTTAATTAGTTTATTTTTACAATTATTTTAATTTAATAAATTGTTTTTGTATTACGTATATAATATTTTTTTTTAATTTTTATTATTTATAATTAATTTAATAATAAAAATATATTATGGATTATTAGACGTAAACGTATATATTTGTAAAAGTTTATTCAACTCATAATCAAAATAAAGTTTTTATATAATATCTAAATTTAAAATGCAGTATTATTAAAACATAATAATATTTTTTTTAATTATCTTAAATAACAGTATATTATTTTAAATTTTAAAATACAAAATTTAATATAAATTTCTATAAAATATATATTTATAATATATATATAAAATATATATGATATATATAAACATATTACGAAATTAAAATTTTCTTATAAAGAAATGTTAGTCCCACTGACGTTTCTTTAAAACGTTAGTGGGGCTGACGATTTTTAATTTTTTTCTTTTATATATATATATATATTTATGTATTATTAAAATATAAATATATATATATAGTATTTGTTTTCCAAATAATGAAATTATACATAATAATAATAATAATAATAATAAAATATTCTTTAATTCGAATCATTTTTTATTATACTAAATAACAGTATAATATTTTACTTTTTAAAATTACATAATTTAATATATATTTCTATAAAATATATACGTAAATTGCTATATATATTCATTTTTACTTAACAAATAAATATATATATATAATATATATATTATATACATATCACAAAAAAATAAAAATTTTCATATTATATATACATATTACAAATATATATATATATACATATATATATATATATATTTATAATATATATTTATAATATATATATATATATAAACATACTACGAAAATAAAAAAATAAATTTATAAAGAAACGTCAGTCCCACTAACGTTTTAATTTTTTTTCTTTATATATATATATGTATTATTAAAATATATATATATATAGTATTTTTTTCCAGATAATGAAATTATACATAATAATAATAAAAAAATATTCATTAATTTAAATAATTTTTTTATTATATTAAATAACAGTATTATATTTTACTTTTAAAAATTATGTAATTCAATATATATTTCTATAAAATATATGCATAAATTGCTATATATATTTATTTACTTAACAAATAAAATACATATATATATATATTTGGAATATATATTTATAACATATATATATATATTTATAATATATATATTATATATACATATTACAAAAAAAGTTCATATTATATATACATATTACAAATAAAATATAAATATATTTATATATATATATATATTTATAATATATATTTATAATATATATGATATATATAAACATATTAAGAAATTAAAAAAAAATTATAAAGAAACGTCAGTCCCACAGACGTTTCTTTAAAATGTCAATGGGGCTAGCGATTTATATATACATATATATATGTATTATTAAAATATATATAGTATTTTTTTCCAGATAATGAAATTATACCTAATAATAATAATAATAATAAATTATTCTTTAATTTAAATATTTTTTTATATTAAATAACAATATAATATTTTATTTTTTTAAATTATATAATTTAATATATATTTTGATAAAATATATACATAAATTGCTATATATATATATGTTTACTTAACAAATAAAATATATATATATAGAATATATATTTATAATATATATTATATATACATATTACAAAAAATTTAAAAAATCATATTATATATACATATTACAAATAAAATATATATATAGAATATATATATATGTGATATATATCAACATATTACGAAATAAAAAAAACATTTGTAAAGAAAAGTCAGTCCCACTGACGTTTTTAATTTTTTTCTTTCTTTTATATATATATATATATATGTATTATTAAAATATATATATATTGTATTTTTTTTCTAGATAATGAAATTATACATAATAATAATAAAAAAATATTCTTTAATTTAGATAATTTTTTTATTATCTTAAATAACTGTATAATATTTTACTTTTTAAAATTATATAATTTAATATATATTTGTATAAAATATATATACATAAATTTCCATATATATATATATATTAACAAATATTATATTTATTTTCAATTCAATAAATATAAAAAAATGATTTTGAGTAATATAAATAATTATAATATAAATAACAAATATATATATATATATATACATATATAAGTGGTTATATATATATAGATGCATTCTTTTATATATATATAGTATGCATTGTGCGTATATATATATATATATATATATATATATGGATTAATGATTTATCTATATATCTGTATATATATAAATGGAGAAAACATGGGGCATATATATAGAATTTGAAATTAAAAACGTGAGGGGGCCTGACGCTTTACCTATTTTTAAAAATTGTTCCTAAACTAACCTATTTCATAATTTTTTTTTTTGTATTATTTTGGTAAAAGAAAACCCTATATCTACACTAATATATACTTATATCTACCTATGTCTATATTCTATATATATATATATATATTATTTATTATTTATATATAATAATAGTAAAACAAATATTTTTACTTAAAATATATTTATAACTTTATTCAATAAAACTTAGGTCTGCAATAGATATGTTTGGAATATCTGAAATTTTTTGAATTATATAATTATGAGAGATTTTTTGGTATATAAATAAAAGTAAATGAATATCTTCATCAAAATTTATTAATATTTGTAACACAAGAAATATGTATAACAAAATATATTAATTATTTAAATTTAGTGATATTTCATGAGCGATAAAAATTTGAATTTTTGCAAATTTGATATTGTAAGTATGATGTAATACATATATACATATATATGTATATATAATATAATGCTATTTTTTTTCAATTTTTTGTTCAATGTCCTAATTTTTTTAAATTATAATATTGTAGATATGAGATGTGTTTGGGCAAATTTTAGGCGGTTTAGATATCTTCAATATATATACATATATATATATATTGTATAATATTTGCATTGTTCGTTTATAATTTTTAAATAAAAAATAATATTTTAAAAATATATCTCCAATATTGTTGTGCATCCATATTATCATTATTAAAAAAAGATTAATAATTTGGATAATGTAGATCGACACCATATATTAATATTAGATTTGCTATGTTTCCATGATATCCAAATTTTTTAAGCAAATAAATATGCAAATTTATAATAGATGTGATTTGAATGTTTCAAATAAATTCATACTCAAATATAAAAATTATAAATTCATATATTAAGTATAATTATTATATTTTGCTAATATTTTTAATAATAAACAATATATTTTTTAATAATAAAAACATACAAAAACAACTTTCATACATAGTAGAGTGAGTCTCCTGTGAAACGGTTGTACGTGTGACACGATTTAAGGTATTACTTGAGTAACTATAAAGTATTACTTGTTTTTAACTATAAATTATCACTATTTTTAAGGTAACTAATCAGCAATAATACACTTAAAAAAATAGTGATACTTTATAGTTAAACAAGTAATAACTTAAATCGTGTCACACATATAATCGTTTCACAGAAAATTTTGCGTATATAGTATGACATCTTACCCTACTATACTAATATATATTAACATACTAATATAATAAATAAAACACTTATAAATATATAGTAGATGTTTTGAATTTGAGAATTTTTTTTCTTTATTGGATATGAACATATATTTTAAAAATTATTTGACCACCACGCAGTTTGATTACCACACTAGTAGTTTTCGATCAAATTTTAGAGTTTTAGAAAAATCATGTAAATTGTTAAAAATTAAAAATTAGAGATAATTATAAATAATTTATAAAATGAAAGATCATATATTGATGAAGCCAAAGTCGACGGGTATAAATTGAGAATTTTCCAATATGAGCAAGCTTGTTAAATTTAAAAATAATTTTATTATAATTAGAATAAGGAAAATACTTTTATATATATATATATATATATATATATAAATATAAAGAGTTCAATGAATCCGGTAGTAGTAATTACAGTAAACCCTACTTTCTGTGATTCACGACACAAAACTCTCCTTCTCTAATTCACTCGCGCGTACATCCACGTCACACATGTAGCTCTTCATCTCAGTCAAACAGATGTAGCCTTCATCTCGTTCTGATACTCGCAGAGGGCGTCGGAAATTCGGGGGTTTGGCAGCGGCGACGGACTAACAGTGGCTCTCCGCCGCGGATCTGACGAAACTTTCTTATTGGTAAGTTCAGAAAAAAGAAGGTACATTCATAAGTAATTTATAAATTTCTCTAGGCCATCCCATGCAAATCACAATACACACACGTGCGAAATCTCCAATCGGGTTTCATCAAAACCTCCGATCGGGTTTCATGCGATCTTCGAAATGGGTGTCTGAATTCTGAACTCTGTGCCGATTTCTGGATTGTTCTTGGTTTATTTTTCTCTTGGTTGCTTGGAGCTTATGAGCTTCATAATAAATTTTATTGTATAAGTTAATTTTTTTTTATGCGACTCGTTTATTTGTAAAATTGAAACTTGTGAGTTGGTGACGAAATTTACACAAAATATTGATGGAAAGTATGTAAACCTCTAAGATTTTAAACATTTTAGAGATGCATTGTTTCATCTCGATTCTATCATTAATCTATTTTAGATACGGATATTTTGTAGTAATTATAGACGATTTTTATGGGGTTTTTTTTTTTTTCTTGTGATTAGGTAATTTGATTTGATTGGTAGATCTAAAGCTTAAGTGTATAATCATAATAGGTTAGATTGGATGTTCATTGAAGTGCCGTAATTGAGTAATTGCACACTTGTTAATGCGTTCACAGAAATTAAACAAAGTCAATTAAAAAATTGAGACTATTTTCCATATCCATGGACTATAAACCATAAAAATATTAAAATTTCTCCATTGCAGAAAAGATACATGATAACTATGAATTATGATGGTAATATATCTAGGATTTACTAAATTAGGAGCAGGGTTTGATACTTTATGCACAGAGGCCAAAGAAATGTTGAATCAATTGTTATCTGATTTGACATTTTTATTACTGCATTAATCTCCAACAATTTAACATTTTGGTTCTTATAATATTGTTCATGTTTTCATTTGGACAGGAAACAATGCAATATATTCGAGGGAAATTTTGTGTCGCCGGAATAAGTTTGGAACAATATTTTATCGATTTTAAAAAAGACAAATTTCCAATATTTACTCTCAATTCCACACAAGAAAATGGTCCGACATCTACTAAAGAGTCAGAAAACGCCGATTTTTTGTTTGATAATAACTCTATTTTTAGTCTGGATGATGGTAGGATCTCTATTCTACCCTGTTGCCTCTCTTTTACTTTGATTTTTTCTTTGTTGTTTATGAGTCTTATTGTGATCTGTGTATCACATGTTGACATTGTTGTACTTTTTGCAGTTTCTCACTTTTTAGGACGGGAGCTTTATGCTGAACTCATAAGGCTAGGGTTTCTTGGTCCTATTTCAGGTGAGGTTATATTCCATCTTATCTTGTATTTATGTTATATGAGGCGTCACTTTCTGCCTTGTTCATGAAAAGTAACTCGTCCTATAAGCTACGGGTAGTTTTAAAATTAGTTCTTTTATCCTTTTATTTTTTTAATTTTATCTTTATTTTTTTAACTGCTTGAATTTGATAATATTTTAACTGAAATTCAAATTTATTGTAAAATATTGCATGTGTACCTCACATGACTGCTTTAGATTTAGAACTTTCATTTTTTTTTGGTGAATATGTGGTCACCAATGTCAATTTTGGTATATGTTTAACGTTATATTTTTAATCTAGGTAGCGCATCTACGTCATTTACTACCCAAGAAAATAAACATTTTCAATCTGATATAATCATGTATAGTATACATACAATTATTCTAAGTGAATTTCAAATTCAGATTAAAAAATAATCAAGTACGAGCAATAAAAAACAAAAAGAATTAATTCAGGACGACTATTGCACTTACCACCTAACATCTGCTTTACCTTTGTAATTACACTAAATGTAATTACATATTTCTTGATGGAAATTCAGTCAAAAATGATTTGGCCTTTAAAACATTTTCCCCTTGCTTTAATGATATGAGAGATTAGACAAAATATGTGTTTAATATCATTTATAATTGTCTAATCCATTTTGTGATACTGTACATACCACAAATAACATTTTTTGGGGAAAATTATTGACACTGATTGGCCTATCTGTCGACCTCTCCAAGTTCGACAACTCTTGTTATCTTCTGAGAAGTTTATATGTTCATTGGTTTTTAACGTTTTTTAATCTTTTTTAAAGAAGGATTCAGAATTAGTATTGTAATTTAATCATGTCCAAAATAAACATGTAGATTACGTAATTTCAATTTTAGTGATATATGTTTGAATTATTATCCAATTTAAGTATAAATGTGGCAGGATTTCACTTAATTGGCCAGAATGTTGCACATGACGCGCACGTGGCTCGCAAAATTGGGGACTTTCTGTCATAGTATAGATGTGGAATCACTGGGCTTATGTATACCTTCCACATATTTTATCCCCTTTTTCAGAAAATATGAATTCAACAAAATGAAACCCACATTTTAGGTCTATTTCAGTAGGGTTTCTTCTTGATTAAGCGCTTTAGCCCAAGTTGCAGTGTCTTTTGAAGGCATCTTATGCTGCAGAGCCTTGGACTGATTCACGAGCCTTTTCATACTCTCCAGCTTCGGAGACGTGTTTGATAATGTCTGGCTAATATACTCTACCTACTTCAGATCATGGGGCCTTAGTTACGGTGGCGGCCCATGTTCTTGGTCACCCCACCACTCCTCGTTCTCCATCAGCTACCACAGCGGCGGCTGCACGCAGTTCTGAATCAACACTGACAGCAGATGCCGTATAGTCGTGTCGTGCAGTTCCTGCAACAAATGCACGAATAAGTTGAGGTCCAACAATGGCATTGACGTATTTTGGTCGAACGTCACCTTTTCTTTCCACCATCAACAGAGGGTGTCCGCAACCCATCATCGAGTTCCCTTTTTTGGGCACGATTCCATTGACAAACCCCTGGCCATTGCAGGCTTCCATGATCTTCATAATCTACTTGAGAATGGCAAGCAAAAGCTGGCCTGCTTCCTCCCTCCAATATTTCGATGATGCAGATATTTTCGTCAATTTCATAGTTTCTCACATATGTCTAGTAATTACAGCCTGCAACATACCCATAACCCTCAAATTTTCGGACCATTTGGACGTTACGTGCGACATTCTGATTAATTAAGTAAATCCGGAATGATTTATCCTCAAATCGATTAATATTCCAAATAAACTTGCCTATCCCCTAGTAACACAGTCAGACCTAATTACCAGACGGTTGACCATTTATATATATAATAGGCTAATATATTTAATAACATTTGTGGTCAGACTGTGAGTTGTCAATTTCAGGTTCAGATATATTAGAGGATATGAGTTATGGAGATGATTCTGACAGTGAGAGTGGAGATGCAGAAACAAACAAAGATAAAGCAGAAGCAGAAGCAGAAGTGTTTGAAGAAAATGAATGGGAGAGAGTAGAGAAAGATTTCAGTGACTCGGATTGGGAGTTTGTTTGACTCTCACTCCAAATCTCTTCATATCTATACTTCTTTTTATTTCAGTTACTTGGCATTTAGGATTTTATCTTTATCTAATGGATACAAATTTTCTACTAGATTCTATCCTAAAATATTCAAGGTTGTATTTGGATGGAGGAATTTGATTTGTCTATGGATTTGAAATGAATGAATTTTTTTAATTTAAAATTCTTGACTTGAAACTTTTATTTAAATTTACAGTGGATTTGTAAAAAGATTTTGAAATGCATATATTTTAAATTTTTTGTTTGGATAAATTTTAGTACAAAAGTTTTAAATTTTAGTTTTTTTTTTTCTCTTAATTCTTTTCTACTAGATGCATGGAAATTATTTTTGTATTATTTTATTATTAAAGAATATATTATTTATTATTACAAATATTAGCAAAAAAATAATAATTATACTTAATATCTGAATTTTTTATTTTCATTGCTCATGAAATATTACCGAATTTAAATAATTAATATATTTTGTTATACATAATTTTTATGCCAATAATGTTAATAGAATTTGATAAATATATTAATATATTTTTATTTATATACCAAGAAATCTGCCACAAATATGGATATTATTTTATAATTTAAAAAATTCAAATGTTCCAAATATACCAAGTTCAAATTTAAATTTTATTTAATAAATTTATTTTATATATTTGCAAAATTGAAAATCACATTTAGGCAAAAAAAATGAAAACATTTATGTTACTATTATAAAATATATATATATATATATATGTGTGTGTGTGTGTGTGTGCGCGCGTGTGTGTGTGTTTGAATGAGTCTATAGACAAGGGTAAAGATATGTGGCCAGAATCTGGCCGGCCAGAAAAGAATATTTTTGCCATTTATTAAAAAGTAAAAGGTTAAAATATATATTATACCATTTCTGATAGATGCTGAATTGATTCACTGAGATATTTAATTTGAATTTCTTTCTCGCTCTAAGTTAATGTTAATTTATATTTTCAAGACAGTGGTTGGATTAAAATATTTATAAACTATGATATCCAATCAATTTTTTTCTTTTCTTTACTTTTTAGTTTAATTTTTAAAGGCTTATAATTTTTTCATAGGAAAAGGTACAGATTAGCTCCTAAATTAGTACCCCAAGTTCAAATTGGACCTTAAATTATTTTTTGGTACAACTAGACCTTTAACTTTTAAAATAGATCAAGTAAGTCCCTAAACTTTTAAAATAGGTCAAATAAGCCCTGAAATTTTAAATATAAAACAAATAATGCCATCCTAATTGTAATTATTAAATAAATCCAAAATTCAACAAATTAAATCATAAATATACTTAAATAAATCAATAAATTAATAAAGTAAAATTTATCAATAATTTAAATATTAAAAGGGTTTGAGAAGTGATGGTTTGTTATGTTTTTTAAATATTCTATTTTTATTATATTTAAATCATTATTTATGTATTAAATAACTTAAATTTTATCATTTTATTTTAAAATATTTATTTTAATAATTTTTTTAATTTTTCTAAATATTTTCTAATTTATTAACTATTTTAAGATTTTTTTTGTTATTTTAATTTATTGAAATGACCTATTTATTTGGTATAAAGAAATTGAGGGGCTTATTTGACCAATTTTAATAGTTAAAGGTTCTATATGTCCCAAAAAATAATTCAGGGTCCAATTTATACCTGTGGTACTAGTTCAGAGGTGAATTTGTACCTTTTTCTTTTTTTTTAAATATCAACTCCATTTTTTATGAAAAATATATTAAATTAATCATCTTTTTATGATCTTCAATTTGATATCCATATTGCATATATAAAAATAAAATTTTAAATTTTAAATATAAAATATTTTTTCATTGATTAATTGTATTATATTTTAATATTTAATATATTTTTAAATTGTGAGATATTTTTATTTTAAATACTTTTTATTAAAAATATATTTTATATTATCACATATTTTATTAAAAAAATTATATTACTATTTTTATAATAATTTATTATATTATATGACAGTGTATTATAAAATACATAGGTGGTATAATTTAAAAAAAAAAAACTGTTATATAATATATGATTTACTGTATTACATAGATATCATAGTAAAACAAAAGGCACTAAAAACTATATATAATACATTTAAAAAGTACATGATATACTAGAAGATATATTATATGCTGTATAATATTACAAACTTTCTCTAATAATGCAATATAAACTGTTAATTACATAATATTATAAATTATAGACTACATAATGTAATATATGGTATACTATAAACTTTAAACTATTTAGATAATAGACTATATAATATATAGTTTATTATATTCCATATATACCATAGTATAGCAAAAGACAATATAAACTATATAGTAATATAATATATGGTATCACATAAACTATTAGCTATATGGTATAATATATATAATATATGTATATGTTCCACTATAAACTATATATATATATATATTATAGTATGTTATATAAAGTACATTATATACTATAAAATATATTATACTATAATATTATAATATTTATATAATATAATAATGTAAAATATTAATTAGGTCAAAAATTCAAAATACCCATTTAAAATAGGAAAAACTCTTCTATGTCCAAAATTTAAGAAATAATGTTTTATACCCAAGATACAAATTTTGCCCTTAATAAAGTAGGGACCACATTCTCGTTAAACCCTTGCCCTCCCTAATCGTGAAAGAAACTGTTGAACTTCAAATCGTTAAACCCTTGCCCTCACAATTTGAATTCAAATGTGAAACCATTGTCGTTCCCCTTGCCCTCACAATTTGAATTCAAATCGTGAAACCGTTGCCGTTGCCCTTGCCCTTGCCCTCCCAATCGTAAAACTGTTGAACTCAAAATTATGAAACCCTCGCCCTCCTAATCGTGAAAGCTTCGTCTTCCAATCTTGAAAGCTTCCCAAACATCTGATTTCTCTAATGGCGGAAAGTTGCAGTGAGGTCGAGAGGATGTGCCCAGGTTCGTCTCCTTCAACCAATCCCGTCATAAATTCATACGTGTAGTTGGGCATTCAATATACCATGGGGTTTGTGCAAACTGTATCTTTCACGAAATGGGTTTCTGTATACTGTAGCTTTCACGAAATGGGTTTGCATATACTATAGCTTTCACGATTATCTGGGTTTGTGTATACTGTAGCTTTCACAATTATATGTGTTTTGTGTATGTTGTAGCTTTCACGATTATCTCTGTTTATGTATACTGTATCATTCACGATTATTTGTTTCGTTTGTTGAAATAACTTTTATGATTATCTGTGTTTGTGTAAGTTGTAGTTTTCATGATTATCTCTATTTGTCTGTTTGTGTATTTTGTAGCTTTCACGATTATTTGTTTTGTCTGTTGAAATAGCTTTCACGATTATATGTGTTTGTGTAGACTGTAGCTTTCACGATTATCTGTTATGTTTGCTATAATAACTTTCATGATTATACGTAGCTTTCACGATTAAATAAAGCTTTCATGAGTAAATATAGGTTTCACGGTTATAGGTAGCTTTCACGATAATCTATAGCTTTCATGATTATAGGTAACTCTCACGATTTAACTTTCACGATTATAGGTAGCTTTCACGATTAACTATAGGTTTCACGATTAATTCTAGGTTTCATGATTATAGGTAGCTTTCACAATTTTAAGTACCTTTCACGATTAAATATAACTTTCATGATTAACTATAGGTATCACGATTAACTATAAGTTTCACGAGTAATTATAGGTTTCACAATTATAAGTAGCTTTCACGATTTTAAGTACCTTTCATGATTAACTATAGGTTTCAAAATTAAAGGTAGCTTTCATGATTAACTATAGGTTTCACGATTAACTATAAGTTTCACGATTAACTATAGGTTTCACGATTATAGGTAGCTTTCACAATTATAAGTAGCTTTCACGATTATCTATAGTTTTCACGATTATATTGGCTTTCATGATTATAAGTATTTTTCACTATTATAATGACTTTCACGATTATAGCTTTCTTTCACGATTATAGGTACCTGTCACTATTAAACTTCCATGATTATATCTACCTTTCACAATTATAAGTATCTTTCACGATTATAATTACCTTTCACTATCTTTCACGATTAGAGTAGAGGTAGCTCTCACGATTATATGTAGTTTTGACATTTTGTATGTGTAAATGGCTTTCACAATTATATGATCCTTTTCCTAATGATGAAATCATTGTTTCTTGTACTGAAAATGCAATCCATTTTCCAGGATAATTGGAAGTGGAAGCATACAAAAGTGATTGGACGTAAAGCCACAATAAACGGATATGTGAGGCTATCTGTTATTGATGATATTTAGAGAGAATTACAGGATATAGGCGATGATGAATATCTTGAATTTTCAAACTCCTGTTTTGGGCATTTTATGCATCTGTTTTCTCAAGGAGTTCTTGCAGTACAAGCATCCATGCTCTAATTGTGAGGGAGGTTGTTAAGCATGATGCTGGAGTGGATGAATTTTGGTTTAGGGTCAGGTATAAATTTGTGCGGTTTTTGAACTATAAATATATTTTAGTGACCGATTTGAGGTTTGGAGACTCCAATTTTAATCCAAACAGAGCGTACTCCACCCGAAGCTGGGTTGTATTGTAGATATATTACCCAAATGGTGAACACCTCTCGAGTGGATGATATTCGCAAACTATTCATTAAGAAACATTTTTGAGCTGCAGCAAGTGATGCTGTGAAGGTTGCTAGGGTGTTGTTTCTATACTATGTCCTATTTAGATTAGATGGTAGGCAAATAAGGGTGGATGTTTGGGTTTGAACTCTAGTTGAGGATGTGGATTTGTGGGAGAGATTCCCATGGGGGAAGTACCCTTTTCAGATTCTTGCCCACTACATGCGCGAGATCCTGGTAACACTCACTCGTTCATCTATTCATCATCTGCTGAGCTATCACTTCTATGAATATTTTCTCGCACTTATGGTACATCATTCATAGTTTTTGATAAAAAAGTTTGTTATTAATTTTGAAAGGTAATGTTTTATCATAATATATTTTATTTGTCCTATGTAGATTTGGGCATCTGAGGTCGTTCCACTACTGGTTAGGTCATGTACTAATAGATTGGTGGATGTTGATCTACAACGACCACACTGCACTCGTTGGAGATTTCGAAGAGTAGGAATCAACTTTATGCGTTTCTTTGACAAAGAGGTAATAATGTTTTAAAATTTGAAACAACTTCATATTTATGAAATATATTAAATAATATGTTAACTCTTTTATATTATAGATTGATTTTTTAGAGACACTTGAACCCATGGCAGAGGAATGGGAGGCATTTTATTGGTAGTCCATTGATGCTGACTTGCGTACTGGTATTCAGCACATACACAGGAGGTGAACTTTCAAGTGCAAGTTGGCATCATCATCATCTACTCCTGCAGTTAGAGGTCGAGGTCGATCGGGTTGTGCTTTTAGAGGTCGATTTGTGGGCCATTAGATGGCCATAGATTCAAGTATTCATTCTGATAGTGATGATCTCCATCCAGTTGATCTTGTTTCGAGCTTGCACCTGCACCTGCATCTGTACCTGCCCCTGCCCCTGCTCCTGTCCCTGGCCCCATGCCTGATCCTACACTTGTTTTTGCATCTGCAGTTGCACCCCTGACTTAAGAGGATATTAGGCTGGATATTCAGAATATGTTGGATGCTATGGCTGCCAAAATGCGAGAGGAGATTCATGTCCTCATGGAGCGAATAAACCAATTCGAGGAGAATCTACCGAAGATCCTTGGATTTGGAGATGGTTCACAAACTTTGGTTCTAACATAAGAGGGCACAATCTAATCGCTTGGATTTCGGACTGCGCACTAAACCTGACCACATTTCACGTAAGGTTTTCTATCTTGTAATAATTAGTAACATATGCAGAAGGGTCATGATTCACTTTCCTACATAAAATAAATACTAAGTTAAGATGCATATTGCATGAGTTTAAATGCCTAAAAATGTATGATGATATATATAAATATACCTAATATCCACAGCAGCATGAGAGCAAGGAAGCAAGTCATACTCAAATTGTAGACACGTGCATGTTCAATTAACCAAGTTGATAGCATAAATATGTTCATCGTGCATGACCTTGAAAATACAAGTAGAAAGGAACTCAACCTTCATTCTTGATCCACTTTCTAATGTTTTATTCAGTTTTTTTGCTGCAGCCTCCGTCAATATAGAATTGTTGTCATGAGCAGCTTTGCTTCGCTCAACAAACCATTGTTCAATTATAGTCCTAATAACCTCAAGAACATAATACACAAGCAGTCTTCGAGCCCACAATAGATGACTATTAAAACTCTCTATAGCATTAGTATTCATAAAATTGAATCGTCAAGTCTTTCACATTGAATGAGGCCATCAACTTAATCCAATCTGTACTAAGGATTCGGTATCAGATTTTCTAGCCTAGCCAAAGTACTCATATATCTATTATGGTCCTCCACACGATAGCAATACGTTGCCTTGCTGAAAATGCCCACTATGTGTTGCCCATACTTAGTCAAATTCTGCTGTAAATGATAACAACATAGACCATGAGAGGCTTCAGGAAAGACCGAATGAACTACTGCACCAATTCCTAAATGTCCATCTGAAATAATCAATAATTCATTTGGGCATCCGTAAGCTTTTCTGAGTTGATTCATAAACCAAGTCCATGACTCTTCGCTCTCTATGGCGCCAATTCCAACTGCAAGAGAAAATATCTAATCATTTGGATCTTTTGTGATAGCAGCAAATAATGTTCCTCGATATTTGCCCTTTTGATACGACCCGTTGACAACAATAACAAGCCTAGCATGACGAAATACAGCAATAGAAGCACCCAAAACATAAAAGATATATTGAAATATATTTTGCCCATCAACCTTCAAAGTAGTTACTATTCCAAGATTTGTCAGCTGTAGCATATATAGATAAGATGGGAACCTCCTGAACGACTCCTTGTCGTCTCCAAAAATCTTTGCAAATACATGATGTTTTGCTTTCAATGCTAACCCATAACTTACGTCTAGAGAGTGTTTTGAATGTAATTCCACCATCATCTGTTTTGGAATAAGATTAGCACCATGAACAGGTAATTGAGGAGTAAAGAAAGAACCTAATACCTTATATGGCAATTATCAAACTGCACTACAGGTTGTGTCAAGGTGGCAAGTATGATCATTCAATTTCCAAACTCTCCATCTAACACATCTTCCATTTGCTTGCACTATAAATTAGCATCCTTCATACTTACATATAGCACAATATCGAGTCTTGTAAGAACGGTATGTTCGATACTCAACGTTATTATTCAAATGATACAATCCTAGATCCTTCGACAGTTCTTTAGTATTGTACATGGCTCCTAACCGCATTGTATGATACAATGATCCAACATCATCAGACTCAACACAAAGAGGAGACACATGAGTGGGAATACCAAGAATGCTCCATCTATGTGCATTTGGATTGTCTGAAGCAAACTCTGTTTCACCATCAACTTCAACACTTTACCGGATTGACATATCCGGTTGAACCTTATTTTCTTTTGGATGAACATATTTTTGACTACCTTTGTTCATAATTGTACTATCTTAACTTTCCATGTACTCATAAAATTTTATAAATGATGGATAATATTTTTTAAAATCATTATCAGTGTCATTCTTATCACCATCATCATCAGAAGATGAAGCACATTTCCCGACTACACAACCACCACCATTATCATCAGCAACACCACAATCAAGTTGACTATCATCAACATTATGACCACCAACAACGGCTGGACTACTATCATTTCTATGCTCATCAAAATTAGAATATCCAAGTCATCCAACCTTTTTCCTATTATTCCCCCTTCCTTCTCTGAAGACGGAGTTGTGATTTAGCTATGTCCGTGCAGTAACCCAAGAAATTTGAACTAGGACTAGCTAAGTCCATGCAGTATTGAATTTGAACTAGGACTAGCTATGTCCGTGCAGTAACCCAAGAAATTGCTTGAACATGGACGACTTTGATAAATTCATGACAGTCCAAATTCATAAAAAGATCTTCCCACAAATTTAGTTTTACTGTAGTCAATATAACCACTTTGAGGAATTGAAATCATGTCTTCTCTCAAGGCCAAATTTAACTTCGGAAGAGTCACAAAAATATCAATAATATCTTCAGAAAATTTCAAAAGATAATCCAAATTAAAAAAATTTCTCATCTTTCTTACTTTGTTCAAATCTTTGTCTAGCGAATACAGAACATACGAGTTTTGATTGATGTCTGCCTGGAAGATAGAATGAATATTTTCCAATAATAGTTGATAACTCATACCACTACGTGGGATAGGTAACACCTCTTCTTCACCATCCTTGTAGTCCAAACCATCCCACTACCCATCGAAATGGACAATAATTTTTTTCCAATCCATCTAAAAAATAAAGGAACAATTAAGTAAGTAATTCGAGAAAACATACCTATATTTATGAAAGGTAATCATAAAAGTTCATCATGCAACTTAATCATGAAACGTAATCATCAACTTAAAAGTGAAAATTAATCATGAATCTTAATATTGATAATTAATCATGAACTTAATAGTGAAAATTATTCATTAATCTTTATAGTTAAATTAATTAATTAAATAATTAATTGTGAAAATTATTTGTAAGAGATAATCATGAAAGATAATCATGAAATCTAATCGTGAAAGATAATCGTGAAAGCTAAATCGTGAAAAGGTACCTATAATCGTGAAAGACGCCTCTAATAGTGAAACCTATAATTAATCGTGAAAGCTACCTAATTGTGAAAGCTAAATCGTGAAAGATACCTAAACTCATTAAACGTATAATTAATCATGAAAGCTACCTATAATCGTAAAATACATAGTTAATCGTAAACACTATCTATAATCGTTGAAACCTCTAATTAATCGTGAAAGGTACTTAATCATGAAATCTATAATTAATCGTGAAAGACACTATAATCATGAAAACTATAGAAAATCGTGAAAACTATAGATAATTGTGAAAGCTACCTATAATCATGAAACCTGTAGATAATCGTGAAAACTACCTAAAATCATTAAAAACTATAATTAATCATGAAAACTACCTAATTGTGAAAGATAAATCGTGATATAATCGTGAAACCTATAATTAATAATGAGAGACACTATAATCATGAAAACTATAAATGATCGTGAAAGTTACCTACAATTAATCGTGAAAGCTACCTATATGTGAAAGATAAATCTGAAAGGTACCTATAATCGTGAAAGCTACCTATAATCGTGAAACCTATTATTAACCGTGACAGACACTATAATCGTGAAAACTATAGACAATCATGAAAGCTACCTATAATCATGAAACCTATGATTAATCATGAAAGCTACATATATGTGAAAGCGAAATCGTGAAAGCTACCTATAGCTAATCGAAAAACGTATAAATTAGTTGTAAAAACTACCTATAATCGTGAAATGTATAAATTAATTAATCATAAAACCTATAATTAGTCGTGAAAGCTACCTAATTGTGAAAGCTAAATCGTGAAAGCTACCTAATCGTGAAAGGTAAATCGTGAAAGCTTGAACTTAAATCTGAAAACCTATAAGTGAAAGCTAAATCATGAAACCTACTTGTGAGGTGTAATGATAGGTAATCGTGAAACATTGTCGAGTAAACCCTCGATGTGAATGGCAATCTAAAACATAATAACCAAACTGAACCTAGATGTGAATGATAATCATGAAATATAACAACCAAACTACACAACAGTGACTTCACACTATTCGTATAAGCTTCAATACAAAATGTTGTCTAACAGGAATGACATAACAGTCTTCAACAAATTATAAATTATGATTTTACCTTAATTAGGAACGAAAATCCACAGCCATCTCTCTCGCTTCAATAATAAATTTAGGAGAGAAGGAAGGAAGAATTATTAAGGAAAAGGAGAGAAAGAATAAGAGGGGCAATTTCGTCACTAGCCTCCAAAAGTGGGTAGAAAATTTATATTTTGAAATTTTGGACACAGAAGAGTTTTTCTTATTTTAAGTGGATACAGTGAGTAACTTCCACTATAAATTATATAATATATAGTATAATATATGGTAAAGTACGATAAACCATAATATAGTGTAGTGTATAATATTATAGAATTGAAAGTATACACTATATTATGTGTGTGTGTGTGTGAATTAGTACAATATAGTATAATATATAGTACATTTTAATATAGTTTAGTATATTCTATATATATCATAGTAAAATGAAAAGTACTATAAACTATATTATAATGTATTATCAAAGCAAAGGCACTTATATGATATGATATATAGAACACAATAATATGAATTATAAATTATGTATTATACACCATAGAGTATAACATTTATTTTGCTATGAAATAAATAGTATAATATAAACTACATTTATATGTTAAACTATATTATATTATATTATATTATATTATATTATATTATATTATATTATATTATAAAGTATAGAGAATACTCTAATATAAATTAACACTACACATAATAATGCAATATAAACTATAAATTATATGTAATATTAATCTATTTACATTACAATGTCATATAATTTATATTATAATACATAATATATCATATTACGATTATCTGATACCATCTATCACAATATAGTATAGATCATTGTGTAGTACATCATATATTATATTCTCTATATTATAACTTTTATAGTTATACCCTATAGTTTATATTATACTATTGTATATACTATAGTTTATAATTTAATTATGTCATGCATGATACTATGTACTATATAATTTATGGTGTACTTTCTACTAAACTATAGTATACTATACTATGTAACTATATTTTGAATACTATAATATACTTATCCTATATAGTTTAACTTTATCTTATTATCTTATTATATTATTTATTATACTATATACTTAAGTTTATAGCTTACTATATTACACTATAAGTTTATAGTTTTTATTATACTAGTATACTGCAATTTGTACAAAATTACAAAAATTAAAATAGTTACACAAACATGTATTAGAAATTATGGTATAAAACTTACTATAAACTATAAATAAGATATAATATAAAAATAGTATATTATACGGTATGATAAATAATATAAATATTAACTATACTATAATATAATAGAAACTATAGGGTGCTAACTATATAATATGTTATGCAAACTACATAATATATTTTACACTATAAATTAAATAGTGTAATAAGTGTGTGATATAAGTAAACCACCTTTACAACATAATGTAGTGTAAGATAGTGTTTACTATAAACTATATATAATATAATTGATTACATATAATATAATATTAAATTATATGTTATATTATAAACTATTTGCGATACGATATAATATATGATATACTAAAAACTATATATTATTTGAAAATTTAATAAATTATAATTATAATATAAAAAAATTAAAATGACAACTAGTTACTTATAAGATAGTTTTTTATTTTATATATTGAAAAATATTTCACATTGTTCAATTTTTTTCACATATTAGTTAATATTAAAAGGAATCAGTTTCTTAAACACGTTTTTTGAAGAATTCTTGTGGACTTTTAGGCTGAGTTTACTTTCCTAGTCAGGATTGGACAGGATATGATAGAAATTGGGATTAAACTCGGAATAGGGATGAGTTCGAAATTGTTATCCTACGTTTACTTCGTAGGATAACATTAGGTTAGATAAAGATAATTTTATACTATCCAACGTTTACTTCGTGGGATTGAACAGGATAATGCAAAAATTACAAAATTGCCCTTAATACATGATTTATATATGAGGACATTTTTGTAATTAAGTTTGTGCAAAGGGTAAAACAGTAAATTTCCAAAAATTATCCCATCGGATAATTTTTATCCCAGGGGTTTAGGTCGGATTAGTATCCCCCGAATTATCCCAAATTTTATTTTTTATCCCGGATCGGCTGGATTGACCCGGAAAAATATCCAATGAAGTAAACGCTGGATAACTGTGAACTATTTTCACTAATTCAGACTTATCACCCAAAGTAAACGGAGCCTTAACGTTAAAAAGGCTAGATATCTTTCTTAAAAGTTGCAGAAAAGATCATGGTGCTTTTATTACTTTTCTAGGAAGTTGCACTGAATTTTGGAGTCAAATCCTAAAAAGATTTGGAGCCATAACATATTAAGGATATAAAATTAATTGTATAATTATAATTATAATTAATATTTAAATTTATTAAATTCTGATTGGTCAGAATCTAGCCATGCTAGCATGGTCCCGTAGGCAAATGCGTGTATGGTGGTGAGTGAGTGTGTGTCTGCATGTGTGTAAGTTGTGTCTGCATGAATGTGAGTGTGTGTGTGTGTGTGAGTGTGTGAGTGTGTGTGTGTGTGTGTGGACAAATGTGTGTGAGTATGAATGTGAGTAAGTTGTGTATATTTGTGTGGGTGTGTCACTGAGGTGAGGACAAATGTGTGAGTGTGTACTGTGTGCGAGAGTGTGCGAGGATAAATTTGGGTGATCACTCTGAATTTTAATATAATTTTTTGAAAATCAGGAGCTTAAAATAAGAAAAATTTTATGTGTCTAAAATTTAAAAATATTTTTTTTTACACACATTTATAGTTTATATACGAATTTATCCGTATTTATTCTTCTCTCTTCTTTCTCTTTCCTTTCTCAACTTTCTCGTGAATATGACTTTCTCTCATAAAACTCATTCTTGAAAGCAAGAAATAGACTTTCGCCAGATAAAAGAATTTACAGAAGTAGAAAGAAAAGAAAGAAAAGGGAGGAGACAAGAAAGAGGAGAAAAAAAGGAAAACCACGACCGAAAAGGAAGAGAGGGGAGAGAGAAAAATAAAGATATGGGTTTCACGATATAGATAATCGTGAAAGGCTTTCACAATGGCTATTACGATTATCATTAATCGTGAAAGGCAGAAAGTCTTTCTTGATTATGTTAATCGTGAAAGGTTTTCACTATTATTGTTAATCGTGAAAAGTAGAAAGGCATTCACGATTATGTAAATCGTAAAAGGCTTTCATGATTATCGTTTCGTGAAAGGCAGAAAGACTTTCACGACTAACGATAATCGTAAAACACATCTCTTCAATTTTCTCTCCCCCCTCTCTTCTCTTTTCAATCATGGAAGTATTGTGGGGCTCACTTCATTAAGGACGAAATTGATATCTTGGGCATAGACATAATTTGTTATATTTTGGGCATAGAAATTTTTTTTTTTAATTTTGAATTGGTAAAATGAATTTACCTCTAAAATATATATTAGATATGTTGAACACTAATTTGTTTTGGATTTGAGTTACCTATTTTATTTAGTGTTCCATTTTTTATTTTAAAATAATTATCACTATATACCATTAATTAACACACAAGATTTATTAAAATATTTAAAATAAAATAATAAAAAATAGAGGATTCAAACCAAAATAAATGGCCTACATACTGAAAATTGCAAGTACGATCATGAAATAGGTGAATTATGCAATACTTCATTTATCTTTTTAAATTAAAAGAAAATTTGAATTGTATTCAATTCATTAAATGAAGATATTTTTTTTAGTTCAATAAACTCTAATCAAACTTGTTAACCCAATTAAATACCCAGCTGACTTGCCGTTCCAGATCTTGAGACAAGTATAAAAAATGAACGTGGCAGAGAAGAAACCTTTTCTTCCACAACCACTCAATACTTCACCATGTATGTATATGTATATATATGTGCGTGTGTGTGTGGTGAAGTTTGGAAGAAAAAAATTGAGATTTGAGTTATTATGGCAAGGGTTTATGATAACTGGGAGAAGTTGATCGGAGCTGTTCTTCAGAGGGAGGAGCTCCGGCGACTTGCGTACTGCGAAAGCTTCAGCAGCTTATCGGTTTCAACTGATTTCAGTTCACGTTTCAGTTTTAGTTCTGCCATTGAAGATGCTCCTCCGGGTATATACATATAATTTAATTATTTTCTGTTTTTTCTAATATAATTATTCGAAAAATGATGATGAATCTATTCTGGGTTCCTTTAATTGATTTTATATTGGCTTAAAGGATAGACTTTATGTTGATCTGTACTATGTATTTATTGGTTTGTTTCTATGTCGAAGATAACATCAATTCTTCTTTTTAATTTCTTGAATGGTTTTCTGGATAGGTTTAGGTTATGCTACTCTGTTGAAGATGATAAGCTATATATATATATATATATATACACTTTTCCAGTTATTCTTGATACTATTTTTAAATATTGGATTTTTCGTTATTTAAATCGTGTATCTCCGTCACTTGTAGTTATTTATCATTCAATGAATGATTGATAAATGATTCGCCGGCATTAATCCAATTAGAATGTTTCTTACTTTTTAGTTCTACATAAGTATTAAAAACGTTCTATCCGGGGGATTTTCATACTTTTCATCCTATAGTATTCTAGTAAAAGGATTCCAATAAAAGATTCGTCCCTAATCACATATATTCGTATTTAAACTAAAGTAGCAATTTTATTTGAGATGACATATTACTTCAGTAAAATGTATGTTGCAATAATTTAGGGACAGGTTTTTTCCATCTCTGAAGCAATGATCGAAGTCTAGTTTGTAATACAAAACTGAAGACAGGAATACTTAATGAATAAAGTCCGTTTCTAATATTCAGTTGTGTTCGTCACTTATCAACCACTAATGATCCAATAAGTCTTAATGTTGCTTTTCGTCATTATTCTGTCTTTGTTTTGCTGCAAATGTCATCCGTCACTGGACTCCTCCTCCTTGAATGCTTGAAGTATGTTTTCCATGCTAAACTAGATGTTGTAGCATTCATGTGCCACTAACACCGTGCTCTCTTTTTTCTTGTGAACTCCATAAGGATCAAGAAATTCAGGGCAGACCTTTGATCTTGCAGATCCTTCTACCCGGTGCATATTCTTCTCCCGTAACTTAATGGCAATAGAATATAAAGAAGTTAAGAATGCAACCAACAACTTCCGAGCTGATACGTTGTTGGGGAAAGGAGTATTCGGTCGTGTTTATAAAGGATGGGTTGACGAGCACACGCTTACTGCGTCAAAGCCTGGATCTGGCATTCCTGTTGCTGTCAAAAGGCTGGATAAACAGGGGGATAAAGTGTGGTCGCTATGTTGTTTCATGCTACAACATTTCTTGTAGTGATCTATTTAAATTTGTATAGAAACTTTCGTTTGCAGAAGGACATAAATTATCTGAGTCAGCTCCGTCATGTCAACTTGATCAAACTTATCGGATATTGCTTGGTTGAGGACTATTAAGTATATGTGCCACTTGCACGGTAGTTAGAAAATTAGTTAGACGGTTATGCCACTTGCGTGGTTGTTAAAAGTGGTTTCACAAGTTAGATAATTAGTTAGAAATGTGTTAGATGGTTATGTAACTTGCAAGGTAGTTACAACTTCTTTGATAAGTTAGTTTTGAGCCTCCAAACTTTTGTATAAATATGTGACAACTATTATAGTTGTTCTTTGATGAATTCAACATATTTTCATTTTATTATTTGGTTTGATATGGTATCTTGAGCCAGTATCATCCTCTCCGACATATCTCATGGCACAAATTGTTCTTCCTACGTTTCATACGTTGACAGTTCGGCTAGACCGTACCAATTTTGTGTATTGGAGGTCTCAAGTTCTATCCACTGTGCGTGCTCATGGTTACGAGGATTTTCTTCTTTGCAACTCAAAGAGCGTTCCATCTCAATTTAGCTCTGCAAATGATGGCGATGATATTGTGGTTCCTAATCCTGAATATGTTATCTGGATTAGAAAGGATCAGTTCTTATTGAGCTGGCTTTTGAATTCAATAAGTGAAACGATGCTCGGTCATGTTACTAGATGCGTTTATTCTTTTGAAGTTTGGGAGATCTTTGAAAGTTTGTTTCGGTCTCAATCTAAAGCCAAAGTTATGAATCTTCGATTTCAACTACAGACATTGAAGAAAGGTGATCTATCTATAGAGGAATATGTCCTTAAGATGCGAGGAATAGCTGACAATATTCAAGTAGCTAGTCAAGTTATGACAGATGATGATTTAGTTTTGTACATCCTTGGTGGTTTAGGATCCGAGTATGAAAGTATTGTGGTAAATCTTACTACTAGAGGAGATCAAGTTCCCTTATCCGAATTACAGTTTATTCTACAAACACATGAAATATGGTTAGCTCAAATGTATACCAGTTCTACAGTTCCTAATCTCAACAGTATTCAGAATCCTTCTCTTCATCTTACTGAGAAGAAAAATTTTACAAATTTTCGGTCACAGAGGGGTGGACATTTTGGTCGAAGTAGAGGAAGAGGTCGATTTTCTCAAGGCTCTCAAATGGTTTGTCAAATTTGTGGCCGGAATTATCATGTGGCGATCAAGTGTTATAAAAGATTTGATGTGAACTATCAAGGTCTTGAGAATTCAGGTTCAAGACAAGGTTATTATTCTTCTCCACGAGCAAATATGGTTTCTGCTCAACAAGGCATTGCTTCTCAACCTACGGCTCATTTTTCACATCAACAAGAAATTTTTTATCCTAATGGAAGTCAGAATTCCACATCCGTTACACCTTATGGTCAGTTCAAATTTGACGTGCATGGCTATGGCTCTTCTTCCTCCCCTTCTGGGTATGGATCAGCCTCTGATTGGATTGTTGACAGTGGGGCAACTCATCATATAACCTCAAGTCTTCAAAATCTCCATGTGCAGACTCCTTATCATGGTAAGAAACGGCTTGTTGTCGGTAATGGAAGTTCAATTCCTATTTCTCATATTGGTTCCTCTACTCTACCTAGCCTACATTCTTCAGTTTTATTTGATCTTAATCACGCTCTTCATGTTCCGCACATTACTAAAAACCTGCTTAGCATTTCTCAATTCTTACAAGATAATTCCGTATATGTTGAATTTCATGCTGACTGCTGTTTTGTCAAGGATCTGAAAACACACAAAATTCTCTTGAGAGGACTACTTAAGGACGGGCTTTACCAACTTGACCTCTCTCATATGCAAAAACACTTCAGTCATTCTGTCTCACACTCTACCACAACTTCTCCAAGCATTCATACAGCCTCTGTGAATCATTCCACAGATTCCACAGATTCCACCACAACCCTTTGGAATAAACGTTTGGGTCATTGTTGTAGTAGAACTCTGAATAAAGTACTTCAACATTTGAAGATATCATGTACTCATTCAGAATTTTCTTTTTGTGAAGCATGTAAACTTGGAAAATTTCATCAAATGCATTTTCCTTCCGTCATTCATACAACTACTTCTTCTCTTGAAATAATACATAGTGATGTTTGGGGACCTGCATCCACCTTATCTACAGATGGTTACAGATACTATGTTATCTTTGTGGATGATTTCACTCGATTTACATGGATTTATCCTTTAGTTTAAAAATCTGATGTTGCAAAAGTCTTTCCTATCTTTCTTGCCATGGTTGAAAGACAATTTTCAAATCCTTTGAAAATATTTCAATGTGATATGGGGGGTGAATTTCAATCATTATCAAATATCCTCAAAACTAAAGGTATTATTTCTAGACACTCTTGTCCCTACACACACCCTCAAAATGGCTTAGTTGAAAGAAAACATCAACACATTATTGAGGTTGGCTTATCTTTACTTGCTCAAGCTTCCATGCCTCCTAAATTTTGGTGGGATTCTTTTCTTACTGCAGTATATACTATTAATAGACTTCCTACACCTGTTCTTGACAATTCTTCTCCGTTTCAGGTTCTTTTTAAAAATAGTCCTGATTACACATTCCTCAAGACATTTGGGTGTGCTTGTTTTCCATTTCTTAGACCCTATAATTCCTCAAAATTACAGTTCAGAAGTACCAAATGCATTTTTCTTGGTTACAGTGCTTCACATAAAGGTTATAAGTGTTTGAGTTCAACGGGCAAGATATATGTTGCTAGAACTGTGGAATTTAATGAGTTTGATTTTCCATATCAATCACTTTTTTCTAAAACCATTCAATTTTCCTCACCCACACACTCCAACTCTGTACTTCCCGTTCTTCCGATTCTCACACCTATTCCACCTACCAATCAAGATGTTCCACCTCCATCGCCTCAACACTTACCTACTTCTAGTCCATCCACTTCCTCTCAGCCATCTGCCTCTCATTTACCACAACCTCACACTTCTAGCCATAGTATGGTTACTAGATCCAAAAATGAGATATTCAAACCCAAATTATACAATACGGCCTTGTCTCACTCAAATGTTGAACCTGTTACTGTGCAACAAGCTTTATCTTCTCCTGAGTGGAAATCTGCTATGGATTCTGAATACTCGGCTCTTATGAAGAATAATACATGGGCTCTTGTTCCTGCTCATCCTCACATGAATCTTATCACTAACAAGTGGATTTTGCAACTATTGATAAATACAAGGCTAGATTGGTTGCTAGGGGTTTTCAGCAAAATGCCGGAGTGGATTACTTTGATACTTTTAGTCCGGTTGTTAAACCGATTACAATCAGACTTATTTTCACCATGGCTGTCACTAAGGGTTGGAAAATACAACAAGTCGATGTGAACAATGCTTTCTTAAATGGAGACTTAAGAGAAATTATTTTCATGAAGCAGCCTGAAGGATATGAAGATTCCTCCAAACCAGATTATGTATGCAGGTTAATGAAGTCTCTTTATGGCTTGAAACAAGCTCCGAAAGCATGGTATGACAAGCTCAAAGGTTTCTTGCTTTCTAAAGGCCTCAAAATGTCTGTCTCTGATCATTCTCTTTTTCATATTCATGTCAATGGTAAAATGCTAATTGTACTTGTGTATGTTGATGATATTTTGGTCACTGGTGATGATCCCTCTCAGATTCAACAGCTTATCTCTGATCTTGACAAGAAATTCTCCTTAAAACACTTAGGGGAAGTGAGCTATTTTCTTGGCCTAGAAGCTGATATGACTGTTCAAGGCATTCATCTTACTCAGTCAAAGTACATTCGGGATCTTCTACATCAGCATAATATGGAAAAATGTAAGCCTCTGCCTACTCCTTGTTGTTCTGGGATTAAATTACATTTGCAAGACAGTCGTCCTTTTGAACAACCATCCAAATACAGAAGTCTTGTTGGTGCATTGCAATATCTTGTTATGACAAGACCAGATATTTCTTATATTGTGAATAAATTGAGCCAATTTCTTCATGCTCCCACTGTCAATCATTGGAAAGCTAGAAAACGGGTATTGCGGTTTTTACAAGGCACTATTTCCACTGGTTTGTTCTTTAAACCTGTTTCTAGAATGGTGCTTGAAGGTTATGCAGATGCCGATTTTGCGAGTTGTGTTGATGATAGGAGGAGCACTGGTGGTTTTTGCATATTTCTAGGATCCAATCCTATATCCTGGTCTTCTAGGAAGCAGCATATTGTGGCAAGGAGCAGCACCGAAGCTGAGTATCGGGCTCTTGCCATGGCTACCACTGAACTGATCTGGATTCGTAGTCTTTTTACTGAACTTGGTCTGCCTATTGTTAAACCTTCAGTTTTGTGGTGTGATAACTTGGGAGCAGTTAAATTGGCATTTAATCCGGCTTTCCATGCTCGAACTCGACATATTGAGGTTGATGTTCATTTTCTTAGAGAGAAGGTGCAAAGCAAGGACTTGGATATCAGATTTGTTCCGTCTGAAGATCAAACAGCAGACATACTAACCAAAGCCTTGTCCTGTACTCGGTTTCAATTCCTAAGTTCAAAGTTATCTGTCTATCCTGAACCCGGTTGAGCTTACAAGGGAGCATATTAAGTATATGTGCCACTTGCACGGTAGTTAGAAAATTAGTTAGACGGTTATGCCACTTGCGTGGTTGTTAAAAGTAGTTTCACAAGTTAGATAATTAGTTAGAAATGTGTTAGATGGTTATGTAACTTGCAAGGTAGTTACAACTTCTTTGATAAGTTAGTTTTGAGCCTCCAAACTTTTGTATAAATATGTGACAACTATTATAGTTGTTCTTTGATGAATTCAACATATTTTCATTTTATAATTTGGTTTGATAAGGACAACAGGATTTCGGTGTATGAGTTCATGCCCAACGGAAGCTTGAGCTATAACTTGTTCACTAGTAAGTTCAATTTACAGGACACATGATTGCATGAATTGTTTTCTCTTGTCATTTGTTGTTGGTCAAATTGATATGTCTGAATCTTGTGAGAACTAACTATATAATTCACTCTTTAGACATTATTAACAGTGATTGCTCGTTTTTCATAGGACGCGATCAAACACTATCATGGGCAGCACGGATAGAAGTGGCGACCGGTACTGCTAGAGGCCTCTTATTTTTGCATGGCTTGGCAATACCGGTGATACACCGTGATGTTAATAGTAGTGTCATTCTTTTGGATGGGGTAAGTTCGAAACAGATTTTGGCTCGATCTCTTGCTCTGGTTTCGATTATAGATTGTTTAAATGAAGGGAATTTTTAGGAATTCAACGCAAAGTTATCCGATTTTGGTCTTGCAAGAGACGGTCCTCCCGGTGACCAGGCTCATGTAACGACTCAAGTTGTGGGTACATACGGTTATGCTGCACCTGAGTATATGGCGACAGGTTATTAGATACAAAATTCTCTTCCCATCTCTGCTCTTCAATAAGCATATTCATCATAGTTTAGTTGTCATTTTGAGTGGCCTTGTTTGCGAGCAGGTCATCTGACAACAAAATGCGACGTATATGGCTTCGGGGTTGTTCTGCTAGAATTACTATCTGGACGTCGAGCCATTGACCAAAATCGGGCAACGAAGGAGCAAAATTTAGTTGAGTGGGCAAAGCCATATTTAGGAGAGAAACGAAAGGTGTTGCGGATTGTCGACAACAAATTACAAGGCCAATGCCCACTTAGTGCAGCATATAAGGTTGCAAAGCTAGCCTCGCATTGCCTGAGCTCTAATCCAAAACTAAGACCGAGGATGGACGAGGTTGTAGTTTCCCCACAGCAGCTCCAATGTCCGAAATCTACATAACTAAGAGAGCATCATGTCGATTGTAAAATGCAGAAACGAGAATTTGAAAAATATGGATCTACATTTTACTCTACTCCTTTAGTGTACACGGGATTCTCTATTATATTTTGTATTTTATCTTACATTTCAACGTAATCAATATATGTTAAGAAATATGTGATGAAACACATAATGAAATACACGATTTCTTGATATTTTTAATATTTAAAGGCCAATGTTTCTTTATTATGGTCAATTTGGAAGGTGCATTGGTAGTTACTCCAAAATATTATAAAATGAGTTTATGAAGATGATGAGGTAATCCCAAATTAACAGTAAGTCTCTTTCGTTGATGATGAGTCTGATTTTGACAAACTACAGTAGTTTAAAAAGTTTTTATTCACGTCTCTGAATAATGATGGAATATAGCAATGCTCGTCATATAATTTATGGACGATTTCAAAACTAGTTTTTATTTTATAATTTTATCTTTTATTTTTTAATTATTTGAATTTAATCATTTTTAGATAAAAATTTAAAATTATTATCGAATAAGTTTGTGTAAATCCCACATGATCATGATTAATTGTAGATTTCATTTTCTGGTACAATAAATGATGTGGATGTACGACTCAAAGAAAAAATATAATAATACCAAACATATATGGAAATGGACTTTGAAAATCACAGGTTTACCCAAACATATTAAAAATCTCAATTTGATATAGTGATCTACGGTGCGAATGCAAATATGTGGGTAAGGGTTTTGAATTCCCACTAAACAATCAAATTTGGACAATAAAAAAAATAAATGATAAAATTATAAAAGTAAAATAGTTAAAAAATATATGTAATTTATTTTGAGACCGTCTATAAATTAAAAGATCAATTTTACAATTTTCCCCATTAAAATCAGATTATTAGTCATTTCATCTATGGCCGACTCAATAAAAATACCAATGTTACAATTCTAGCAAGATTAGAATTATATTGACAAGTGAGAACCGCTCCAGGTGAGTGTAGTCTCCAAATTCAATTCATATAATAGGAAAAAATAAAATTTCGATCCTCAAACTAAAGCTTTAGATTTTTAGTTCTTTATCTATTTTTTGTAGCGTTTGATCTGATCTTTTTCCTCTATGTAGATTTTAATTGTAAAAATAAAATAATAATAATAATAATAATAATAATAATAATATAATAATAATAATAATAATATAATAATAATAATAATAATAATAATAATAATAATAATAATAATAATAATAATAATAATAATAATAATAATAATAATAATAATACAAAAATAGCAAAATAACGTCTTAAAGTTATTTAACAAAACTAAAGGTCATAAAATAAAACATAAAAAGTAGTTAGATAAAACAAAAAAAAAAAGTGAAATAAACAAAAACATATTTTTTATTTTTTTTATTTTTGGAAACTATTGCATTTACTTAAATTTTTAGGCGTTAACACGAACTTTATGATAAGTTCTTTATTTACTTAAATAGCTATAAGATTTAGGGTGTTGCTAAAAATACCATAAAAATTAATTTTCACACCATTTTAATTTAATAAATAAAATTAAATAGAATGTAAATGACATATATACCTTTATGTAATGTTTTAAAAAATATATATATTAACATTTTCATTATTGATATTCTTTCTTCTTTGTTCAAAAACACTCACACATTAATCCTATATTCAAACGAATCAAAATAAAAGTTGAAATATTTGTAAGTAATTGATAATGAAAAATAGAAATACAAATGATATAGAAAATATAATTATTATAAAAATTACACAATTAAATACTATATTTTTCGTCGAAAAATTAAACCGCACGCACGTTCGGCCAACCAGGGCCGAACATACAACAAGGCGTTCGGCCATCATTGGCCGAACACTATGTTGTGTGTTCGGCCACAGTTGGCCGAACGTGTGCGCGGTTTTAGTCCTTTGACAGAAATTGTATGGTCTATTATTGATCACTTATAAAATATTTTACATTTTATTTTTATTCATTTGAATATAGGGTTAGTGTGTGTGTTTAGAGTCAAGAATGAAAATCAACGATAATAACAATATTATGATTTTGTTTAAAATATATATATATAAGGGTATATATATCATTTACATTATATTTAAATTTATTCAAAAAATTAAAGTGGTGTGAATAGTAATTTTTGTGCTGTGTTTAGAAACACCCTAAGATTTATTCACAAACTTTCGAATTATACTTGGTTATTTTTAAATTTTCTTATGTAGATTTTAAATTTTATTATGGTTTTTTTAATCATGTGATACATTTATATTTTTAAAATTAATTAGATAATCAAAATTTTAGTTTCACAATGATTTATTTTTTGAAATACCCTTTGGACGTACTTTTATTATGAAATTGCACTTTTATCCAACACTAACTTTTAATCCATCTCGACAGTTCTCCGTTAGGTTTGAGATAGAAATAGTAAAATTTATTGGAGTAATTATTAAATTTTGTGTTTTATCCAATGTTTTAATTTATGTAATGCATATTATATGCATAAAGTAATTTAAAATTCCAAATAAATAGTAAAATAAAATAAATGATCCAAAACTAATAAAAATCAATATTTGGAACTAAACTAGTAAATATAACATGTTCGGGATTGAGGTTACAAAACCGGTATAACTCTTTTTTTATAGAACTAAAAATTAATTTTCTCAATAAAATTGCATTTTATATATTCTTTATTCGTAAAATTATTGTGTGAATTTAATATCAGCAACTAAATCTTAGAATAAAAAAGAAAGCCTACCACAATTATACACTTTTTGTCATTGGGTAAATATAACTCCATCATTTCTACCCAAAATAACTTAACCCCCTTACCTTTTTTCTTCACTTAATCACCATTTCATTTATTAAATAATCATATTTAATTTTAATAAAATATAAAATGTAAAATTAAATATGATATAATCTATGAAATAAGTATTAAAATGATGACAAATTATTTTCAGAATAAATAAATGATTATTTAATAAATAAAATGGTGATTAAAGTTTGTAAGTTTTAATAAAAAAATAAATTTTTTATTTGTCAAAAGAAATATATATTAAATTTTATTATATATTTTCACGACCCAAAAATTTAAAGGATCCAAGAAACGTAACCTTTCAAACCTACTGTGGAGATAATTTTGTCTTTTAAGGTAGCGTTTACTTCGGCGGATAAAGCCGGATAACCCAGGATTGATGAATTTAGTCCGGTTTTATCCGGCGTTTACTTGGAATGATTAAACCCCGGGTCAATCCTCCCGACCCGGGTTAAAAGTCAGAATCCAGGATTGTTCGGCTGATAACAATCCGCCCGAAAGAGGTGGGATAAAACTTATCCCACCTGATAAATGCACCAAAATGACTCTTTTACCCCTTTCCTTTTTGTTTATTACCAAAATGCCATCATATATACCCAAAATTTTGTGGGTGAAAATCACAGTCAACAGGCTCATTCTTCCACGACAGAAGCACCACATTAGGCACCCTCATGGGCGTTACTCTCCAGGCAATCACCTTCAGGGCGACCTCGCAGCACCACCAGCAAGAAAACCCTATTTCCGCCGTCAACGGCGGCCGGAGAAACAAGAAACCCAAGAAGAGCCGGGCGGCGGCTGCGCAGCAACGGCGGCGGTGGTGAGGCTTTGCAGGGACGAATGTGATTCCAGAAGGGCATCACTTGGGGAGTATTTGGAGGTGGAGAGGAGATTTGGAGACGGCGGTGGCGGGCCGGCTGTGGAGCTTGAAGAAGGTCTTGTTCAGGAGCTGCCAAGAAATGGTCGGGCTTTGTTTGCCGATGGGAGAGTTCTGCCTCCGGTGGAAGTGGTGGAAGATTCATCACCGGCGGCGGCTGCAGGGCTGTGTAGATTCTCGGTGGTGGAGCGGTGGTGCAATTTAGTGTAATTTCTTGGGATAGTACGGTGTTTATTACCAAAATGCTTCATAATTGGGGATTTTTAAATAAGGGTAAACTAGTAATTTTATTAAAATCCGGAGTTATCCGGCCAAGTAAACGTAGGATTGGATAGATTTATCTTGCTGAAGATTACACTTATCCTCCGAAGTAAACGCCGGATAATTATTAAAAAATTATCCCTATCCTATATTTTATCCCCTATCCCATCCTGTCCCATCTAATCCCATCTCCTGAAGTAAATGCAGCCTAATTTAATTAAATTTGAGTTGACCTATAATAAGAAGCTCCGTTGACTTGCTATTGCAAGTTATGAGGGAAGAAGCATCTAAGAAAAAGCTAAATCTCTCTCTCTCTCTCTCTCTCTCTCTCTCTCTCTCTCTCATGTATACAGAGACATGACTTTAGAGTTGTAATGCCGAAAGTTTATGATGACTGGGATAGGTTAGTTAAAGCAGTTCTCAACAGGGAGGAGCTCTGGCGACTTGCGCGTTCCCTAAGCTTAAGAAGCTCAAAGTCAGGCATATTGCTATTTTTGGTTAAATTATGTGAAAAAATGATCGTCGAACAATTGTGGTTTCTCTCTATTTGGTTGTATTTTGGGTTAAACGATTGGAATTTCGCTGTTTTCTTGTTAAGGGTCTACTCTGCTTCTCGTAAATTTTCTGGGATGTTGGTTCTATGAAGGATAATTCCAATTACTTTTACGGAGATAATAGGATTGAAACTTGATTTGGATTTGATTCTGCATTATTTTTTAATTCAGATAGCAATACCTGGGTCAATTGCTTAATTTTATCTCCTCCTTTTCACTTCTGCCCTTCAATTTCTCTGTTTTACTTTGCCAGAAAACTTCACATATTTCTGTATTCTGATAAATATTTTTTAAAAAATATGTCTTTACTTGGATTAGCTGGAAACGGTAATCCGAAATAGTAATATATTGATGATGTATTCGTCAATGATGCATGCTATTTGAAATATCTGTAGGAATCTCTGGATTGTGGGTATTAGAAAACGGCTTATGATTGTGATTATCTTCAGTTGAAGCTTTGCTTTCAATCCTGCAGCATCTTCCGGACAAATTGATTTCTCTTATGGTGATGTACAGCCCATACAATTTAAAGAAATTAAAAATGCAGTGAAAAACTTCCGACGTCATGCATTCATAGGGGAACCAGTATTCCGTCAAGTTTTTAAAGGATGGATTGATGAACATACTCTTACTGCTTCAAAGCCTGGATTTGGAATGGCTGTTGCAGTCAAGTGGAATCACGGTGGCCTGCACGAACGTCACGAGTGGCTGGTAGATTTTCTTTCCAGAATTGTTTGGTTTGGGCATAATCTTCTGTTGAGATCTTTTTTACTTGACATAAAACTTTTGCAGGAGGAAATTGAGTATCTGAGCAGACTCCATCATCCAAATGTGGTTAATTTATTGGGTATTGCTTGGAGGAAGACAGCATGATATCGGTACATGAGTTCATGCCCAAAGGAAGCCTGGATGATCACTTGTTCACAAGTAATTTTTACGTCCCTTTGGATTAATATTCGTATTGTATATGTTTCTCCTTTTTGTCGATTGAGAAACATATCTGAGTTCAGTGAAATGATTATGTTACCTATTCAGTTGTGTAGATTTCTGAGAAGTTATAATTCACATTTGAAGCATAGGATGGCATCAGCCAATTCCTTGGGAAATAAGAATCAAAGTGGCTATGGACGCTGCTAGTGGACTATCCTTCTTACACCGAGATAGTAAGACCGCGAACATTCTTTTGGATAGGGTATGTCAGCAGAGACCGAGACTTATTTTCTTGCTCTGGTTTTAATTAACACAAATTTGGATAGCCTGAAACCATAGCACTACGTACCTGTTTGAAGTTTTATTTCTCATGTATAGGGTTTTAAAGCCAAGTTGACCGGCTTCAGTCTTGCAAGAGACTGCCCTACTGGTGAAATGACTGGTGTGTCAACTCGAGTTGTGGGTACATACGGTTATGCTGCACCAGAATATGTGAAGACAGGTTTTGGCCTATGAAAATTTTCTCAAATCTCTGCTTTTTTATGAGAGAAAAGCATTTTCATTAGTCTGGTCATAATCTTGAAATCATGTGAAACAGGTTGGTTGACAATGAAATGTGATGTATATAGCTTTGGGGTTGTTCTGCTAGAATTACCATCTGGGCTTCGAGTCATCGACAAAAATTGGCCAACAAAAGGAGCAAAACCTCGTGAAGTGGGCAAGACCGTATTTGGGAGACAAACAAAAACTGACACAGATTATGGACAGCAGATTGAAGGACCAATTCCCTTGTAATGGAGCTTATAAGTTTGCGAGACTAGCTTCGCGTTGCCTAAGCTCGGATCCCAAAAAAAGACCGAGGATGGATGAGATTGTGATAGCCTTGCGACAACTCTAATGTCGAAAATCCATGCAACAAAGTGAGCCTCTTTGTTGCCATCTTAGGATAATATTGTCTGTAAAATGTAGGAGTGAAATTCAGAAAGTTTCCATGAACTCGGTGAATTTTGATCCTAGGTGTGCCATGCACGGGGTGTCAAACACTCAAAAAATATTCACAAGACACCTATATGAATGTGTGTAAATATGTAGTAAGAAATACCTGGTGCATTATGCATTAGGTATAGGATTTAAATTTTCATAGACAGTGATTTTTTTTTTGCTTATAATTGTCGAATCTATATATTATGTGTTACTAATAATATGTTATTTGTGTGACGCACAATCATTAATTTTTGTAATTTGTAATACTAAATTTTATTATAGAAAAATATATAAATAGATGAAAGTCCGCGGAAATGAATTTAATATAATGCTTATGTATTTATTCTTTTGAATACAAATTTTGGGTGGGATCAATTACAAGGTTCAATTAATTGAGTTTAAGTTTTGGATTTATTTTATTTTGATTTTACACTTTTACCCCAATTTTAATACTTTTAGTCCCGTCTGATTCTGAAACCCCGTTAAGTTCTCTGTTAAATTTGTGGCAATAACTACGAAAATTCTGAGTGCTTAGGACTAGGGGTGGCAATTTGGGTCGGGTTCGGGTTCGCGGGTTCGGGTTAGCGGGTTCGCGGTCAGAAACCTTCAACCCAAACCCGACCTGTTTATATAAACGGGTCACTAACCTCAACCCTAACCTGATGACTTATAACCTTAACCGACCCATATAACCCGTTTAATTAAACGGGTCAAACAAGTTAACGGGTTAGTCAGGTCAAACGGGTTAACCAGGTCAACCTTTTTAAACATATATGCAAAAGTGCAGGATATCAAAAGTTCAAAACATGCTGCAAATATTACCATGTTACATCAACCAATGAAACTTAGGTTCAAAACATGCTTCAAAGAGCATACTGTAACCAAATTACATAAACTAATTAAGATAAGCTGAAATACTACAAAGTTTTTAACAAAATACCATACAACACCATAAGCTAAATGGGTTGTCGGGTCGACCTGTTTAAATTATCCTCAACCCGAACCTGACCCGTTTAATAAACGGGTCAATCAGGTCGACCCAAAAACGACCTGAAACCTATTTAGTCTCAACCCTAACCTGCTAATTTTTGTGTCGGTCTCAGGTCGGGTTTCGGGTCGTATCGGAAATTGCCACCCCTACTTAGGACTAAAATAGTAAATGGTAAAACGTTTGGGACTGAAATTATGTTGGCATTATGCAACGCATTAACCTTAAAATATGAATTGAACTTCCAATTTTCTTTTTCCTTTTCTTTCTTTTTCTTCCCAAAACTATTTTTTGGATGAAGATATTCTCTCAGTTGACCAGCCATTCCAAGTCATGAGAGAGAAGCAACCATTCTGAGTTCTAATGCCGCCGGTGTATGATAACTGGGATAGGTTGGTTGGAGCAGTTCTCAAGAGAGAGGAACTCAGGCGAATTGCGCATTCCAGAAGCTTAAGCAGCTCAATTTCGGCTGATTTCAGTTTTGATTCTTCCTTTGAAGAGGCACTTGCTGGTAATTTCTTTTTTCTTTCTAATTTATGTGAATAATGATCGTGGAGCAATTTTGTGTTTTCACGATTTCGCTGTATTGGGTTTTCTTGTTAAAGGGTTTCTCTATGCTTTGGGCAAACTTTCTTGGTTTTGGTTCTATGAAGATTTCCCAAAGTCGACCTCAGGTTTTAGTACAACTATTTATTCGTTTTTGCTAATTTAAAGAAGCTAATAGGGCCCATACCTTTTATTTCTATCTTTTCTCCCCCCTTTCATTCCAGAGCATTGACATGAGGATCTCTCTCTCTCTCGGCATATGTCTGATCAAACCAAAAAAAATGGTGTTTTTACGTGGCTTGAAATCATAATCCAAAAGTGCAATATATAGTGGACTTAGTCATCCATGATGCATACTTGATAGTTCATTCATAGCAAGCTCTATATTGTTAGCATTTCTTCGGATGTTAGACCTGCTGCTTACCCATGACATGGTATAATTATCTTAAATTGAAGTTTGCTTTCTATTTACAACAAGAGATGCATGTAAATTACATCAGCTAGCTAGCACTTGTGTTTGCCAATGTCTCTGTATCGAATGCTTCCACTCTAGAAACTTACTTGATGCACTTTGGAACTTCATAAGCTTCTAGAATTTCCCACGATACATTCAATTCAGCAGGATCTTCCAGCCAGACCAATTTCATCATAGACTATGAAGAAATTAAAAAAGCAATTAAAAAGTATCGGCCTGTTGAGCAAGGAGGAATTGGCATAGCTTTTAGAGGATGGATTGATGAGCAGACTCTTACTGCTTCCGAGCCGGGATCTGGGATGCATGTTGCAATCCAGTGGAATCACGGTGGCCCACAAAAGCATCGAGAGTGGCTAGTAGGTCTTTCTGTCCAAAAATTCTTGTGCTTAATTGTTTTATGAGATCTTTTTTTATAGCCATAAAATAACTTTTGCAGAAGGAAATTGCCTATTTGAGCCAACTTCATCATCAAAATGTGGTTAAATTTATCGGATATTGCTTAGAGGAAGAAAACATGATATCGGTGTACGAGTTCATGTCTAAAGGAAGCTTGGATAAACACTTGTTCGGTAGTAATTTTGGCACGCTTGTTTGCTTGACTTATAATATTTCCATCCTTTTTAGACCAATTCATAAACTTTATATGTTTTTTTCTTTTATTTTTTTAATTGAAAATCTGAGTAGTCCTTCTATAGAACCTGATGTTGGGATCCTTATGGAACCCAACTTCCCCATAAATTAATACTAATAAGTTACGAATTACTAATAATTTGTCTCGAAATTGACTTCGTGAGGAACCCAACTTTGGATTTTAATCATAATTCTTTGGAAATGATCTTGTAGCATGTGGATCTGCTATTCTTCATTTATTTGAGTATCTGTTTCATAGGAGCGTATCCATCAATTTCTTGGGAGACAAGAACGAAAGTGGCTATGGATGCTGCTACAGGACTATCCTTCTTGCACGATAGGGAAATACCAGTCATACACCGAGATGTTAAGACCCCTAACATTCTTTTGGATGGGGTATGTCAAGCAAAGATTGTAACTTAATTTCATACTGATCTGGTTTTAAATAATTTGGTGTTGCATCAAGAAAACGAAGACATCATGTATGCCCTATTTGAGGTCTGTTATCTGGTTTATAGGATTTTAACGCCAGATTGACTGAGTTTAGTCTGGCAACAGAAGGTGATGCTGGTGACATGGCTGTTGTCTCAACTGAAGTAGTCGGTACATTTGGTTATGCTGCACCTGAATATTTGGCAACAGGTTGTTGGGATATCGAAGTTCTTTTCTCGAGTTACTGCAATTCAAGAAGCATACTTTTAGTAGTTTAGTCATCTTTTTAAGATAAATATGTTTTTTTTTGGGAGGGGGGGAGGGGGGGGTAAAGTGAAGGGGTAAAGCTATTGACTTAAAAACAAAAACAAAGATATAGTTTTTGGCATATGGTAGCTTGAGACAGTGGATGTCTTGAGCATGTGAAGCTTGAGATCACATGCTCAAGACAATTCATTTTTAGCATACTTTAAATTGCTAGAAATGTTTTTTCTCTCCATGTTCTAACGTTCGATGAAACAGGTTTGTTGACTACAAAATGCGATGTATACGCCTTTGGGGTTGTGTTGCTAGAATTACTGTTTGGACGTCGAGTAATTGACCTTAATCGGCCCGTGATGGAGCAAAATCTAGTGATGTGGGCAAAACCATATTTGGCAAACAGGCGAAAGCTGTTCCATATTATGGATTGCAGATTGTGTGGCCAATTTTCTCATGAAGGAGCGTATAAGGTTGCGAAGCTAGCTTCGCGTTGTTTAAGCACGTATCCAAAACAAAGACCAAGGATGGATGAGGTTGTAGTTGCACTACTGCAGGTGATGTAGCTAACACTTTTCATCTTTATCTGCTACCCATTTGTTCTGCATTTTAAGAGGTCTTGTTCTGTTATGCTCCTATCAACTTCGATCTTGAATCTACTCTCATTTCATATTGTTTAGTGTTTGTAATGTATGTTTCTAAGGTAACTGGATTTTTTTTCTTTTCTTGTGTAATAAAAAAAAGTCATTTTCATTTGTGCAACATTTTTGTTTTCCTCGTATTTGAAAAGTTAAGGTCAGTTGTCGATTGAAATTTTAATAATAATTTTGTGATCGAAAAAGTCAAGGTAACAAATAAATATAAGTTTAGGAGTGAAAATTGAGGGTAAATTGCATAAACGGGTACCAAATTATATATACAGTATTAAATTGGGTATCAAACATTAATTTATATCAAAATGGGTAATCAACTTTTATTTTTGTTTCATTCAAACTTCTTTCAATCAATTTTATCTCATGTGGCAATCGGAGCTGAATATGGATTCTCACATCGTTGCTAATTCACCTTATATGTTATAATCATATGTTAAATAATCTTGAACAATGGTACATTCGATTCAACTCAATTTATTTACACACCTATATACAATATGTTCAATGGCAGATCACAAAAAAGACATTACATCCATTTTTATCATATGGATAATAATAACAGCAGATCACGAAGCATTTTTACCATTATTTGAAATCTACATATTTATAAATTAAGTATATTGGGCATTATTATAATTACTCCATCCTATTGGTAAAATTTTTCAATATTTTTCTTAATCTAATATTTAGTTATTTAATCAAATTGAATCTCATGAATTTTTATATCCATCTATAATATAAATTAAGAATTGTGAGAATTTTTCTTCTTTCTTCATATGTGTCTCTACTATTTATTGGCATGTGTATTTCTCTTTTCTATTATTTTTTATTATTTTTACTAAAATTTAAAAAGTCAAATATATTTTTGTTTGTTTTCACTTCATTTTTAACACATAATATATCAAATTAATTATTTTTTGTGATCTTTAATTTGACAAGAATATCACATATTTTAATATAAATAATAAGATATAATTTATTTATAATTTTTGTTTTGATATATGTGTTGATTTGAATCAATAATATAATAAATTTGATCTAAAAATATAAATATTTTTTTATAAAAAAAATTATAATAGTAATTTATTCAAATATTTTAATTTATTGAACATCTTAATGAATTTTAATAAGTTGAAAATTATGTATTTGGTTGGAAATACTCTAAAATTTACTTTGAAAAGAGGTACAATTTTTTATTTAATAAAGATAACTTTGAAGAGAATAATAATAGAATACTTTGCATTCTAAATCTTAAACTCTTAATTTGTAATAAACGAATATTTTTGAAACATAAATCTTATATTTAAAAACACTTCAATTGTATAATTATCACGTGGATATTATATTATTAAAAATAATCTAAATTGAACTCAAGCCAATAATTATTTGGATCGACCGTAATGGATACTAATTCTAAAATTATACTTTTAGTCGCATATGATAACAATACGATAAAATCAGCTCATCATTGTCCATGTATGTGCACTCTATTTGATCCCTCGAATATTCAGACAATCTATAATCTATAATTATATAAAAGTAAGATAATTGAAAAAATTTACAAAATATTATTTTCTCGTTCAAAATATATTTTTATTTTTAAAAAGTATAACATCCAATAAAAAAAATATTCTTTGTTTTATTACTCTAATGTTTAAAGATTTATAACTTTCTCATTTCAACTCTGTTTTCTACGAAAAATAAATTAAATTAATCATCTTTTTACTGCCATTAAATTGATATATATTTTGCATATATAAAAATAATATTTTATATATATTGTAGTATATTTTTATATTACATGATATTTTTATTTTAAATAAATTTTATAGAATTATATATTTTATTTTAAAAATTTTTATTACTACTACTATAATAATTTAGTATATTTTTATAATATAAATTATGCAACACACGATGGATATATTAGTGTCACTAATGCAATAACTATTGCAGAATTTCAAGCGGGGTAGTTAATGGTTAGCCTTGGACAAAATTTACAGTTCATTCTATTTTATTTTAAATCCAATATATATATATATATAATAATAATAATAATAATAATAATAATAATAATAATAATAATAATAATAATAAACTAACTGATTTTATATATATGTTATTATCATTTTTCCTGTCCGATTTTCTTTGCACAAATGAAAAGATGAATCTTTATGAAATATTGTTATATTTGCTAACCAATAAACATTCATTTTAATTTTTTCTATTTTTATTTGTTAATATTGGTAATGTTACTAATTTGATCAAAATTAAAAAGTACTTGATTTTAACAAATTAATTATGAATTGTGGCAAAGATTCGACGTTATATATAATAGTAAAAAATGTTCACATTGATATATTAGATTTTATTCAATTTTCTAGATTTCAAAAGAAAATATTATATATTTGATAATTTGATGATTGTATTTTATAAATAAAATTAATTAATGTTTACATAATATATAATATTTATATCTTTATTATAATCATGGTACATATAAATTATTTAACATAAATATCTATGTTTTGTAGAAATATTAATTTTATGTATTTTTAAAATTTAATAATATTATATTATAATAATATGTTCGTGTATTTAGAGCTGTCAGAATGGACCAGACCCGCCGAGCTGGCTCAGCCCGCCCAACAAAATAGGTGGGTTGGGTTACGGATTTAACAGCCCGCCAATTGGGCTCAGACGGGTTGGGGGCGGGTTGGGGCGGGCTGGCCCGTGGGCTTTTTAAAATATTTATTATTTTAAATTTAAAAACTAATTAAACCTAACACCCATCTACACACATTGTTATAATTAATTATACTCTTTTTTTTTTTTCAATTACATATATTTGGCATGTGTGTGTATATAATTTATTAATCAAATTATAATCATTCATAAATAAATTTAAGATACTTTTACAATATAAATTCATATAAGTAAAAATATAAAAAAATATGATCAAGAGAATGAAATGATAATAGAGTTTATTATATTAAACTAACAATAATTCTTTAACTAAAATTATAATTTAACATGGGATGAGTATGAAAAATCATTAGTTATGATTTTTTAACAATATATATATATATATATAAAGGTGGACCATGGGTTGGTCGCCAAACCTGTAATCCGTAGGTGGGTTGGCCTGAGTTGGGATTTTAGCAGCCCGCTCCGCCCTGCCCGGCTCTGTTAAATGGTAAGTTTGATAGGTTTTGGTCCGTCCCGCCCCGCCCTGCCAGCCCATCTTTACAGCTATACGTGTATCGCATGGGAGAATATACTAATTTTTAACACTAACAACAATAATAAATAAATAAATAAAACATTGACATTTGTACCAATTGGATTTATATATTTTGGCACTTTTAATTTATTAATGTTTTCGATTTATGTATTTCTTTTTTGTTTTTTTTTTTTTTAGATATTTTTCCGAACTTCCATATAAAAATGTGAGGACTCTTTAATTGAAATGAATCAATTCTTATACGAATCTCATAGCACGTGCTTACACTTAAATTATTTTTACTTTTCTATTCAATTCTTCCTTTTTCTAACTTATTTTAGTTAATATTTATTTACGATTTAAATACACTATGCAACCAATATTAAATTTTAACTTAAATAATCAATAAAAATAACTATATTTTTTTAATTTAAATATCATTTTTAATATATATGATTTATGTTTCAAATTAAAGATTGAGATAATTAATATATTATATCTCAAAATTCATTTAGAAGCAAAATATTATTTGTATTCTAATAATATAAATAAAAATATTTATAAAACAAATTTGAACTAATCAGTCTTACACGTTATTTCTAGCAAAATATATCTACTTTTAAAAGCTAAAAACAAAAAAGACAAACAACTATTTTTATATTTATATTATTATTATTATTATTATTATTATTATTATTATTATTATTATTATTATTATTATTATTATTATATATGTATAGATGATAAAAAAAACTTCACCAATAAAATTAAATAACTATGACAAGACTCGGTGTGAGGCTCAGATTCTATTTTTATTTACTAATTTTATTATTATTATTATTATTATTATTATTATTATTATTATTATTATTATTATCATCATCATGTAGAAACTACTTCACCCAGCTTTAATAACAAAAAATATTTTCTGACCAAAAAATTAAAAAATATCTTTTCTACTCACATTTATAATTTATGGACAAATGTATTTTTATTTATTTTTATCTCCTCTTTCTTCCTTTTCTCAACTTTCTCATGAATATGTTTTCTCTCGTGAAACCCAATCAAGAGAGATATTTTCACAAGAGAAAAAGGAAGAAGATGAATGGAGAAGAGAGAAAAGAGAAGAGAGAAAAGAGAAAAGAGAAAAATAATTTACAATTGAGAAAAAGAGAGGAAAGAGAAAAAGTAGGAGAAAAGAAAGAAAATAGAGAAGAAGAAATATAACTTCCACAATTGAAAAATGAAAGAGAGGGGAGATAGAAAAGTGGAGAGATATGGTGAAAACAACTTTCACGATGATTTCATGATTATCGTAAATTCACGATGGCTTTCATGATTATCGTAAAATGCTTCCACGATGCTTTCCCGATAATTGTGAAAGACATCGTGCATTCGTGCTCCACTTGTCTCTCTCCTCCTTCTTCTCTTTTGAGTGGTGGAAGTTATTATTTTTTAAGTTCATCTTCTTTTTTTCTATGATGAAAGTTTATATCTTGTTTTTATAATTGACGTGAAAAAAGAAGATGAAGCTCATTTTATTAAGAACAAAATTGATATCTTGATTATTATATTTTAAACATAAAGTGTTTTTTTCTTATTGAAATAAGTAAAATGAGTTATTATTATTATTTTTTTTATTTACTCTTGAAACATGTGTCCATCCACAATATTGACTGCCAATCCAATAGGACAAATAAGTAAAATGACATCACTGATACTTGTCAGATTTCAGATCCGACTTTGCCAAAATTAGGAAATATGGGTGTCATTAATATAATTATATATTTGTCAAATCATTGTTTGTCGAATTGAACTGAAAATCGAACTTCTGCTCAACAATGGGAGCAGTTATCGGCACTGATAATTAACTAATTGAATAATGAATAATAATTAATAATTAATAATTAATTAATATAAACGAGAAGCTTGTTGCCACAATAAATATGTGTTGCTCTTTTGCTATATGAATTTTATTTAATTTATAATACAATTTTATATTATATAACTTGGTTTTTTTTAAAGTTATTTTACATAAATAATAAGTTTTATGATATTTAAATTTATTTTTTGAGCGATTCTAAACTCAATACTATTGATATTAACAATACTTAATATTATATAATTTAATAATATAATACTTTTTATTTTTAAAAGAGATATTTATATTTTTAACTCAAATTCATTTTAAAAAGCAATATAATATTTATTCAAATATAACATATATCTATATAAAAACAAATCATTCAATAAATTTATATTCCATCCATTAAAAACTATATTATATACTTTGAATTTATTTTTTATTTTAATATATAATATTAATGTCAAATTGAAGGTTAAAAAATTAATTTATTATATTATACATAAAAATGAATTTAAAATGAAAAAGTTATTTAATTTTTAAAATTTAAGTAAAAACAAAAAATAGAAAAAATAGAATGTGTGCATGAAAATATATGTTAATTAAATATGAAGACACTTAGTAAAAGAGGAGAATTTGTTTCATAATTCTTTTTTTATTATTATTGAAGAAAAACATTGTGTAAATGTTCTATTGTCATGTGTTTATAAAATCTAATAACATTTTTATATATCTAAATATTTTTGTTAATTATTACCTTAAATAAATTTTTTTAAAAAAATGAATTTTGCCCAACTCTCAATGGTGGAGTGCATATAAGTCAGTTGCTTCTCTCTCTCTCTCTCTCTCTCTCTCTCTCTCTCTCTCTCTCTCTCTCTCTCAATCTAAAATTTTAATATATAAATAAATTTTCATTTATAAACCATCTTTGAATGTATGATATAACACAATAATTTTTTTTTAAAAAAATTTAATTTAACAGTCATATTGCATGTATGAAAATTATATTAATTATTTGTGAATTATTTTGGCTATTCTTCTTTTATACCGATTTTTATTTTGTGTCACGTGTTATTTTTAGAAATTTTGTTAAATTATTTCAAAAAAAAGAAAGAAAAAGAAAAAAAGAGAAATGGGAGTGTGAGTGGTGTTAAGCCGTTGCAAATCAAGATTCTTCTCTTCTTTTTTTTCTTTTTTTTTTTTCTGCTTTTTTTTATCCATTTTGTAATATAAAAGAAGATTCTTCTTTATCTTTCATAATATGTGCCTCTACAATTTATTGACATGTGTATTTATTTTTTTACTATTTTTATTAATTTTTTTACTAAAATTTAAAAACTCAATTTTTTTCTTCTTAAATCCATTTGATGTATAATATATCAAATTAATAATCTTTTTTTATATTTAATTTGACACCAATATTTCATATTTTAAAATAAATAATTATATTTAAAGTATGAAATATAGCTTTTATGGATATAAATAACTTTTTATAAAATGAATAATTTTTCTTGTTGTTTTGGTTTATATGTCGATTTAAATAAATAATATATTATTCTTGATATAGATTCAATCTAAAAATATAAATATGTCTTTATAAACTAAAAATATTATACTATTAATTGATATAATATTATAATTAACTGTTTCACCATAATAGGTTTTAGTGAGTTAAAACTTTTGTATTGAGTTCGAGAACATTTTAAAATTCACTTTGAAATGTTGTTTAATTTATTATAAAAATAATTTTTATGGGAATGACTATTCAATACAATACTAAAAAAGAAAAAAAATCACATAATAATAATAATAATATAATTTTATCATATATTATTAATATAATAAAATATACTTTGTCTAGTGCATTGCAATATTACACTTGAAATATATTATTCAATTTATATTCGTCAGATTTAGATTTCTCCGAACAAATATATTTATGAGATAATGACATCCTTCTATTATATAAAAATAGGATGATATAAATATTTTAATATGAATTTGAGTTACAAAAACACTAGTCCAAAATGTATTATGAATCCAAGAGCTGACCTACACATAAGTCGTTTTTAATGCACTTTAAGATCATACCAAATACTCTGCACCACTTTAATGCAGCTTCTGTACTAATTTAGTGCAAGATCATCACTCTTTCTCTCTCAATTTTTCTATTAACAAAGAATTTTTCATAATATTTTTTATTTTATTCAATTCAGCTTTATTATTACTACTTTATACTTCTTAAACACATTATGTAATTTTATTTAATATAATAACTTGACCTGTTTATACGTAAAATTCATGGAAGCTGAAGAAACCTGTCAAATTCAATGAAATTAATACGAAATTTAAAATAAAAGTAACGCATTGCTGAAATTTAAATATTTTGTTGCATATAGATGAAATAATTCCAAAACTAATATCGGCTACATTAAATGTGATGCAAAAAAATATAAAATCCAATCTCAAAATATAAATAATAATAATAAAAAACAATATAAAAACGTATCTAGAGAGAGAAGAAAGAGTAGTAGAGACAATTAATGCAGGAAATGTCCTGACACTACTCCGGCGCAATTACTGTGCATTGTTGGGGACCAAATATTAATATGGGGAATTTGACTAAATATAGTGAGTAAAAAAAAAATTTAATAAAATATAATGTAACTGAAAAATTTTAAAAATTAAGTAGAGTCGTCCGGGCGAGAGGCGACTTTAATCAAAGTCGTCCCTGTCAGGGGCGATAAGTAAATTTTTTTTTTTTTAAAGTCACTCATGCTATGGGCGACTATGTATATATATATATATATAAATATTTGTTTATTTAGAAAATAGAGGAAGAAGCAGTCATTCGGTCGTGTCACTCTGTCGAGTCATCACTCGGACAGCCGAGTGGTACCTGTAACTCGGCCCAGCCACTCGGCCTGGAAAGAACTCGGCCAACCGAGTTTGAGGAATTAACTCGGCCATGTCACTCGATCGACCACTTTACTCGGCCGGCCGAGTGCGAAGGGAAAGTTTCTGGAATGTGCAAATATCTCCACTCGGCCGAATCACTCGGTCCGAAATCCACTCGGCTGGCCGAGTGGAGTTTCTCATTTCTTCATCTTCTCAGTTTTTCGTTCGTTCTCCCATTTTCGTACATTCTCTTGTTTCACAATTTTGATCTATAAGTTTGTATATATCACAACAATTGTTTGTTCTTTTTTATTTTAATTTTCTCGTGTGGTAGTCGAATTTATTAATTTATTGAGTTTGGTAAAAAGTCCATGAGATTGTTAAAAGTATCAAATGTGTTGATGAATTGCTTAATTTATTAAGCTCCAACAAATAACAAGAATTATGTTTTATAAGGTAAAATTTCAAATCAAATTTTATACTACTCAAAATCATCAATAAACAACAAAGTCAAGAGGTTCAAGTCAAAATAATACATTCTTAACATGTAGTCAGTACGGTGTTGGATTGGGACGTGCTCACTGAGGTGGTCGGTACGGTGTGTTGGATGGGTTGAATGGTTGATAAGCTGGGTATTCTCTCTCTTCAAAATGGCCTTGTTGCACATGCCACTTATATTGTTGCCTTTGCATGTCAAGTGCAATCAAAACAATATATTCTTAACATGTAGTCAGTACGGTGTTGGATTGGGACGTGCTCACTGAGGTGGTCGGTACGATGTGTTGGATGGGTTGAATGGTTGATAAGTTGGGTATTCACTCTCTTCAAAATGGCCTTGTTGCACATGCCACTTATATTGTTGCCTTTGCATGTCAAGTGCAATTTGAGAATTGTATGCTTGACAATGCACATACTCTTCTAGGTTGGCAACACGCGCATCCAAAGCGTTTCTCCAATTCGACTAATCGTTCCACCCCCCTTGATACTGAGGTGGATGGTGTGGTTGCTGTGAAGTTCCGGCTTGATCATATGAGGGCAGTTGTGCTTCCCCCATCATTTCACCCCCTTGTAGTTCTTCAATATCAAGCTTCATAGGCTCTGTTCGGGTATCCGTAGTTCTTCTCCTCCTTTTCCTTCGTTCCTCCTCATTCTTCAATTTGTTTTCACTCTCCTCGATTGCTTCTATGTGAACCGAGCCATTCAGTAAAATATTTTGAACCTTCCCTCCAGCAACATTTGTGAGGCGAGAATTGGGCAGTGCAAACCTCTTATTATCTGATAAAATCAAATACAACTTTCTGGTGCCGGGATGTAATAGGCACATCTTCATATTACAAAGCAATTCGAGGTTCATAGTGGTCTTGCCTGGCGTCTCTTCCATCCCCTCCAAGTTCACCCCGTAGTGTCGAGCAATTGGAGTGATCAAACCTCCAATATGATTAGCTACTTGATTTTTTGTTCGCACAAATTTTCTTAAGAGCATTGGTGCTACATTGAACTTCTGACATTTCACCAAACACCATAGCATGAACAACTCATCCAAGGTGACCAACCCAGGCTCAGGTTTCGCCAAAATTGTACTGGAGATGAACCTCTGAAAATATCGGATGACCGGGCTTTGAATAGTCGATGCTTTCGATCTACTAGGGTTGTAGGCCGATGACTTATCTGGAAAAGGCTCTGTTATTTCCTTCCAAAAAGTCATTGTGTTGAACTCGGAAAAATTGAACCTGTAATCGGGTAGATTTGAGTACTTCTTCTTGGGAAATCCATAAATTTGATTGAGTTATTCTGCTAAAACATGGTGCCACTCGTTTCCCACATAAAATATCATGGATTTCGGCACCGTATCATTGTATCCTAACTAAAGTTGTGAGAAGAATTCGAGGACCAATGGCTCATACGTCTTCTCATACATGGAAAAGAATTGACGGTGAAGATATTGAAATTCCGGTCGAATGGCAAGAAGATTTTGAAGCTCAATTAGGTTTGTATTTATTTTATAAAATATCCCTCTTAAATATTATTTTATACTTTTTTTTTAAATATCTCTCTCAACTATCTATTAATTTATTTTTATTATCAATTTAGGTGTACAAAACGAATCTAATGAAGAAGAAGTGCATCCAACTCAAGAGAGTGAAAGTCAAAGTACGCGACAAACTCAAAGTACGCGACAAACTCAAAGTGGACGAGATGAGGCATTAAGATTGGATATCTTTGCCGTCCATTTCAAAAGAGATATCCAAAATAATAAAGCAGTTTGCAACTATTGCGGGGTGGAATATATGTTTCAAAAAGGGGGAGGTTATGGCACGCTCAAAAAACATTTGCAATGTATCCATCCGGACAAAGTTGGAATCGATTGGCGTCAAACACAACTACCTCGTGGAGGTCCTGGAGGATTCACCGATGAATCACAAGGTACGCCTTCTTTATTTAAATATTCCGAACCTTTAATGAGAAAATATTTGTCAAAAATGGTTTGTGGCGTGTCTTTATCTTTTAATTTTGCTGAAAATGATTTGTATAAAAATCTTGTGTCACTATCAATGAACCCTCAAGTGTCCGGTGTTTCACGTAGAACATTAGTTCGTGATATTGAAAAAATTGTAGGTGAATAAGAGTATTCTTTAACTGATATGTTTGGTTCTTTACAACAAAAAATTTCAATTTGTGCGGATATATGGTCGGATCATTGGAGAGAACCTAGCTTCTTAGGACTTGCTTGTCATTGGATAGATAATTCATGGACAATGCAAAAACGATTACTTGCATATAGAGAATTTGATCAAGAACACACGGCCACAAATATTGCTCATAAAATTCACACGATTTTGCAAGAATATAATTTAGTTACAAAAAATTTTTCAATTTCATTTGACAATGCTAGTGCTAATACTGCTAGTTTGCCTTTATTAATTCAAATGTGTCAACCATCATTTAAGGGTAGATTTTTTCACATTAGATGCATGTGTCATGTTTTAAATTTGTGTGTCCAAGATGGCATGGAACATATTAAATCACATATAGGTCCTATTAGATTAGCAATTGGACATTTAAAAAGACATGCAACTTTATGCAAAAAATGGAGAAGATTTTGTAAAGCATATGGTATGCCGGAACCCAAAAAAATCACTAAAGATGTGCCTAATCGTTGGAATTCGACCTATAAAATGTTGAATTCATCTTATGAGGTTAGAAATGAATTATGTACATTTTTTTCACAAGAACAATTAGGCATTCCTTTATTTCCGAGTTTATGGGATACATGTGTTGAATTAATGTCTCTTTTGAAAGTTTTTAAAGATGCAACGGAAGAATTATCCGGATGTTACTATCCCACTTCTCCTTTAGTTGTAGATCATTGTGTTAAAATTGCACTTATTTTACAATCATATTATTTGCATGACTCTTTACAAAATTGCATTGCAAGCATGAGAATTAAATGGTTAAAGTATTATCAAGAAATTTCCGATTTATTTTTAATTGCAAAACTTTTAGATCCTAGAATTAGAGAAGATGGTTTAGAAGAATTACTAACAATGTATTATGATGCATTATTTCCGGTTAAGGATGATGACACTCCTAATCCACATATAATTGTAGGTAACACAAAACAATTACTTTATGATTGTTTTAAAGAATATAAAATTTTGTATGGTGATAGTTTAAATAGTGAAAGCGGTCACGGAAATGATAATATTGGTGGAGGTAGTTCGGTTTCGGATCAACCCGAACATCATCACGATCCGAACTTTCAACACCTCAATCAATATTATAGGTTTTATGATATTAGAAAATTAAAAAAACCTAGGAGTAATAGTCTTTATCAAGAAGTAGATAATTATCTATCTACTACTTTTGAAGAACTTGGATTTGATACACCTAACGAGCTCTTGAGATGGTGGTCTCGAAGAACAAAAAACTTTCCTATTTTATCTTTAATGGCAAAGGAAATATTTACGTGCCCGGCATCCACCGTCTCGGTTGAACAAGCATTTAGCACCGGCGGTTACATTTTGGATCTTCGAAGATCCAATTTAAGGGTGGAAAATCTAGAAAATCAAGCTTTACTTCATGATTGGTCGAACGCCGAGGTAAGAAAACAAGAAGTAAATTTTGATGAAGTCGATGAGGATGAAGATGGAACCGAGTATTCGACGTCTACTGGGAGTGATTGAGTCTCGCCAAGCATCAAGGTAAGACCGTAAGAGAACTACGTCGACTTTGATTCCTCAACTATGAGGATACGTAGGCAACTTAATTGTAAATTAGAAATTAAATTTTAATTTGTAATTTAGAATTAAGTTCAAGTCTTTTTTTTTTCTTCTATTTTTTTTAATATGTTGTAATTGAAAACTTGTAAAGTTGTAATCTCTTGTTAAAAGAAGTAAATGTTTTTTGGTAAGTTAAATTTTTGTTGTAACTTTTCTATTTTGTTTTTTATTTTATTATAAGTTGTAAATGTTAAATTTTGATTGTTGCAATTTTGTTTTTTTTGTAAAATGTAATTGTTTTAGTTAAGTTAACTATATATTCAATTCAATCTCTTGTGATAATCAAATTCGAAAGACAAAAAATTAATTTTCAAAGTTGTTGGTTATTTAAAAAAAAAAAAATAGGAACCGGCCGAACCGGCGGTTCCGGAAACCGGGAATCGGAACCGGAACCGTTGGAACCGGTGGTTCCGGAACTGAAACAGGAACCGTGTATATGGCGGTTGGGTTCCGATTCCACTCTTCCCGGCTCCAAAACCGACGGTTTCGGAATCAAAACCGGAACCGCCGAACCGTGCCCATGTCTACGTCCATCTACAATAATAGACTGCCAATCCAATAGGACCAATAAGGAAATGACATCACTGAGTCTTGTCAGATTTCATATCGAAATTTGGCAGAGTAAGGAAGTATAGGTACCATTAATTTATTCATATATTTTGTCAAATTCAACAATGGGACCACTAGTCGGAACTGATAATTAATTAGTTAATTAATTAATAATAATTATAAAAGAGAAGGTTGTTGGCACTATAAATATGTGTTGGTCTTTTGATCATTTCACTACAACACAAAGCATATTACAGTTTGCCCTAAATTACTATTGACATGGATGCCTCTTTTGGTTGCCGCAGGGTTGTCCGCCCACCCATGGAGACTCATACCCCAAGCATTTGGGGTGATACTTTCTCAATCTTTTCTTTGGATCATCAGGTGTGCATGTATATATACATTAGTCCGTCTCTTATTTATTGTATACTTTTTTGAATTAATACTCGATAAATTATTACCATATCTTCCAATTTTCAGGCACAAAAAATGTACGAAGAAAGCATTGAAACAATGAAGAAAGAAGTGAAACTCATGTTGACGGATGCAGCATCTGCCAAGCTAATGATATTGATCGACACACTTGAGCGCCTGGGATTAGCATACCATTTTGATGAAGAAATTGAAGAGAAACTCGAAGAAATCTACAACTTTCATGCAGGCGACCACGACTTGTTCACCACCGCCCTGTGGTTCCGCTTGCTCAGGCAACACCAATATCGCATCTCGTGTGGTACGTGCATGATTGATAGTTTCACTCAATCATAACCTGACCTCTATGTATCTCGTTAAGATTGATCAAATTAAATTGTGGTTCTAAAACAGGTGTATTCGACAAATTCATAGACAACAATGGCGAATTCAACGAGACCGACATTGACGGCCTACTTAGCTTGTACGAGGCCGCCCATGTTCAAGAAGAAGGGGAAGACATCTTAGAAAAGGCCCTTGTATTTACGACACGTCACTTCAATCGAACTGTCCAACAATTAAAACCTCCACTTCAGGACAAAGTGAAACAAGCTCTAGGGCATCCCCTTCATAAGACCGTGCCAATCGCCCAAGCTCACACTTACATTGCCATTTATGAGAAGGATGAGTCAATGGATCAATTGCTTTTGAAACTAGCCAAGTTCAATTACAATTTTTTGCAGAATATGTACAGGGAGGAGCTCTGCCAAGTTTCCAGGTCATTAAGTCACAATTCAACTACTGGTATTTCTAGCAAATTATCATAACTTAAAATAGTTGTTTCAGAGAAAGACCTATTTTTAGCTACTTCTCAAAGATAGGGTTGTTGGTTCTACCTGCTTGGTAGGATTATTCACAGGTAAATGGATAATCCAGTAGAATAGGTCATAAGTTTTCGGTTAACGGATAGGGTATTTCCTGTGCCCCGCCAAACTATGTTAGGATAATGGTAGGATATGAGTTTAACATTTTACCTGTGTACCGACCCATATACCCGATAAATATATATATATATATTATAAAATTATTTATATATCTTATATATAATAAAAATAACATTAATTATTTTAAAAAATTAGTTATTTAATTATTTTAATTATTTTTATATAAATCTTAATTGAACAAAGAGTGAACACATGTGAAATAACATATAAATGGATAACCCGTTTATCCGCGGGTACCCATGTACCTCTCAGGTAGCCCTTACCCTACCTGAAACAAATAAGTGGGTAATAAGATAGGGTAAAAACATAATATTTTGTATTAGGATAGGGCATTGGGAAGCGTACACATACTCTATCCTACCAATTTACATCCCTACTCAAAGCTGGTAAAAGTTATTGGGTATCATCAAAACCTATAAAAGTAGATGTATGTACTGAATATGACAAAAGTTAACGCACATAAATTGATATTTTTTTTTTGGTTCTTTATGTGTGAAGGTGGTGGAACAAATTTGACCTAAAGTCAAAGTTACCATTTGCAAGAGACAGAACAATAGAGTGCTTCATTTGGGGCATGACTTTACATTTTGAACCTCAGTACTCTGAGGTTCGAATCTCAGTTGTCAAAAGTTTACAGATAGCCACAATAATAAATGACATAATCGAAAATTATTCAACGCTTGCAGAAGCTCAACTTTTTGTTGATATTATGGACAGGTATTAATCACTCAATTTATATTTAGAACCTCAATTATTTATTTATTTGGACTAGATTTATATTGGAATGTTGAAAGATTTTCTTATATCCTTCAACAAACAGGTGGACTATGGATGACATCGATCTACTTCCAGATTACATGAAAGTTGTTTATCACTTTGTTATGAGCATATATGAAGATTATGAATATGATGCAGCCCAGAAAGATAAAGCATTTGCAGCTCCGTATTTCAGAGATGCAGTGAGAACCCTAGCTACTTCCTCTCTCTCTCTCTCTCTCTCTCTCTCTCTCTCTCTTTGTCTCTCTCTCTCTCTCATATACATGCATGCGTACTGATATATATACATGCAGGTGAAACAGATTACTAGGGCCAATGCCCAAAAGCAGGTATGGGCCATGGAAAGACAGTTTCCTTCACTGGAAGACTTCACCAACAATATAATAGCGACCACTTGCATCCCTATAATGTTCACACATATGATTCCAGCCATGAAATCTATGACCAAGGAAACCATTGATTGGCTGCTTTCCAACCCTCAAATTTCACTAACCGCAGCTAGTATGGGTCGATGCTTTAATGACTTTGCAAGCCATGAAGTAAGAAAACATGACCTCTTACTTCAAATTCCAGTCTCTGTGTGTGTATGTTATAGACGTAGGCCAAAAACATGACCTAGCTATCAATAACGCTTTGGTTATAACTCGGATGGACTTTTGGCTCAGCGATCTTGTGCATTTTTTCTTTCGTAATGTAATTTCTGCTCCATATCATTTTACAATTTAATCTTAAAACCAATAATTTTACCACTTCTTATCTTACAATATTAATATAATAACAAAATAATCAAAAAATAATATTTTATTATGCCTATTTCTAGTTTCTAAAAATAAAAATATTTAAAAAAAATTATGAGGTAGCCTATGATTACTTGATTTTCTTCAGAATTGTTTTTCAATTTGTTAAAATACTAACATTTTTTTTTCGTTTCTAATCATATTACAACAATCACTCCCCATACATTTCTTTGTAAAACATACATTTATAATATTCTAAAAATTTAAAGGTCAAAATTTTACAATTTCTCCCAACCCCTTAGACACAAAAGAAACACCCCGCATAAGTGATGAATTCAACATAAAAGTTCAGTTAAATAGAATTTTAACTTGTCAGTTATTTGAATTTGAAGCGGGAGAGCAAAGGAGGAAAAGTAATCACATCGTTGGATTGGTATATGAACATTCATGGTTTATCAATGGACGATATCACTCCGTCGATGTTGATCAACCTAGCCCATGAAGCATGGAAGAAGGTAAACTCAGAATGGGTCACCACAACTTCCATACCCAAAGACGTGCTCCAGCTCTTTGTCAACTATTTTAAAGCATATGAGATCACTTATAAGCTCGGTGACGATGGCTTCACAAATCCAGGAAAGCTTTTGGCCCCCCAGATTATGGCTCTATGTGACAAACCCATTCTCATCTAACATTATTTAATGTTACTGATCCTTTATCCTATTTCGTGTATTTATTTAATCTTCAACTTCTCATCGATACATGTCATGTGTTTATTGATGATTTTGTTATGTACACATAATATGTATTAATAAAGTTATAATATAAAATAAAACACAAAATATAATATACTATCCTGTGTGAACTTTCATGTATTTTTCTTTTCATGTTTGTGTGGGTGGCCGGTGCCACCTTTTTTTATTTCTTTTTTCCTCCTATTGCCTGTATCTTTCAATAGTGTGTGTCCAGCCTGTATAAAGCAATAATAGTTGAAAAAATATATCTCTATCTATCTATTTATTACTATAGTATACTATGAATGTTTGTTGTTACGTTACCCTTTCATTTGATAAATGCTTTGGAAGACACTTTATTTCAACTTTTTTTCATCTTATATTTAAAAATTATAAGACGATAATAGAAATTATAATAATATTATTAATTAATAGATAATGTATATTAAAAATAATAAAATATAAAATAAAATAGGATCCAAATCAATAATTTTAATTTTTAGATTGATGAAACAAAATTAGGATGCCACCATCCAACTATTGAAAAACTAGTTGTGGTAAACATGCGTAGCTTTAACTACAAGATGCAGGGAGAAACCCTTGAATCAGATAAACATGAAAATATGGTTAGAAGGGCCACCTTACTACCTCCATTAATCTTGAACGGCATAAATTACCATGAGTAGAGGTCAAAATGCGATGCTTAATCAACGCAATTGATATATGTCTTTGGCCACCAATTCTGACCGGCCGGAATCCTTCTCCGACGACAAAGAATGGCAATGGGAAAGACATTACCCCTCCAAAATGTGATTATTATTCATATTGTTCGTAGCAATCTATTTTGCAGTCGATAAGGATCAGTTTAAATTGATCTCGTCCTGCCAAACAACTAAAGAAGTGTGGGATACTTTACAAGGTGGCACCAAGTGACTGGGAAGGCCCGGTTATTGAAACTTCAAATTATGGCCGCACAATTGAGAAGCTGAAGATGGAAGAGAATGAAATGATCTTGAACTTTCACACTAGGTTAATTGGAGTTGTCTACGAAGCAGATGTGTTGGGACAACCTTGTAGTAACAAGGAATTGGTAAGAAAGGTTCTTGGATCCTTGCGGGAAAGATTCCTTCGGAAGGTCACGCTAATTGAAGAGGTTAGGGATCTGGCGATGCTAAAATTAGAAGATTTGATTAGTTCTCTATGGATGTATGAGATGATGTTCGCAGAACTGAGCAAGGGAAAGGGCGTTGTGTATGCCCTAGAGACCAAGAAAGGCAAACGCAGCCCCTCAAGGAGTGAAATAATTCAATGGCGTGAGTGCAAAGGATATGGTCAGTTCAGAATGAGTGACCAACAGTTAAAGAAAAATGGGCTTGGCGCCTAGTGTCAAAGATTAAACCATTACTTATTAAAAATATTTCTGTCTAAAAACTAAAATATACACGAATAACGGCTATTTATACTATTTTATTATTATATAAATATAGATAGATGATACAAAACTTCACTAATAAAATGAAATAACTAATGACAAGATACGGTGTTAGGTTGAGTTTCTTTTTTCATTTATGAATTAATAATATTATTATTATGGAGAACATGTATTCATCAAGTTTTTAATTAATTATTACTACAATATTGATGGCCAATCCAATTGGATAAAATTAGGAAAATAGCATAACTGATTCTTATCGGTTGGATCAGATTTCAGATCCGACTATGCCAATAAAAGAAAGTAAGAGAGCTATTAATTTTAATAATATATTTGTGAAATTGGTGTTTGTGGGATAGCACTGAAAATCGAATTCTTGGGCAGTACAATTTTATAATTTTGTTCAACGCCTTATCAGACTTATTTTCTTCAAATATGAAAATAAATATTAATTTATTAATATTTTTTATATTATAACTACTATCTTGTCTTAATAGGGATCAAAATTTATGTACGTGTGCATTAGTTCAATAGAAGTTCGAAAAATAATTGAATTTACGAAAGTTAAAAAGAATTTGTGCTTTTTACAAAAAAAGAATTTGTGCTTTTTACAAGGAATAATTCCTTCTTCCTCTCAAGTATTCTTTTTAGAAGAACAATTTGTTCCCATAAATGTTACAGGTATAATTTATATGTATTAGGTTCCCCCCAAATACTTGTCTATTCTATAAATACATCTTCTAATACCTTACTTGACCATCTAGTCCTCTAGATGGATTTTATTGCAAACTCCCGTTTACAAATCACTGAACTCTCCTGAGTACAGTAAGTGGTGGGTCAATGATATTCATCCGTCTCTGTGTGGTTCACTGTAAGTTCGCCTTTGAGTACTCCTTGTGCTATCGTATTCTCCCAAATTCAATAGCTTTTTCACCAGCCACTTCACAGCTCTCTGCTTGTATGATTTTAATTGAATATATCAATGATACATCTTCTTTTTCATCTGCAACTACTTATAGTGGTTGATTGTTTGCTTCCAACCGGCCACGATCTTTACACGAGATTTCATCAACCATCTACCTTGATTCAGTAAGTCAGATCCTATGGTATCTTCATGATTTCTTTTTCCTTCATTGTGTTTAATTTTCTTTCCTTCATAGTGTTTAATCAACCGATCTTTCCTTCCTTGAATATCTCTTAGGTTGTTGACCTTCCTTGATTTTCATATCTATGCCATATCCTGTATATAATTTAAGCCTCAATTAGATTTTTGAATATATGCTTTTAGCTTATCAATCTCCGCTTTTGGCAATTGGTTCGAAAATCTATGGAACGGGAACAGTTTACATTCTGCAAGGTAAGAGTAGAGCACAAAGATACTAATATAATGTGTTAGGAGTGAACTTGATCAAAACCAACATTCATGCATGTTTGTCCAAATCAACCAAAGAAGGTAATTGTCTTTAACAATCATCACACCTTGTAAAAAGATCCTAAGAATAAAGACAACAAAATCAGTCAACAATGTTCAACAGACATTCAACAAATTAACAGGCTATTTGTTCAATTCACTCCCCCTCACTCAGTACTTGCTTCACTCGTCCAACCATCATTTCCCTCTGACTTGACCTCGTCGGACTTGTCCTCATTACTCTCTTCCAGCACCCTCTTCCTCTTTTTCTTCTCAGTCCCATTTTTCTTCTTTCCTTTTGCTGCTATTTTCGCGCCAGCGCCGGATGTCTCTCCCTTTTTCGACCCTGTTGCCAAAGGATTGGATGTGCGAGATGGTCTTGCCTGCACAGGAACATCTAAAGATTTAAGAATATTAGTGAGGTACAGTTTTTGGGCCGACATTTCTGCAGCCAGTGTGTCCAGAATGTCCAACTATTGATGTAGAAACAGGGGTAAACTGTTAGCAACTTCGAGGGCTTGAGGGTTGGCTCAGCAGTCCTAGGCTTCGAGTATACATTGGCTTCTCTTGATGCCATTTTCAATGGGGGTGCGGACTTGTGGAGAACATCCGAGGAGTTAGCTTGCATTCCTTGATACGAGAGTAAACCCCAGATAAGGGTTGGAAAGGGTAATTTTTGGCAAGAATCTGGTCGTTCTGCAAACCCCATTACAACATCGAACACTAATTTTCAGAAGTCAGTGGGAATTTTGTTCAGGACTTTGTAGAGAAAAACACATTGGGCAGTGTTTAAATGGGACTTGTTGGACATGAGGGTCCAATTGTGTCTACCAATCTTGTGCAGCCAATTTCCATCATGAGTGAGGATGGATGGTGAGACCCCGGGTTTTGTCCCCTGTGTCAGTTTTCCATTGGTCAAGAATTCAACTACCTCTCCTAAGTCTAAATCTTTCTCCTCTTCTTCATCCAGACCATTCAGTTCAAGATAGTTATTTATGGTAGGAATGCTAAAGTTAACTATCTTATTTCGAACATAAATTTTTCCAAAATAAGCAGACTCAAGGTATTCGATCGCTGTCACTAGATTTGCATAGAATTCATGTACAATTGTTCCATAAAACCTGCCCAGGTTTGTTACAGTAACCTCTAACCCAAAATTCCTAATGAAAGTCATTATTGGTGTCTTATCAAAACGCTTTAAATCTAAATTTCTTACAGGCCAAAAATCCATTGCAGAGAACAATTTGAATCAATCATATGATGCCTTAGAGTAGGACTTAGAGAATGCTTTACCTCGTACCATGTCCTCATTTTCACCTGATTCGACTTCGGGCAAAGGAAGTGTTAACTGCAGGGGAAGATACTTTATTTCTGTGTGATCTGAGAGGTGGAGATTTGGATATTTCTTCCTCAGATATGGAGTCAATCAAGATGTGTCTTCATTTTGCCAGCAGAGCATAGGGTTTTGCCATGTTTTTTGGGGCGGTTTTGGTTGTGGATTTTGAATCAGACTTTGTCGAGGGTTTGACAGTGGATTTTCTTGTTTGTTTGGTAGGTCGGTCTATTGCGAATGAGCAGTGGATGGGTTCTCTTGTAGCTTAGGTGGCGAAGTGGTGGAGGAGATGTTTGCTAGTGGTTCACTGATTGGAGGAGAACTAGGTTGAGGTGGTATGTCATTTTTTGGTGAAGTTGGAACTATGGATGGAGCAGAATGTTCTTTGTCTGGTTCAGCTGGAGGGTTTGAGTGTGGTCTGTTTTTGTGAACAATGGTGGCAAAGTCTCCAATGGTTCGGGATTGTGAAAGGATACGATTGCCTAGCTGGGTCGGCGCCCGCTCAAATCATATGCTGCCTTAGAGTAGGACTTAGAGAATGCTTTATCTCGCACCATGGCATCATTTTCACCTATGATTCGACTTCATGCAAAGGAAGTGTCAACTGCAGGGGAAGATACTTTATTTCTGTGTGATCTGCGAGGTGGAGATTTGGGTATTTCTTCCTAAGATATGGAGTCAATCAACATGTGTCTTCGTTTTGCCAGCGGAGCATAGGGTTTTGCCATGTTTTTTGGGGCGGTTTTGGTTGTGGATTTTTAATCAGACTTTGTCGAGGGTTTGACAGTGGATTTTCTTGTTTGTTTGGTAGGTCGGTCTAGTGCGAATGAGCAGTGGATGGGTTCTCTTGTAGCTTAGGTGGCGAAGTGGTGGAGGAGATGTTTGCTAGTGGTTCACCGATTGGAGGAGAACTAGGTTGAGGTGGTATGTCATTTTTTGGTGAAGTTGGAACTATGGATGGAGCAGAATGTTCTTTGTCTGGTTCAGCTGGAGGGTTTGAGTGTGGTCTGTTTTTGTGAACAATGGTGGCAAAGTCTCCAATGGTTCGGGATTGTGAAAGGTAACGATTGCCTAGCTGGGTCAGCGCCCGCTCAAATCCTCTCCAAACTCTGTCATAGATGCTCTGCAGAAGAATGAGAAAAATTGTTTCTTTAGTGCTAGACTAGAGAGTTAGTTAGTGAAGCCCTTTGGAGTGAAGATGATATGTGACTCTTCGAATTCTCATGCGAGTGCATAATTATGTGTGCAAACTCACTTAATTATATATATGGAACCCCCTTGTAACCATCCTGACCAAAACATACATAAGAGACGACGATCAAGTAGTGGTCAAATAGGGAAGTCATGTTTTCTCTCGGCCCAAATTCCACACCCGCTCATCTACGAATGAATAAAAACCACCAGAAAACATAATTAACTAAAACATTCATTATTTCTCCAAGAATATTATTTTGAGAAACTATTTTCCCAATTTTAGCTCGGTCACAAGAATCTTTAAAAATCATTCAGAGGTGAAAAATTCAATTTCGCATTACATGCTATTCTCCATCAGGCAACTCAGTTTGAAAATACACTAGGAAAAATCCTCAATCCTTTCCTCAAATATATGTTCACATTTCGCACCTGAAAAGGTATTAGAGATTTGACTAATCCTTATAGCTCCTTTTGCCGAAACTTTGTGTAGTAGCTTACAAACCACACAATAAAATTCCACACTAGGAAAACCCAGTGTGACGAGCTTATATCCTTATAACCCCTTCTTTGGTGCGAACTGGAAGTGAACATGTGTTGGTAGCGTACACAAACTTGTCACTTTCTGTGCATGGTGCTCAATCATACGGCTGGCAGCTTACCACTGCATTATTTCAAGGTTGTAGCTCTTTCCTTATACAAGAGAGGAGTATGAAAGGATTTAAAGTTCAAGATAAACTAAATTCAAAACCTGTGCAAGAATACAGTCTTTATGCAATTTTTGTTATTAACACCTTTCCAATTTTTTTTTTCATTCTTAACTAGCACAACAAATCCCCAATGATTTTCTCAGGGATATGAATCTTTGAGAGTCTAGGGCTTTTGTGAAAATATCCACAAGTTGACTTATGGTAGGAACATGTTCGAGAGTGATGACCCCATTCTCAACCAACTCTCTGATGTAGTGATGTCTAATGTCTATACGAGTGTTGTATGGGATTCTTAGACATATTTATAGCACTTAGATTATCACAAAACTATCATTGAAGTCAAGTTCATACCGTATTTGCACAACATGTGCATCATCCACACTAGCTGAGAGCATGAGCTCCCTGCAGGGATGTATTCAACCTCAGCTGTTGATAACAAAATGTTGTTTTGCTTCTTGCAGAGCCACGAGACCAAGTTATTCCCAATGAAGAAGCACCCTCCTGACGTGATTTTTCTATCATCCATGTCATTTGCCCAATCAACATCACAGTATCCTGCAAGAAAAATGCTTAGTGTCAAAGGAATATATCAGATCATAGTCTGTAGTACCTGCCACATAGTGTATAATCATTTTTACTGCCTTGAGATGTGATTCCTTCGCGTTGGAATGATATCTATCTAGCACACAATCCCACACTCAAACTTATGTCAGGTCTACTAGCAGTAAGGTACAAGAGACTCCCTATCATACTTCTATACAGTGTTGGATCAACGCATGTTCCAGTTTCATCTTTAAATAATTTGGTGTTGGTTCCCATAGGTGTTTGAGTAATTTTGCAACCTTCAAGACCAAATTTCTTTACCAAGTTTTTGGCGTATTTTTCTTGATGTATCATAATTCCATTCTTGCGTTGTTTGACCTACAGACCAAGAAAATTGGATAATTCTCCAATCACGCTCATTTCAAATTCTTGTGACATTACCTTGACAATGTCGTTTACTTTGTTTTTCGACGTTGAGCCGAACACAATGTCGTCAACATAAATCTATGCAATGATTATGTCATTGTTCGACCAATGGATGAACAAGGTCTGGTCTACCCCTCCTCGCTTGTATCCTTGGGCAAGTAGAAACTTCATCAGTTTCTCATACCAAACTCTTGGAGCTTGCTTCAGTTCATACAATGCCTTCTTCAGTTTGTGTATATGATTTGGGTAATGTGGATCTTCGAAACCTTTGGGTTGCTCTACATACGCTTCATCTTTTAAAAAAACCATTTAAAAATGCACTTTTCACATCCATTTGATAAAGTGTGAATTTCTTAATACAAGCAAAAAAAGAAGGATTCTTACAGAGTCCAGTCGTGCAACTGGAGCAAAAGTTTCTTCAAAGTCAATTCCTTCTACTTGCGTGTATCCTTGAGCTACCAATCTGACTTTATTCTTTGTAATGTTTCCCTGCTCATCAGTTTTGTTTTTGAAGATCCATTTAGTTCCAATGATGTTTGCACTATTCGGTCGTGATACAAGTGTCCATATAACATTTCTAGCAAATTGTTCCAACTTCTCTTACATGGCCAATATCCAGTTGTCATCTTTGAGGGCCTCTTTAATGTTCTTAGATTCGATCATAGATGTATACCATTTGAGCATATTATTTGTGGGTAAAAATAATAAATGTTTTAACTATGGAGAACCTGGTCATTTTTGCTAATGTTTGTCCTCACCCAAAAAAAGGCCTATGGCTAATAATGTTTCTGAGAAGGAAATGCATGAAGATGTCTTTATGGTGACTGATTTTTGTGAAACTTTTGTGGCTAATTCTGTGAATTCATCTTTCTTATGTAAAAATGAATAGCTTATTGATTCTGGTTGCACTTTTCACTTAATACCATTTAAAAATATGTTTTGCTCTTTCAAAGAAACAACTGGTGGTTTTGTATATATGGGCTAGGCGTCACGATCACATCACATGGACTAGGTGTCACGATCGGGTCCTCAGCCTGCTTCTTTCTTCCCTAACCGAAGAAACCATGGCCGAGGTTGTTGGAATCACCAAAGCTCGTGACGTATGGCTCGCTTTGGAAACAGCCTTCAGTCCGTCGTCCCCATCTCATGCTCAACAGCTTCGGGATGAGCTTCAGTTTTTGCGTTGCGGTTCTCTATCCATCGTCGACTTTGCGCGCAAATTTAATGGGCTGTGTCATCAATTGGCTGCCATCGGCCAGGTTGTTTCTGAACCAGATAAATGTCGCTGGTTCTTGCAGGGTCTTGGACCCCAGTTTCGAGCCTTCACTGAGGTCCGTCTTGCGATCTCTCCTCTCCTACCATTTCGTTATCTCGTCTCTCAGGCTCGGGATCACGAACTCCGTGAAAAATCCATGGATTCTGTCGATGCGGCTCCTTCTCAGGCCGCGTTTTATGCCGACTCCCGCCCCAACTCCTCGAACAGAACCGGTGGCTCATCTTCTGGTCGCGGCAATGGCGGTTCGTCTGCTGGTCGCGGTGCTAGTGGCGTCCCCAACTCCACCAATTCGCCGAACCCGGGTCATGGCCGTACTGATGGTAAGGGTAAGAAGAACTACACTCCGCGTTGTCAAATCTGCAAGGGTCCTCATTATGCAAACAATTGTCCAGACCGTTACTCCCGTCCTTCATCTCAATCGGCAAATTTGGCTCAGGCTTTTGAAGCCCAGTGTGGTATTTCTCCCTCACCTCAATCTGATTGGTTTGTTGATACTGGTGCCTCTGCACACATGACATCTTCGTCTTCAAATCTGGACGCCTTTGCGCCTTATACTGGTACTGGTAAAGTCATCGTTGGTAACGGTGATGCTCTTCCCATATCTCATTTAGGCTCTCGTTTTATTCATAATAAACTGCCTCTATTAGATGTTTTAGTTGTTCCTCATATCACTAAAAATTTAATTTCCATTAGCAAGCTTACTTCTGATTTACCTGTTGATGTTTTATTTTCTGATAATTCTTTTTTTGTTCATAATCGATTGACAAAGGAGAAATTGGCCAGCGGAAGATGTAAAGATGGTCTTTACATCTTGAACAACGCTTCTTCTGCTTTAGTTGCTGCTCTAGATTCTATAATTTTTAAATCTTCTTTTGAATTATGGCACTCCCGCTTGGGTCATGCCCCTTTTTCTATTATTCAATTGTTAAAACGTTTAGGCCATTTGGATGTCACTTCTATTTTGCCAAAACCTTCTATTTGTTCTTCCTGTCAAAAGGCTAAAAGTAAGAAGTTATCTTTTCCTTTGAATGAAAAGCGTGCCTCGCATGTTCTTGATTTAATACATTGTGATTTGTGGGGTCCGTCTCCTGTGTTTTCTATTGATGGTTATCGATACTATGTTGTTTTTGTGGATGATTTTTCTCCTTTCTCTTGGCTTTATCCTTTGCGGGCTAAATCTGAATTTTTTGATATACTTCAGCGGTTCACCACACTTGTGTGCAATCAATTTAACTCAAACATTAAAGTTTTTCAAAGTGATGGTGGAACTGAATTTACTAACCATCGTGTTCGTGAGTTTTTTGATACTAAGGGTATTTTGCATCGTTTTTCTTGTCCTTACACTCCTCAGCAAAATGGTCGAGCTGAGAGGAAACACCGTCACGTTATTGAGACCGATTTATCCTTGTTATTTCATGCTCATGCATCTATTTCTCATTGGTTTGATGCCTTTCCTACCACTGTATACATCATTAATCGTTTGCCTTCTTCTATTTTGGATAATAAATCTCCATTTGAAATTTTATTTAATTATGCACCGAATTATGGAACCTTTAAGGTTTTTGGGTGTCGTGTCTTTCCTTACCTTCGTGACTATGCCCCTCATAAGTTGGCTCCTCGCAGTCTTCCTTGTATATTTCTTGGTTACAGTAGTGCTCACAAGGGTTTTAGGTGTTTTGATCCTGTCGCTTCCTGTATTTATATCACCCGTCATGCTCAATTCGACAAATCTGTTTTTCCTTTTTCGTCTAATTTACAAGAAATCTCTACTGATATGGAATTTAAAAAAATTTTGGATGTTCAGGATATTTCCTCTTCAGCGGCCCAATCTGAGGCGCAACCTCCACGGTCCAGTTTGTCCTCTAGGCCTTTGGATGCTACGACCCCAAGTTCGGGCTCTTCCTCTCACCGGCCCAATAGCCCATTAGCTCCTGCAGCCCCTTGCTCTCTCTGCCCTGGATCACTCCTTTCCGACCCTCTTGCCAGAGGCCCAGTCCAGGCAGTTTGCGACCAGCCCAGCTCGGCCACGCACGAGCCTGCTTTCCCTGCTCCCATACCTATTGTAGGTCCAGCCCAGCCGACCGCGCTTCCCCTTGCTTCGGTTGAACGAGCCGACTCTCCTGCTCTTCATCCACCAACCCTTGTTCCTACTCATCTCATGCAAACCAGGGCTAAGTCCGGTATTTTTAAGCCTCATTATTCATTGGATATCGCTTGCACTAATTTGCTTCATTCTTTTTCCTCTTCTACAGAGCCTAAAGGATTCAAATCGGCGTTAAAAGTTCCACACTGGTTCTCTGCAATGCGTGAAGAAATGGATGCCCTTTCCTTGAATAAACCATGGGATCTTGTTCCTCGCCCTCCGGGTGAAAATATCGTTGGCTCTAAATGGGTATTTCGGACGAAGTTTAAGTCCGATGGTTCCATTGAGCGGTACAAGGGTTGTTTGGTAGCTCAAGGTTTTACTCAAATTCCAGGTTTTGACTTCTCTCACACGTTTAGTCCGGTGGTTCGGGCTGATACCATTGGTGTGATCTTATCCTTAGCTGTGCAGCGACGTTGGTCCTTGCGCCAATTAGATGTTAAAAATGCTTTTCTGCACGGTTTGCTTGACAAACCTGTCTTTATGTCTCAACCTCCTGGTTTCATTTACCCTCATTTTCCTAATCATGTTTGCAGGTTAAAGAAAGCTCTTTACGGTCTTCGACAAGCTCCTCGAGCGTAGTTTGATAGATTTAGTGGTTTTTTACTTTCTTTAGGCTTTGCTAGAAGCCGTTCCGATACCTCTTTATTTTTTCTTCACAGTTCTACCTGTACAATTTTTCTGCTTCTATATGTTGACGATATCATTGTTACAGGTAGCAATTCGCCTATGCTCGACAAATTCATTGCTCGTCTTAATAGAGAGTTCGCTGTTAAAGATCTTGGAAATCTTAGCTATTTTCTTGGTCTTGAGATCACTCATACCTCACCCGGCTTGTTCTTGGGACAGGCCAAATATGCCCATGATATTCTCACACGAGCCGAGTTGCTTGACTCTAAACCTATCTCCACTCCTCTCGCTGCTGGTGAATCCTTAGTCAGTGATGGAGACTCTTTCAAGGATCCTACTCTCTTCCGATCCTTGGTTGGTGCCTTGCAATATCTCACGATTACCCGCCCGGATATCTCCTATGCGGTTAATCATGTTAGCCAATTTCTCCATAATCCCACTGTTGATCATTTTCTGGCTGTGAAACGAATTCTTCTTTATGTCAAAGGAACTATTCACTTTGGGCTCTCTTTTTCGCCCTCTTCGGCCTACAACATTATTGGCTATTCTGATGCTGATTGGGCCCGTTGTGTGGAAACTCGTCGTTCCACATATGGTTACTCCATATTTTTGGGTGGAAATTTAGTTTCATGGAGTGCTAAGAAGCAACCCATTATTTCTAAGTCCAGCTGTGAGTCCGAATATCGTGCACTTGCAAATACTTCTCAAGAAATGGTCTGACTCTCCCATTTGTTGAAAGAGTTACGTGCACTACCCTCCTCTCGTCCGCTTCTTCTTTGTGACAACAAGAGTGCTCTCTTCTTGAGCCAAAATCCGATTGCTCACAAGCTGGCCAAGCATATTGATATTGACTGCCACTTTGTTCGAGAGCTTGTCGCAAATGGACACTTGGAGACTAAATTTGTGCCGTCGCATCTCCAAATAGCGGATATTTTCACCAAGAGTTTACCTCGCCCTATGTTTGATCTTCTTCGTACCAAGCTTCGAGTCGATCCCAATCCTACTCTTCGCTTGAGGAGGGGGGGTAATAGAGGAGATATTTTTGGAGATAATATTGAATAGTTCAAAATAGAGATATTTTATTTTTTGTACATATCTTTGTTGATTTAGTCTTGATCCTTTCCTTGTATATAGGATCCTTGACTTGGGCACCAAGTTGTAACCATTATTTATAGTGTGAATATCATACTCACCATTCACGGTGATTTCATAATTATCTTATATTGGTTCTATGAAGGATAATTCCAATTACTTTTACGGAGATAATAGGATTGAAACTTGATTTGGATTTGATTCTGCATTATTTTTTAATTCAGATAGCAATACCTGGGTCAATTGCTTAATTTTATCTCCTTCTTTTCACTTCTGCCCTTCAATTTCTATGTTTTACTTTGCCAGAAAACTTCACATATTTCTGTATTCTGATAAATATTTTTTAAAAAATATGTCTTTACTTGGATTAGCTAGAAACGATAATCCGAAATAGTAATATATTGATGATGTATTCGTCAATGATGCATGCCATTTGAAATATCTGTAGGAATCTCTGGATTGTGGATATTAGAAAACGGCTTATGATTGTGATTATCTTCAGTTGAAGCTTTGCTTTCAATCCTGCAGCATCTTCCGGACAAATTGATTTCTCTTATGGTGATGTACAGCCCATACAATTTAAAGAAATAAAAAAGCAGTGAAAAACTTCCGACGTCATGCATTCATAGGGGAACCAGTATTCCGTCAAGTTTTTAAAGGATGGATTGATGAACATACTCTTACTGCTTCAAAGCCTGAATTTGGAATGGCTGTTGCAGTCAAGTGGAATCACGGTGGCCTGCACGAACGTCACGAGTGGCTGGTAAATTTTCTTTCCAGAATTGTTTCGTTTGGGCATAATCTTCTGTTGAGATCTTTTTTACTTGACATAAAACTTTTGCAGGAGGAAATTGAGTATCTAAGCAGACTCCATCATCCAAATGTGGTTAATTTATTGGGTATTGCTTGGAGGAAGAGAGCATGATATCGGTACATGAGTTCATGCCCAAAGGAAGCCTGGATGATCACTTTTTTCACAAGTAATTTTTACGTCCCTTTGGATTAATATTCGTATTGTATATGTTTCTCCTTTTGTCGATTGAGAAACATATCTGAGTTCAGTGAAATGATTATGTTACCAATTCAGTTGTGGAGATTTCTGAGAAGTTATAATTCACATTTGAAGCATAAGATGGCATCAGCCAATTCCTTGGGAAATAAGAATCAAAGTGGCTATGGACGCTGCTAGTGGACTATCCTTCTTGCACGGTAGGGAAACACCAGTCATACACCGAGATAGTAAGATCGCGAACATTCTTTTGGATAGGGTATGTCAGCAGAGACCGAGACTTATTTTCTTGCTCTGGTTTTAATTAACAAAAATTTGGATAGCCTGAAACCATAGCACTACGTACCTGTTTGAGGTTTTATTTCACATGTATAGGGTTTTAAAGCCAAGTTGACCGGCTTCAGTCTTGCAAGAGACTACCCTACTGGTGAAATGACTGGTGTGTCAACTCGAGTTGTGGGTACATACGGTTATGCTGCACCAGAATATGTGAAGACAGGTTTTGGCCTATGAAAATTTTCTCAAATCTCTGCTTTTTTATGAGAGAAAAGCATTTTCATTAGTCTGGTCATAATCTTGAAATCATGTGAAACAGGTTGGTTGTCAATGAAATTTAATGTATATAGCTTTGGGGTTGTTCTGCTAGAATTACCATCTGGGCTTCGAGTCATCGACAAAAATCGGCCAACAAAAGGAGCAAAACCTCGTGAAGTGGGCAAGACCGTATTTGGGAGACAAACAAAAACTGACACAGATTATGGACAGCAGATTGAAGGACCAATTCCCTTGTAATGGAGCTTATAAGTTTGCGAGATTAGCTTCGCATTGCCTAAGCTCGGATCCCAAAAAAAGACCGAGGAAGGATGAGATTGTGATAGCCTTGCGACAACTCTAATGTCGAAAATCCATGCAACAAAGTGAGCCTCTTTGTTGCCATCTTAGGATAATATTGTCTGTAAAATGTAGGAGTGAAATTCAGAAAGTTTCCATGAACTCGGTGAATTTTGATCCTAGGTGTGCCATGCACGGGGTGTCAAACACTCAAAACATATTCACAAGACACCTATATGAATGTGTGTAAATATGTAGTGAGAAATACCTGGTGCATTATGCATTAGGTATAGGATTTAAATTTTTATAGACAGTGATTCTTTTTTTCTTATACTTGTCGAATTTATATATTATGTGTTACTAATAATATGTTATTTGTGTGACGCACAATCATTAATTTTTGTAATTTGTAATACTAAATTTTATTATAGAAAAATACATAAATAGATGAAAGTCCGCCGAAATGAATTTAATATAATGCTTATGTATTTATTCTTTTGAATACAAATTTTGGGTGGGATCAATTACAAGGTTCAATTAATTGAGTTTGAGTTTTGGATTTATTTTATTTTGATTTTACACTTTTACCCCAATTTTAATACTTTTAGTCCCGTCTGATTCTGAAACCCCATTAAGTTCTCCAACCCCGTTAAGTTCTCCGTTAAATTTGTGGCAATAACTACAAAAATTGTGAGTGCTTAGGACTAAAATAGTAAATGGTAAAACGTTTGGGACTGAAATTATGTTGGCATTATGCAACGCATTAACCTTAAAATATGAATTGAACTTCCAATTTTCTTTTTCCTTTTCTTTCTTTTTCTTCCCAAAACTATTTTTTGGATGAAGATATTCTCTCAGTTGACCAGCCATTCCAAGTCATGAGAGAGAAGCAGCCATTCTGAGTTCTAATGCCGCCGGTGTATGATAACTGGGATAGGTTGGTTGGAGAAGTTCTCAAGAGAGAGGAGCTCAGGCGAATTGCGCATTCCAGAAGCTTAAGCAGCTCAATTTCGGCTGATTTCAGTTTTGATTCTTCCTTTGAAGACGCACTTGCTGGTAATTTCTTTTTTCTTTCTAATTTATGTGGATAATGATCGTGGAGCAATTTTGTGATTTCACGATTTCGCTGTATTGGGTTTTCTTGTTAAAGGGTTTCTCTATGCTTTGGGCAAACTTTCTTGGTTTTGGTTCTATGAAGATTTCCCAAAGTCGACCTCAGGTTTTAGTACAACTATTTATTCGTTTTTGCTAATTTAAAGAAGCTAATAGGGCCCAAACCTTTTATTTCTATCTTTTCTCCCCCCTTTCATTCCAGAGCATTGACATGAGGATCTCTCTCTCTCTCTCTCTCTCTCTCTCTCGGCATATGTCTGATCAAACCAAAAAAAAATGATGTTTTTACGTGGCTTGAAATCATAATCCAAAAGTGCAATATATAGTGGACTTAGTCATCCATGATGCATACTTGATAGTTCATTCATAGCAAGCTCTATATTGTTAGCATTTCTTCGGATGTTAGACCTGCTGCTTACCCATGACATGGTATAATTATCTTAAATTGAAGTTTGCTTTCTATTTACAACAAGAGATGCATGTAAATTACATCAGCTAGCTAGCACTTGTGTTTGCCAATGTCTTTATATCGAATGCTTCGACTCTAGAAACTTACTTGATGCACTTTGGAACTTCATAAGCTTCTAGAATTTCTCACGATACATTCAATTCAGCAGGATCTTCCAGCCAGACCAATTTCATCATAGACTATGAAGAAATTAAAAAAGCAATTAAAAAGTATCGGCCTGTTGAGCAAGGAGGAATTGGCATAGCTTTTAGAGGATGGATTGATGAGCAGACTCTTACTGCTTCCGAGCCGGGATCTGGGATGTATGTTGCAATCCAGTGGAATCACGGTGGCCCACAAAAGCATCGAGAGTGGCTAGTAGGTCTTTCTGTCCAAAAATTCTTGTGCTTAATTGTTTTATGAGATCTTTTTTTATAGCCATAAAATAACTTTTGCAGAAGGAAATTGCCCATTTGAGCCAACTTCATCATCAAAATGTGGTTAAATTTATCGGATATTGCTTGGAGGAAGAAAACATGATATCGGTGTACGAGTTCATGTCTAAAGGAAGCTTGGATAAACACTTGTTCGGTAGTAATTTTGGCACGCTTGTTTGCTTGACTTATAATCTTTCCATCCTTTTTAGACCAATTCATAAACTTTATATGTTTTTTTCTTTTATTTTTTTAATTGAAAATCTGAGTAGTCCTTCTATAGAACCTGATGTTGGGATCCTTATGGAACCCAACTTCCCCATAAATTAATACTAATAAGTTACGAATTACTAATAATTTGTCTCGAAATTGACTTCGTGAGGAACCCAACTTTGGATTTTAATCATAATTCTTTGGAAATGATCTTGTAGCATGTGGATCTGCTATTCTTCATTTATTTGAGTATCTGTTTCATAGGAGCGTATCCATCAATATCTTGGGAGACAAGAACGAAAGTGGCTATGGATGCTGCTACAGGACTATCCTTCTTGCACGATAGGGAAATACCAGTCATACACCGAGATGTTAAGACCCTTAACATTCTTTTGGATGGGGTATGTCAAGCAAAGATTGTAACTTAATTTCTTATTGATCTGGTTTTAAATAATTTGGTGTTGCATCAAGAAAACGAAGACATCATGTATGCCCTATTTGAGGTCTGTTATCTGGTTTATAGGATTTTAACGCCAGATTGACTGAGTTTAGTCTGGCAACAGAAGGTGATGTTGGTGACATGCCTGAGGTCTCAACTGGAGTAGTCGGTACATATGGTTATGCTGCACCTGAATATTTGGCAACAGGTTGTTGGGATATCGAAGTTCTTTTCTCGAGTTACTGCAATTCAAGAAGCATACTTTTAGTAGTTTAGTCATCTTTTTAAGATAAATATGTTTTTTTTTGGGAGGGGGGGGGGGGGTAAAGTGAAGGGGTAAAGCTATTGACTTAAAAACAAAAACAAAGATATAGTTTTTGGCATATGGTAGCTTGAGACAGTGGATGTCTTGAGCATGTGAAGCTTGAGATCACATGCTCAAGACAATTCATTTTTAGCATACTTTAAATTGCTAGAAATGTTTTTTCTCTCCATGTTCTAACGTTCGATGAAACAGGTTTGTGGAGCACAAAATGCGATGTATACGCCTTTGGGGTTGTGTTGCTAGAATTACTGTTTGGACGTCGAGTAATTGACCTTAATCGGCCCGTGATGGAGCAAAATCTAGTGATGTGGGCAAAACCATATTTGGCAAACAGGCGAAAGCTGTTCCATATTATGGATTGCTGATTGTGTGGCCAATTTTCTCATGAAGGAGCGTATAAGGTTGCGAAGCTAGCTTCGCGTTGTTTAAGCGCGTATCCAAAACAAAGACCAAGGATGGATGAGGTTGTAGTTGCACTACTGCAGGTGATGTAGCTAACACTTTTCATCTTTATCTGCTACCCATTTGTTCTGCATTTTAAGAGGTCTTGTTCTGTTATGCTCCTATCAACTTCGATCTTGAATCTACTCTCATTTCATATTGTTTAGTGTTTGTAATGTATGTTTCTAAGGTAACTGGATTTTTTTTCTTTTCTTGTGTAAGGAAAAAAAGTCATTTTCATTTGTGCAACATTTTTGTTTTCCTCGTATTTGAAAAGTTAAGGTCAGTTGTCGATTGAAATTTTAGTAATAATTTTGTGATCGAAAAAGTCAAGGTAACAAATAAATATAAGTTTAGGAGTGAAAATTGAGGGTAAATTGCAGAAACGGGTACCAAATTATATATACAGTATTAAATTGGGTATCAAACATTAATTTATATCAAAATGGGTAATCAACTTTTATTTTTGTTTCATTCAAACTTCTTTCAATCAATTTTATCTCATGTGGCAATCGGAGCTGAATATGGATTCTCACATCATTGCTAATTCACCTTATATGTTATAATCATATTATAGCCAATTTTAAATAAATTTGATATTATATTTCATTAATAATCAAACAAGCTTAAACAAAATATGAGAAACTCGACGGTATGTTAAATAATCTTGAACAATGGTACGTTCGATTCAACTCAATTTATTTACACACCTATATACAATATGTTCAATGGCAGATCACAAAAAAGACATTACATCCATTTTTATCATATGGATAATAATAACAGCAGATCACGAAGCATTTTTACCATTATTTTGAAATCTACATATTTATAAATTAAGATATTGGGCATTATTATAATTACTCCATCCTATTGGTAAAAATTTTCAATATTTTTCTTAATCTAATATTTAGTTATTAAATCAAATTGAATCTCATGAATTTTTATATCCATCTATAATATATTTTGTGAATTTCTTTATGAAAAAACTATTCATTAGTAAAATACCGACACAAGCTCTAAAAAGAAAAAAAAATCATAATATGTAAGCGTGATTTTAACCGAGTGTAATAATATTTCTTGTTATTTTAAAAATTATTTAATCATATTGTGTGACATTTAAAATTTTGTATTTTTTTATATAAATGAATATTTTCTTATATCTATCAAACAAAACTATAAATTTATAAATATGTGATTTTTTTTCAATAGAGATAAAAGTTAAATAATTCAAAAAATAATTAATTCAAATTTGATACATATTTTAAATTAATTTACTTATTAATATCATAAATATGCTAATACAAATTGTTTAATGGAAACACATCGAATTAATATGAAAATTAATTAAAAAATTAATATAATAAAATTTGATGCATATATAAAAATTAATTTTGAGGTTAGATGTGATGTTATAATTTGAAGATGCCAGAAGTTCACAAATAAGTAAGACAATTGTTTTTGTATCAAGAATTGATTCTTATTGTACATAAATAAAAATAAATAAAAAATTCTGAAAATAATATACTTACAGCAACATTTGATCTAAAATAATATAATAAATTTGATCTAAAAATATAAATATTTTTTTATAAAAAAAATTATAATAGTAATTTATTCAAATATTTTAATTTATTGAACATCTTAATGAATTTTAATAAGTTGAAAATTATGTATTTGGTTGGAAACACTCTAAAATTTACTTTGAAAAGAGGTACAATTTTTTATTTAATAAAGATAACTTTGAAGAGAATAATAATAGAATACTTTGCATTCTAAGTTTAAATTATTTAATAAAGATAACTTTGAAGAGAATAATAATAGAATACTTTGCATTCTAAATCTTAATTTCTTAATTTGTAATAAACGAATATTTTTGAAACATAAATCTTATATTTAAAAACACTTCAATTGTATAATTATCACGTGGATATTATATTATTAAAAATAATCTAAATTGAACTCAAGCCAACAATTATTTGGATCGACCGTGATGGATACTAATTCTAAAATTACACTTTTAGTCGCATATGATAACAATACGATAAAATCAGCTCATCATTGTCCATGTATGTGCACCCTATTTGATCCCTCGAATATTCAGACAATTTATAATATATAATTATATAAAAGTAAGATAATTGAAAAAATTTACAAAATATTATTTTCTCGTTCAAAATATATTTTTATTTTTAAAAAGTATAACATCCAATAAAAAAAAATATTCTTTGTTTTATTACTCTAATGTTTAAAGATTTATAACTTTCTCATTTCAACTCTGTTTTCTACGAAAAATATATTAAATTAATCATCTTTTTACTGCCATCAAATTGATATATATTTTCCATATATAAAAATAATATTTTATATGTATTGTAGTATATTTTTATATTACATGATATTTTTATTTTAAATAGATTTTATAGAATTATATATTTTATTTTAAAAAATTATATTACTACTATTATAATAATTTAGTATATTATCATAATATAAATTATGCAACACACGATAGATATATTAGTGTCACTAATGCAATAACTATTGCAGAATTTCAAGCGGGGTAGTTAATGGTTAGCCTTGGACAAAATTTACAGTTCATTCTATTTTATTCAAATCCAATATATATATATATAATAATAAACTAACTGATTTTATATATATGTTATTATCATTTTTCCTGTCCGATTTTTTTGCACAAATGAAAAGATGAATCATTATGAAATATTGTTATATTTGCTAACCAATAAACATTCATTTTAATTTTTCTATTTTTATTTGTTAATATTGGTAATGTTACTAATTTGATCAAAATTAATAAAGTACTTGATTTTAACAAATTAATTATGAATTGTGGCAAATATTCGACGTTATATATAATAGTAAAAAATGTTCACATTGACATATTGGATTTTATTCAATTTTCTAGATTTCAAAAGAAAATATTATATATTTGATAATTTGATGATTGTCTTTTATAAATAAAATTAATTAATGTTCACATAATATATAATATTTATATCTTTATTATAATCATGGTACATATAAATTATTTAACATAAATATCTATGTTTTGTAGAAATATTAATTTTATGTATTTCTAAAATTTAATAATATTATATTATAATAATATGTTCGTATATTTAGAGCTATTAGAATGGACCAGACCCACCGAGCTGGCTCAGCCCGCCCAGCAAAATAGGTGGGTTGGGTTACGAATTTAACAGCCCGCCAATTGGGCTCAGACGGGTTGGGGCAGGCTGGTCCGTGGGCTTTTTAAAATATTTATTATTTTAAATTTAAAAACTAATTAAACCTAACACCCATCTACACACATTGTTATAATTAATTATACTCTTTTTTTTTTCAATTACATATATTTGGCATGTGTGTGTATATAATTTATTAATCAAATTATACATAAATAAATTTAAGATACTTTTACAATATAAATTCATATAAGTAAAAATATAAAAAAATATGATCAAGAGAATGAAATGATAATATAGTTTATTATATTCAAATAACTATAATTCTTTAACTAAAATATATATATATAAAGGTGGACCATGGGTTGGTCGCCAAACCCGTAATCCGTAGGTGGGTTGGCCGAGTTGGGATTTTAGCAGCCCGCTCCGCCCTGCTCAGCTCTGTTAAATGGTAAGCTTGATAGGTTTTGGTCCGCCCCGCCCTGCCAGCCCATCTTTACAGCTATACGTGTATCGCATGGAAGAATATACTAATTTTTAATACTAACAACAACAATAAATAAATAAATAAAACATTGAAATTTGTACCAATTTGGTTTTTGGATTTATATATTTTGGCACTTTTAATTTATTAATGTTTTCGATTTATATATATATATATATATATTTTAGATATTTTTCCGAACTTCCATATAAAAATGTGAGGACTCTTTAATTGAAATGAATCAATTCTTATACGAATCTCACAGCACGTGCTTACACTTAAATTATTTTTACTTTTCTATTCAATTCTTCCTTTTTCTAACTTATTTTAGTTAATATTTATTTACCATTTAAATACACTATGCAACCAATATTAAATTTTAACTTAAATAATCAATAAAAATAACTATATTTTTTAATTTAAATATCATTTTTAATATATATGATTTATGTTTCAAATTAAAGATTGAGATAATTAATATATTATATCTCAAAAGTCATTTAGAAGCAAAATATTATTTGTATTCTAATAATATAAATAAAAATATTTATAAAATAAATTTGAACTAATCAGTCTTACACGTTATTTCTCGCAAAATATATCTACTTTTAAAAGCTAAAAACAAAAAAGACAAACAACTATTTTTATATTTATATTATTATTATTATTATTATTATTATTATTATATATGTATAGATGATAAAAAAAACTTCACCAATAAAATTAAATAACTATGACAAGATTCGGTGTGAGGCTCAGATTCTATTTTTATTTACTAATTTTATTATTATTATTATTATTATTATTATTATTATTATTATTATTATTATTATTATTATCATGTAGAAACTACTTTACCCAGCTTTAATAACAAAAAATATTTTCTGACCAAAAAATTAAAAAAATATCTTTTCTACTCACATTTATAATTTATGGACAAATGTATTCTTATTTATTTTTATTTTCTCTTTTTTTCTTTTCTCAACTTTCTCATGAATATGTTTTATCTGGTGAAACCCAATCAAGAGAGATGTTTTCACAAGAGAAAAAGGAAAAAGATGAATGGAGAAGAGAGAAAAGAGAAAAGAGAAAAATAATTTAGAATTGAGAAAAAGAGAGAGGAAAGAGAAAAAGTAGGAGAAAAGAAAGAAAATAGAAAAGAAGAAAAATAACTTCCACAATTGAAAAAGGGAAGAGAGGGGAGATAGAAAACTGGAGAGATATGGTGAAAACAACTTTCACGATGATTTCATGATTATCGTAAATTCACGATGGCTTTCATGATTATCGTAAAATGCTTCCACGATGCTTTCCCGATAATTGTGAAAGACATCATGCTCCACTTGTCTCTCTCCTCCTTCTTCTCTTTTGAGTGGTGGAAGTTATTATTTTTTAAGTTCATCTTCTTTTTTTCTATGATGAAAGTTTATATCTTGTTTTTATGATTGACGTGAAAAAAGAAGATAAAGCTCACTTTATTAAGGACAAAATTGATATATTGATTATTATATTTTAAACATAAAGAGTTTTTTTCTTATTGAAATAAGTAAAATGAATTATTATTATTATTATTAATTTTTTTTATATACTCTTGAAACATGTGTCTAGACATGGGCACGGTTCCGGTTCCGGTTCCGGTTCGGAACTGGAACCAGCGGTCAACGGTCCGGTTCGAACCGTTGACCGGTTTCAGTTTGGAACCGAAACCGTGAGAGAGGCGGTTCGGTTTAGGTTTTGTAAATTTTGGAACCGGAACCGCCGGTTCCGAACCAGCGGTTCTAACCCGCGGTTCCTGGTTCCCGGTTCTGCATTTCAAAAAATATAGCCGTTGAAGATCAACGGCTGAGATTAAATAGCCGTTGATCTTCAACGGCCAAGATCAAATGTCCGTTGGGAACCGGCGGTTCCGGAACGGGGAACCGGCGGTTCCAACAGCTATTTCAATTTTTTTTCCTTTTCCTATAAATACCCTTCCATCTCATTTCAATTCACATTTCACAATCTCTCTCAATCTCTCTCAATCTCTCTTACATCTCTCTCAATCTCTCTTAATCTCTCTTACATCTCTCTCAATCTCTCTCGATCTCTCTCAAGCTCTCTCACATTTCTCTCACATCTCTCTCAATCTCTCTCGATCTCTCTCACATCACTCAAGCTCTCTCACATATCTCTCACATCTCTCTCAATCTCTCTCTCTCAATCATCTTTATATTCTTTATCTTTATTAGTCTCTCTCAAAATGTCGAGCTCAAGCCAAGGAGGACGTGCCAGTAGAGGATCATCTTCTTTATCTCGTCAAGCAAAAGGGAAATCGGTTATGCCGAGTTCAAGTGCCGGAACCGGAATGCCACCACCATCTCCTTTGGTTCCAAGATATCTCAATCTTGACGGTGAAGATATTGAAATTCCGGTCGAATGGCAAGAAGATTTTGAAGCTCAATTAGGTTTGTATTTATTTTATAAAATATCCCTCTTAAATATTATTTTATACTTTTTTTTTAAATATCTCTCTTAACTATCTATAAATTTATTTTTATTATAAATTTAGGTGCACGAAACGAATCTAATGAAGAAGAAGTGCATCCAACTCAAGAGAGTGAAAGTCAAAGTACGCGACAAACTCAAAGTGGACGAGATGAGGTATTAAGATCGGATATCCTTGCCGTCCACTTCAAAAGAGATATCCACAATAATAAAGCAGTTTGCAACTATTGCGGGGTGGAATATGTGTTTAAAAAAGGAGGAGGTTATGGCACGCTCAAAAAATATTTGCAACGTATCCATCCGGCCAAAGTTGGAATCGATCGGCGTCAAACACAACTACCTCGTGGAGGTCCTGGAGGATTCACCGGATCCACCGATGAATCACAAGGTACGCCTTCTTTATTTAAATATTCCGAACCTTTAATGAGAAAATATTTGTCAAAAATGGTTTGTGGCATGTCTTTATCTTTTAATTTTGCTGAAAATGATTTGTAAAAAAGTCTTGTGTCACTATCAATGAACCCTCAAGTGTCCGGTGTTTCACGTAGAACATTAGTTCGTGATATTGAAAAAATTGTAGGTGAATATGAGTATTCTTTAACTGATATGTTTGGTTCTTTTCAACAAAAACTTTCAATTTGTGCGGATATATGGTCGGATCATTGGAGAGAACATAGCTTCTTAGGACTTACTTATCATTGGATAGATAATTCATGGACAATGCAAAAACGATTACTTGCATATAGAGAATTTGATCAAGAACACACGGCCACAAATATTGCTCATAAAATTCACACGATTTTGCAAGAATATAATTTAGTTACAAAAAATTTTTCAATTTCATTTGACAATGCTAGTGCTAATACTGCTAGTTTGCCTTTATTAATTCAAATGTGTCAACCATCATTTAAGGGTAGATTTTTCCACATTAGATGCATGTGTCATGTTTTAAATTTGTGTGTCCAAGATGGCATGGAACATTTTAAATCACATATAGGTCCTATTAGATTAGCAATTGGACATTTAAAAAGACATGCAACTTTATGCAAAAAATGGAGAAGATTTTATAAAGCATATGGTATGCTGGAACCCAAAAAAATCACTAAAGATGTGCCTAATCGTTGGAATTCGACCTATAAAATGTTGAATTCATCTTATGAGGTTAGAAATGAATTATGTACATTTTTTTCACAAGAACAATTAGGCATTCATTTATTTCCGAGTTTATGGGATACATATGTTGAATTAAAGTCTCTTTTGAAAGTTTTTAAAGATGCAACGGAAGAATTATCCGGATGTTACTATCCCACTTCTCCTTTAGTTGTAGATCATTGTGTTAAAATTGCACTTATTTTACAATCATATTATTTGCATGACTCTTTACAAAATTGCATTGTAAGCATGAGAATTAAATGGTTAAAGTATTATCAAGAAATTCCCGATTTATTTTTAATTGCAAAACTTTTAGATCCTAGAATTAGAGAAGATGGTTTAGAAGAATTACTAACAATGTATTATGATGCATTATTTCCGGTTAAGGATGATGACACTCCTAATCCGCATATAATTGTAGGTAACACAAAACAATTACTTTATGATTGTTTTAAAGAATATAAAATTTTGTATGGTGATAGTTTAAATAGTGAAAGCGGTCACGGAAATGATAATATTGGTGGAGGTAGTTCGGTTTCGGATCAACCCGAACATCATCACGATCCGAACTTTCAACACCTCAATCAATATTATAGGTTTTATGATATTAGAAAATTAAAAAAACTTAGGAGTAATAGTCTTTATCAAGAAGTAGATAATTATCTATATACTACTTTTGAAGAACTTGGATTTGATACACCTAACGAGCTCTTGAGATGGTGGTCTCGAAGAGCAAAAAACTTTCCTATTTTATCTCTAATGGCAAAAGAAATATTTGCGTGCCCGGCATCCACCGTCTCGGTTGAACAAGCATTTAGCACCGGCGGTTACATTTTGGATCTTCGAAGATCCAATTTAAGGGTGGAAAATCTAGAAAATCAAGCTTTACTTCATGATTGGTCGAACGCCGAGGTAAGAAAACAAGAAGTAAATTTTGATGAAGACGATGAGGATGAAGATGGAAACGAGTATTCGAAGACTACCGATAGTGATTGAGTCTCGCCAAGCATCAAGGTAAGACCGTAAGAGAACTACGTCGACTTTGATTCCTCAACTATGAGGATACGTAGACAACTTAATTGTAAATTAGAAATTAAATTTTAATTTGTAATTTACAATTAAGTTCAAGTCTTTTTTTTGTAATTTGTAATTTTAAATTTTAATTTGTAATTTACAATTAAGTTCAAGTAAGTTACGGAACCGTATATATGGCGGTTCGGTTCCAGTTCCACTCTTCCCGGTTCCGAAACCGGTAGTTCCAAAACCGAAACCGAAACCGCCGAACCGTGCCCAGTCTACATGTGTCCATCCACAGTATTGACTGCCAATCCAATAGGACAAATAAGTAAAATGACATCACTGATAATTGTCAGATTTCAGATCCGACTTTGCCAAAATTAGGAAGTATGGGTGTCATTAATATAATTATATATTTGTCAAATCATTGTTTGTCGAATTGAACTGAAAATCGAACTTCTGCTCAACAATGCGAGCAGTTATCGGCACTGATAATTAACTAATTGAATAATCAATAATAATTAATAATTAATAATTAATTAATATAAACGAGAAGCTTGTTGCCACAATAAATATGTGTTGCTCTTTTGCTATATGAATTTTATTTAATTTATAATACAATTTTATATTATATAACTTGGCTTTTTTAAAGTTATTTTACATAAATAATAAGTTTTATGATATTTAAATTTATTTTTTGAGCGATTCTAAACTCAATACTATTGATATTAACAATACTTAATATTGTATAATTTAATAATATAATATTTTTTATATTTAAAAGAGATATTTATTTTTTTAACTCAAATTCATTTTAAAAAGCAATATAATATTTATTCAAATATAACATATATCTATATAAAAACAAATCATTCAATAAATTTATATTCCATCCATTAAAAACTATATTATATACTTTGAATTTATTTTTTATTTTAATATATAATATTAAGGTCAAATTGAAGGTTAAAAAATTATTTTATTATATTATACATAAAAATGAATTTAAAATGAATTATTTAATTTTTAAAATTTAAGTAAAAATAAAAAATTGAAAAAATAGAATGTGTGTATGAAAATATATGTTAATTAAATATGAAGACACTTAGTAAAAGAGGAGAATTTGTTTCATAATTCTTTTTATTTTTTATTATTGAAGAAAAACATTGTGTAAATGTTCTATTGTCATGTGTTTATAAAATCTAATAACATTTATATATACCTAAATATTTTTGTTAATTATTACCTTAAATAAATTTTAAAAAAAAAATGAATTTTGCCCAACTCTCAATGGTGGAGTGCATATAAGTCAGTTGCCTCTCTCTCTCTCTCTCTCTCTCTATCTATCTAAAATTTTAATATATAAATAAATTTTCATTTATAAACCATCTTTGAATGTATGATATAACACAATAATTTTTAAAAAAAATTTAATTTAACATTCATATTGCATGTATGAAAATTATATTAAATCTAAACATATAATTTATAAGTTGAACTTTTTGAATTTGATTTAGTTGTGTGTGTTATATTCAATAAGAAGTTAATTATTTGTGAATTATTTTGGCTATTCTTCTTTTATACCGATTTTTATGTTGTGTCACGTGTTATTTTTAGAAATTTTGTTAAATTATTTCAAAAAAAAAGAAAGAAAAAGAAAAAAAAAGAGAAATAGGAGTGTGAGTGGTGGTAAGCCGTTGCAAATCAAGATTCTTCTTCTTTTTTTTTTTTTTCTGCTTTTTTATCCATTTTGTAATATAAAAGAAGATTCTTCTTTATCTTTCATAATATGCGCCTCTACAATTTATTGACATGTGTATTTATTTTTTTACTATTTTTATTATATTTTTATTATATTTTTACTAAAATTTATAAACTCAATTTTTTTCTTCTTAAATTCATTTGATGTATAATATATCAAATTAATAATCTTTTTTTAAATTTAATTTGACACCAATATTTCATATTTTAAAATAAATAATTATATTTAAAGTATGAAATATAGCTTTTATGGATATAAATAACTTTTTATAAAATGAATAATTTTTCTTGTTATTTTGGTTTATATGTCGATTTAAATAAATAATATATTATTCTTGATATAGATTCAATCTAAAAATATAAATATGTCTTTATAAACTAAAAATATTATACTATTAATTGATATAATATTATAATTAACTGTTTCACCATAATAGGTTTTAGTGAGTTAAAACTTTTGTATTGAGTTCGAGAACATTTTAAAATTTACTTTGAAATGTTGTTTAATTTATTATAAAAATAATTTTTAATAGTATGACTATTCAATACAATACTAAAAAAGAAAAAAAATCACATAATAATAATAATAATATAATTTTATCATATATTATTAATATAATAAAATATACTTTGTCTAGTGCATTGCAATATTACACTTGAAATATATTATTCAATTTATATTCGTCAGATTTAGATTTCTCTGAACAAATATATTTATGAGATAATGACATCCTTCTATTATATAAAAATAGGATGATATAAATATTTTAATATGAATTTGAGTTACAAAAACACTAGTCCAAAATGTATTATGAATCCAAGAGCTGACCTACACATAAGTCGTTTTTAATGCACTTTAAGATCATACCAAACACTCTGCACCACTTTAATGCAGCTTCTGAACTAATTTAGTGCAAGATCATCACTCTTTCTCTCTCAATTTTTCTATTAACAAAGAATTTTTCATAATATTTTTTATTTTATTCAATTCAGCTTTATTATTACTACTTTATACTTCTTAAACACATTATGTAATTTTATTTAATATAATAACTTGACCTGTTTATACGTAAAATTCATGGAAGCTGAAGAAACCTGTCAAATTCAATGAAATTAATACGAAATTTAAAATAAAAGTAACGCATTGCTGAAATTTAAATATTTTGTTGCATATAGATGAAATAATTCCAAAACTAATATTGGCTACATTAAATGTGATGCAAAAAAAATATAAAATCCAATCTCAAACTATAAATAATAATAATAATAAAAAACAATATAAAAACGTATCTAGAGAGAGAAGAAAGAGTAGTAGAGACAATTAATGCAGGAAATGTCCTGACACTACTCCGGCGCAATTACTGTGCATTGTTGGGGACCAAATATTAATATGGGGAATTTGACTAAATATAGTGAGTAAAAAAAACATTTAATAAAAAATAATGTAACTGAAAAATTTTAAAAATTAAGTAGAGTCGTCCGGGCGAGAGGCGACTTTAATCAAAGTCGTCCCTGTCAGGTGCGATAAGTAAATTTTTTTTTTTTTTAAAGTCACTCATGCTATGGGCGACTATGTATATATATATATATTCATATATATATATATATATTTGTTTATTTAGAAAATAGAGGAAAAAGCAGTCATTCGGTCGTGTCACTCGGTCGAGTCATCACTCGGACAGCCGAGTGGTACCTGTAACTCGGCCCAGCCACTCGGCCTTGAAAGAACTCGGCCAACCGAGTTTGAGGAAGTAACTCGTCCATGTCACTCGATCGACCACTTAACTCGGCCGGCCGAGTGCGAAGGAAAAGTTTCTGGAATGTGCAAATATCTCCACTCGGCCGAATCACTCGGTCCGAAATCCACTCGACTGGCCGAGTGGAGTTTCTCATTTCTTCATCTTCTCAGTTTTTCGTTCGTTCTCCCATTTTCGTACATTCTCTTGTTTCACCATTTTGATCTATAAGTTTGTATATATCACAACAATTGTTTGTTCTTTTTTATTTTTATTTTCTCGTGTGGTAGTCGAATTTATTAATTTATTGAGTTTGGTAAAAAGTCCATGAGATTGTTAAAAATATCAAATGTGTTGATGAATTGCTTAATTTATTAAGCTCCAACAAATAACAAGAATTATGTTTTATAAGGTAAAATTTCAAATCAAATTTTATACTACTCAAAATCATCAATAAACAACAAAGTCAAGAGGTTCAAGTCAAAATAATACATTCTTAACATGTAGTCAGTACGGTGTTGGATTGGGACGTGCTCACTGAGGTGGTCGGAACGGTGTGTTGGATGGGTTGAATGGTTGATAAGCTGGGTATTCTCTCTCTTCAAAATGGCCTTGTTGCACATGCCACATATATTGTTGCCTTTGCATGTCAAGTGCAATCAAAACAATATATTCTTAACATGTAGTCAGTACGGTGTTGGATTGGGACGTGCTCACTGAGGTGGTCGGTACGATGTGTTGGATGGGTTGAATGGTTGATAAGCTGGGTATTCGCTCTCTTCAAAATGGCCTTGTTGAACATGCCACTTATATTGTTGCCTTTGCATGTCAAGTGCAATTTGAGAATCGTATGCTTGACAATGCACATACTCTTCAGGTTGGCAACACGCGCAACCAAAGCGTTTCTCCAATTCGACTAATCGTTCCACCCCCTTGATACTGAGGTGGATGGTGTGGTTGCTGTGAAGTTCCGGCTTGATCGTATGAGGGCAGTTGTGCTTGCCCCATCATTTCACCCCCTTGTAGTTCTTCAATATCAAGATTCATAGGCTCTGTTCGGGTATCCTTAGTTCTTCTCCTCCTTTTCCTTCGTTCCTCCTCATTCTTCAATTTATTTTCACTCTCCTCGATTGCTTCTCTGTGAACCGAGCCATTCAGTAAAATATTTTGAACCTTCCCTCCAGCAACATTTGTGAGGCGAGAATTGGGCAGTGCAAACCTCTTATTATCTGATAAAATCAAATACAACTTTCTGGTGCCGGGATGTAATAGGCACATCTTCATATTGCAAAGCAATTCGAGGTTCATAGTGGTCTTGCCTGGCGTCTCTTCCATCCCCTCCAAGTTCACCCCGTAGTGTCGAGCAATTGGAGTGATCAAACCTCCAATATGAATAGCTACTTGATTTTTTGTTCGCACAAATTTCCTTAAGAGCATTGGTGCTACATTGAACTTCTGACATTTCACCAAACACCATAGCATGAACAGCTCATCCAAGGTGACAACCCCAGGCTCAGGTTTAGCCAAAATTGTACTGGAGATGAACCTCTGAAAATATCGGATGACCGGGCTTTGAATACTCGATGCTTTCGATCTACTAGGGTTGTAGGCCGATGAATTATATGGAAAAGGCTCTGTTATTTCCTTCCAAAAAAGTCATTGTGTTGAACTCGGAAAAATTGAACCTGTAATCGGGTAGATTCGAGTACTTCTTCTTGGGAAATCCATAAATTTGATTGAGTTATTCGGCTAAAAGATGGTGCCACTCGTTTCCCACATAAAATATCATGGATTTCGGCACCGTATCATTGTATCCTAACTAAAGTTGTGAGAAGAATTCGAGGACCAATGGCTCATACGTCTTCTCATGCATGGAAAAGAATTGACGGTGAAGATATTGAAATTCCGATCGAATTGCAAGAAGATTTTGAAGCTCAATTAGGTTTGTATTTATTTTATAAAATATCCCTCTTAAATATTATTTTATACTTTTTTTTAAATATCTCTCTCAACTATCAATTAATTTATTTTTATTATCAATTTAGGTGCACAAAACGAATCTAACGAAGAAGAAGTGCATCCAACTCAAGAGAGTGAAAGTCAAAGTATGCGACAAACTCAAAGTGGACGAGATGAGGCATTAAGATCGGATATCTTTGCCGTCCATTTCAAAAGAGATATCCAAAATAATAAAGCAGTTTGCAACTATTGCGGGGTGGAATATGTGTTTCAAAAAGGGGGAGGTTATGGCACGCTCAAAAAACATTTGCAACGTATCCAATCGGACAAAGTTGGAATCGATCGGCGTAAAACACAACTACCTCGTGGAGGTCCTGGAGGATTCACCGATGAATCACAAGGTTCGCCTTCTTTATTTAAATATTCCGAACCTTTAATGAGAAAATATTTATCAAAAATGGTTTGTGGCATGTCTTTATCTTTTAATTTTGCTAAAAATGATTTGTATAAAAATCTTGTGTCACTATCAATGAACCCTCAAGTGTCCGGTGTTTCACGTAGAACATTAGTTCGTGATATTGAAAAAATTGTAGGTGAATAAGAGTATTCTTTAACTGATATGTTTGGTTCTTTACAACAAAAAGTTTCAATTTGTGCGGATATATGCTCGGATCATTGGAGAGAACCTAGCTTCTTAGGACTTACTTGTCATTGGATAGATAATTCATGGACAATGCAGAAACGATTACTTGCTTATAGAGAATTTGATCAAGAACACACGGCCACAAATATTGCTCATAAAATTCACACGATTTTGCAAGAATATAATTTAGTTACAAAAAAATTTTCAATTTCATTTGACAATGCTAGTGCTAATACTGCTAGTTTGCCTTTATTAATTCAAATGTGTCAACCATCATTTAAGGGTAGATTTTTTCACATTAGATGCATGTGTCATGTTTTAAATTTGTGTGTCCAAGATGGCATGGAACATTTTAAATCACATATAGGTCCTATTAGATTAGCAATTGGACATTTAAAAAGACATGCAACTTTATGCAAAAAATGGAGAAGATTTTGTAAAGCATATGGTATGCCGGAACCCAAAAAAATCACTAAAGATGTGCCTAATCGTTGGAATTCGACCTATAAAATGTTGAATTCATCTTATGAGGTTAGAAATTAATTATGTACATTTTTTTCACAAGAACAATTAGGCATTCCTTTATTTCCGAGTTTATGGGATACATGTGTTGAATTAATGTTTCTTTTGAAAGTTTTTAAAGATGCAACGGAAGAATTATCCGGATGTTACTATCCCACTTCTCCTTTAGTTGTAGATCATTGTGTTAAAATTGCACTTATTTTACAATCATATTATTTGCATGACTCTTTACAAAATTGCATTGCAAGCATGAGAATTAAATGGTTAAAGTATTATCAAGAAATTCCCGATTTATTTTTAATTGCAAAACTTTTAGATCCTAGAATTAGAGAAGATGGTTTAGAAGAATTACTAACAATGTATAATGATGCATTATTTCCGGTTAAGGATGATGACACTCCTAATCCGCATATAATTGTAGGTAACACAAAACAATTACTTTATGATTGTTTTAAAGAATATAAAATTTTGTATGGTGATAGTTTAAATAGTGAAAGCGGTCACGGAAATGATAATATTGGTGGAGGTAGTTCGGTTTCGGATCAACCCGAACATCATCACGATCCGAACTTTCAACACCTCAATCAATATTATAGGTTTTATGATATTAGAAAATTAAAAAAACCTAGGAGTAATAGTCTTTATCAAGAAGTAGATAATTATCTATCTACTACTTTTGAAGAACTTGGATTTGATACACCTAACGAGCTCTTGAGATGGTGGTTTCGAAGAGCAAAAAACTTTCCTATTTTATCTCTAATGGCAAAGGAAATATTTGCGTGTCCGGCATCCACCGTCTCGGTTGAACAAGCATTTAGCACCGGCGGTTACATTTTGGATCTTCGAATATCCAATTTAGGGGTGGAAAATCTAGAAAATCAAGCTTTACTTCATGATTGGTCGAACGCCGAGGTAAGAAAACAAGAAGTAAATTTTGATGAAGACGATGAGGATGAAGATGGAACCGAGTATTCGAAGTCTACCGGGAGTGATTGAGTCTCGCCAAGCATTAAGGTAAGACCGTAAGAGAACTACGTCGACTTTGATTCCTCAACTATGAGGATACGTAGGCAACTTAATTGTAAATTAGAAATTAAATTTTAATTTGTAATTTACAATTAAGTTCAAGTCTTTTTTTTTTCTTCTATTTTTTTTAATATTTTGTAATTGAAAACTTGTAAAGTTGTAATCTCTTGTTAAAAGAAGTAAATGTTTTTGGGTAAGTTAAATTTTTGTTGTAACTTTTCTATTTTGTTTTTTTATTTTATTATAAGTTGTAAATGTTAAATTTTGATTGTTGTAATTTTTTTTTTGTAAAATGTAATTGTTTTAGGTAAGTTAACTATAAATTCAATTCAATCTCTTGTGATAATCAAATTCGAAAGACAAAAAATTAAGTTTCAAAGTTGTTGGTTATTTAAAAAAAAAAAAAAAGGAACCGGCCGAACCGGCGGTTCCGGGAACCTGGAACCGGAACCGTTGGAACCGGCGGAACAGGGAACCGGAACCAGAACCATGTATATGGCGATTCGGTTCCAGTTCCACTCTTTCCGGTTCTGAAAACCGGCGGTTCCGGAACCGAAACCGGAACCACCGAACCGATGTCCACATGTGTCCATCCACAGTATTGACTGCCAATGAGCCAATCCAATACGACAAATAAGTAAAATGACATCACTGATACTTGTCAGATTTCAGATCCGACTTTGCCAAAATTAGGAAGTATGGGTGTCATTAATATAATTATATATTTGTCAAATCATTGTTTGTCGAATTGAACTGAAAATCGAACTTCTGCTCAACAATGGGAGCAGTTACCGGCACTGATAATTAACTAATTGAATAATGAATAATAATTAATAATTAATAATTAATAATTAATTAATATAAACGAGAAGCTTGTTGCCACAATAAATATGTGTTGCTCTTTTGCTATATGAATTTTATTTAATTTATAATACAATTTTATATTATATAACTTGGCTTTTTTAAAGTTATTTTACATAAATAATAAGTTTTATGATATTAAAATTTTTTTTTTGAGCGATTCTAAACTCAATACTATTGATATTAACAATACTTAATATTATATAATTTAATAATATAATATTTTTTATATTTAAAAGAGATATTTATATTTTTAACTCAAATTCATTTTAAAAAGCAATATAATATTTATTCAAATATAACATATATCTATATAAAAACAAATCATTCAATAAATTTATATTCCATCCATTAAAAACTATATTATATACTTTGAATTTAGTTTTTATTTTAATATATAATATTAATGTCAAATTGAAGGTTAAAAAATTAATTTATTATATTATACATAAAAATGAATTTAAAATGAATTATTTAATTTTTAAAATTTAAGTAAAAATAAAAAATAGAAAAAATAGAATGTGTGTATGAAAATATATGTTAATTAAATATGAAGACACTTAGTAAAAGAGGAGAATTTGTTTCATAATTCTTTTTATTTTTTATTATTGAAGAAAAACATTGTGTAAATGTTCTATTGTCATGTGTTTATAAAATCTAATAACATTTATATATACCTAAATATTTTTGTTAATTATTACCTTAAATAAATTTAAAAAAAAAATGAATTTTGCCCAACTCTCAATGGTGGAGTGCATATAAGTCAGTTGCTTCTCTCTCTCTCTCTATCTATCTAAAATTTTAATATATAAATAAATTTTCATTTATAAACCATCTTTGAATGTATGATATAACACAATAATTTTTAAAAAAAAATTCTTTTAACATTCATATTGCATGTATGAAAATTATATTAAATCTAAACATATAATTTATAAGTTGAACTTTTTGAATTTGATTTAGTTGTGTGTGTTATATTCAATAAGAAGTTAATTATTTGTGAATTATTTTGGCTATTCTTCTTTTATACCGATTTTTATGTTGTGTCACGTGTTATTTTTAGAAATTTTGTTAAATTATTTCAAAAAAAAAGAAAGAAAAAGAAAAAAAGAGAAATAGGAGTGCGAGTGGTGGTAAGCCGTTGCAAATCAAGATTCTTCTTCTTTTTTTTTTTTTCTGCTTTTTTTATCCATTTTGTAATATAAAAGAAGATTCTTCTTTATCTTTCATAATATGCGCCTCTACAATTTATTGACATGTGTATTTATTTTTTTACTATTTTTATTATATTTTTGCTAAAATTTAAAAACTCAATTTTTTTCTTCTTAAATTCATTTGATGTATAATATATCAAATTAATAATCTTTTTTTAAATTTAATTTGACACCAATATTTCATATTTTAAAATAAATAATTATATTTAAAGTATGAAATATAGCTTTTATGGATATAAATAACTTTTTATAAAATGAATAATTTTTCTTGTTATTTTGGTTTATATGTCGATTTAAATAAATAATATATTATTCTTGATATAGATTCAATCTAAAAATATAAATATGTCTTTATAAACTAAAAATATTATACTATTGATTGATATAATATTATAATTAACTGTTTCACCATAATAGGTTTTAGTGAGTTAAAACTTTTGTATTGAGTTCGAGAACATTTTAAAATTTACTTTGAAATGTTGTTTAATTTATAATAAAAATAATTTTTAAGAGAATGACTATTCAATACAATACTAAAAAAGAAAAAAATCACATAATAATAATAATAATATAATTTTATCATATATTATTAATATAATAAAATATACTTTGTCTAGTGCATTGCAATATTACACTTGAAATATATTATTCAATTTATATTCGTCAGATTTAGATTTCTCCGAACAAATATATTTATGAGATAATGACATCCTTCTATTATATAAAAATAGGATGATATAAATATTTTAATATGAATTTGAGTTACAAAAACACTAGTCCAAAATGTTTTATGAATCCAAGAGCTGACCTACACATAAGTCGTTTTTAATGCACTTTAAGATCATTCCAAATACTCTGCACCACTTTAATGCAGCTTCTGTACTAATTTAGTGCAAGATCATCACTCTTTCTCTCTCAATTTTTCTATTAACAAAGAATTTTTCATAATATTTTTTATTTTATTCAATTCAGCTTTATTATTACTACTTTATACTTCTTAAACACATTATGTAATTTTATTTAATATAATAACTTGACCTGTTTATACGTAAAATTCATGGAAGCTGAAGAAACCTGTCAAATTCAATGAAATTAATACGAAATTTAAAATAAAAGTAACGCATTGCTGAAATTTAAATATTTTGTTGCATATACATGAAATAATTCCAAAACTAATATCGGCTACATTAAATGTGATGCAAAAAAATATAAAATCCAATCTCAAAATATAAATAATAATAATAAAAAACAATATAAAAACGTATCTAGAGAGAGAAGAAAGAGTAGTAGAGACAATTAATGCAGGAAATGTCCTGACACTACTCCGGCGCAATTACTGTGCATTGTTGGGGACCAAATATTAATACGGGGAATTTGACTAAATATAGTGAGTAAAAAAAAAAATTTAATAAAATATAATGTAACTGAAAATTTTTTAAAATTAAGTAGAGTCGTCCGGGCGATAGGCGACTTTAATCAAAGTCGTCCCTGTCAGGGGCGATAAGTAAATTTTTTTTTTTTTTTAAAGTCACTCATGCTATGGGCGACTATGTATATATATATATATTCATATATATATATATATATTTGTTTATTTAGAAAATAGAGGAAGAAGCAGTCATTCGGTCGTATCACTCGGTCGAGTCATCACTCGGACAGCCGAGTGGTACCTGTAACTCGGCCCAGCCACTCGGCCTGGAAAGAACTCGGCCAACCGAGTTTGAGGAATTAACTAGGCCATGTCACTCGATCGACCACTTAACTCAGCCGGCCGAGTGCGAAGGAAAAGTTTCTGGAATGTGCAAATATCTCCACTCGGCCGAATCACTCGGTCCGAAATCCACTCGGCTGGCCGAGTGGAGTTTCTCATTTCTTCATCTTCTCAGTTTTTCGTTCGTTCTCCCATTTTCGTACATTCTCTTGTTTCACCATTTTGATCTATAAGTTTGTATATATCACAACAATTGTTTGTTCTTTTTTATTTTTATTTTCTCGTGTGGTAGTCGAATTTATTAATTTATTGAGTTTGGTAAAAAGTCCATGAGATTGTTAAAAATATCAAATGTGTTGATGAATTGCTTAATTTATTAAGCTCCAACAAATAACAAGAATTATGTTTTATAAGGTAAAATTTCAAATCAAATTTTATACTACTCAAAATCATCAATAAACAACAAAGTCAAGAGGTTCAAGTCAAAATAATACATTCTTAACATGTAGTCAGTACGGTGTTGGATTGGGACGTGCTCACTGAGGTGGTCGGTACGGTGTGTTGGATGGGTTGAATGGTTGATAAGCTGGGTATTCTTTCTCTTCAAAATGGCCTTGTTGCATATGCCACTTATATTGTTGCCTTTGCATGTCAAGTGCAATCAAAACAATACATTCTTAACATGTAGTCAGTACGGTGTTGGATTGGGACATGCTCACTGAGGTGGTCGGTACGATGTGTTGGATGGGTTGAATGGTTGATAAGCTGGGTATTCACTTTCTTCAAAATGGCCTTGTTGCACATGCCACTTATATTGTTGCATTTGCATGTCAAGTGCAATTTGAGAATTTTATGCTTGACAATGCACATACTCTTCTAGGTTGGCAACACGCGCATCCAAAGCGTTTCTCCAATTCGACTAATCGTTCCACCCCCCTTCATACTGAGGTGGATGGTGTGTTGCTGTGAAGTTCCGGCTTGATCGTATGAGGGCAGTTGTGCTTCCCCATCATTTCACCCCCTTGTAGTTCTTCAATATCAAGCTTCATAGGCTCTGTTCGGGTATCCGTAGTTCTTCTCCTCCTTTTCCTTCGTTCCTCCTCATTCTTCAATTTATTTTCACTCTCCTCGATTGCTTCTATGTGAACCGAGCCATTCAGTAAAATATTTTGAACCTTCCCTCCAGCAACATTTGTGAGGTGAGAATTGGGCAGTGCAAACCTCTTTTTATCTGATAAAATCAAATACAACTTTCTGGTGCCGGGATGTAATAGGCACATCTTCATATTGCAAAGCAATTCGAGGTTCATAGTGGTCTTGCCTGGTGTCTCTTCCATCCCCTCCAAGTTCACCCCGTAGTGTCGAGCAATTGGAGTGATCAAACCTCCAATATGATTAGCTACTTGATTTTTTGTTCTCACAAATTTCCTTAAGAGCATTGGTGCTACATTGAACTTCTGACATTTCACCAAACACCATAGCATGAACAGCTCATCCAAGGTGACCACCCCAGGCTCAGGCTTAGCCAAAATTGTACTGGAGATGAACCTCAGAAAATATCGGATGACCGGGCTTTGAATACTCGATGCTTTCGATCTACTAGGGTTGTAGGCCGATGACTTATCTGGAAAGGGCTCTGTTATTTCCTTCCAAAAAGTCATTGTGTTGAAATCGGAAAAATTGAACCTGTAATCGGGTAGATTCGAGTACTTCTTCTTTGGAAATCCATAAAGTTGATTGAGTTATTCGGCTAAAAGATGGTGCCACTCGTTTCCCACATAAAATATCATGGATTTCGGCACCGTATCATTGTATCCTAACTAAAGTTGTGAGAAGAATTCGAGGACCAATGGCTCATACGTCTTCTCATGCATAGAAAAGAGTTGACGGTGAAGATATTGAAATTCCGGTCGAATGGAAAGAAGATTTTGAAGCTCAATTAGGTTTGTATTTATTTTATAAAATATCCCTCTTAAATATTATTTTATACTTTTTTTTAAATATCTCTCTCAACTATCTATTAATTTATTTTTATTATCAATTTAGGTGCACAAAACGAATCTAACGAAGAAGAAGTGCATCCAACTCAAGAGAGTGAAAGTCAAAGTACGCGACAAACTCAAAGTGGACGAGATGAGGCATTAAGATCGGATATCTTTGCCGTCCACTTCAAAAGAGATATCCAAAATAATAAAGCAGTTTGCAACTATTGCGGGGTGGAATATGTGTTTAAAAGAGGAGGAGGTTATGGCACGCTCAAAAAACATTTGCAACGTATCCATCCGGACAAAGTTGGAATCGAACGGCGTCAAACACAACTACCTCGTGGAGGTACTGGAGGATTCACCGATGAATCACAAGGTACGCCTTCTTTATTTAAATATTCCGAACCTTTAATGAGAAAATATTTGTCAAAAATGGTTTGTGGCATGTCTTTATCTTTTAATTTTGCTGAAAATGATTTGTATAAAAATCTTGTATCACTATCAATGAACCCTCAAGTGTCCGGAAGAATATAATTTAGTTACAAAAATTTTTTCAATTTCATTTGACAATGCTAGTGCTAATACTGCTAGTTTGCCTTTATTAATTCAAATGTGTCAACCATCATTTAAGGGTAGATTTTTCCACATTAGATGCATGTGTCATGTTTTAAATTTGTGTGTACAAGATGGCATGGAACATTTTAAATCACATATAGGTCCTATTAGATTAGCAATTGGACATTTAAAAAGACATGCAACTTTATGCAAAAAATGGAGAAGATTTTGTAAAGCATATGGTATGCCGGAACCCAAAAAAATCACTAAAGATGTGCCTAATCGTTGGAATTCGACCTATAAAATGTTGAATTCATCTTATGAGGTTAGAAATGAATTATGTACATTTTTTTCACAAGAACAATTAGGCATTCCTTTATTTCCGAGTTTATGGGATACATGTGTTGAATTAATGTCTCTTTTGAAAGTTTTTAAAGATGCAACGGAAGAATTATCCGGATGTTACTATCCCACTTCTCCTTTAGTTGTAGATCATTGTGTTAAAATTGCACTTATTTTACAATCATATTATTTGCATGACTCTTTACAAAATTGCATTGCAAGCATGAGAATTAAATGGTTAAAGTATTATCAAGAAATTCCCGATTTATTTTTAATTGCAAAACTTTTAGATCCTAGAATTAGAGAAGATGGTTTAGAAGAATTACTAACAATGTATTATGATGCATTATTTCCGGTTAAGGATGATGACACTCCTAATCCGCATATAATTGTAGGTAACACAAAACAATTACTTTATGATTGTTTTAAAGAATATAAAATTTTGTATGGTGATAGTTTAAATAGTGAAAGCGGTCACGGAAATGATAATATTGGTGGAGGTAGTTCGGTTTCGGATCAACCCGAACATCATCACGATCCGAACTTTCAACACCTCAATCAATATTATAGGTTTTATGATATTAGAAAATTAAAAAAACCTAGGAGTAATAGTCTTTATCAAGAAGTAGATAATTATCTATCTACTACTTTTGAAGAACTTGGATTTGATACACCTAACGAGCTCTTGAGATGGTGGTCTCGAAGAGCAAAAAACTTTCCTATTTTATCTCTAATGGCAAAGGAAATATTTGCGTGCCCGGCATCCACCGTCTCGGTTGAACAAGCATTTAGCACCGGCGGTTACATTTTGGATCTTCGAAGATCCAATTTAAGGGTGGAAAATCTAGAAAATCAAGCTTTACTTCATGATTGGTCGAACGCCGAGGTAAGAAAACAAGAAGTAAATTTTGATGAAGACGATGAGGATGAAGATGGAACCGAGTATTCGACGTCTACCGGGAGTGATTGAGTCTCGCCAAGCATCAAGGTAAGACCGTAAGAGAACTACGTCGACTTTGATTCCTCAACTATGAGGATACGTAGGCAACTTAATTGTAAATTAGAAATTAAATTTTAATTTGTAATTTACAATTAAGTTCAAGTCTTTTTTTTTTTTTTTTTCTCTTCTATTTTTTTTAATATGTTGTAATTGAAAACTTGTAAAGTTGTAATCTCTTGTTAAAAGAAGTAAATGTTTTTTTGGTAAGTTAAATTTTTGTTGTAACTTTTCTATTTTGTTTTTTATTTTATTATAAGTTGTAAATGTTAAATTTTGATTGTTGTAATTTTTTTTTTTTTGTAAAATGTAATTGTTTTAGTTAAGTTAACTATATATTCAATTCAATCTCTTGTGATAATCAAATTCGAAAGACAAAAAAATAATTTTCAAAGTTGTTGGTTATTTAAAAAAAAAAAAAATAGGAACCGGCGGTTCCGGGAACCGGCGGTTCCGGGAACCGGCGGTTCTGGGAACCGGAACCGGAACCGTTGGAACTGGTGGTTCCGAAACCGGAACAGGAACTGTGTATATGGCGGTTCGGTTCCGATTCCACTCTTTCCAGCTCCAAAACCGACGATTTCGAAATCGAAACCGGAACCGCCGAACCGTGCCCATGTCTACGTCCATCTACAATAATAGACTGCCAATATAATAGGACCAATAAGGAAATGACATCACTGAGTCTTGTCTGATTTCATATCGAAATTTGGCAGAATAAGGAAGTATGGGTGCTATTAATTTATTCATATATTTTGTCAAATTCAACAATGGGACCAATAAGGAAATGACATCACTGAGTCTTGTCAGATTTCATATCGAAATTTGGCAGAATAAGGAAGATATTTTGTCAAATTCAACAATGGGACCACTAGTCGGAACTGATAATTAATTAGTTAATTAATTAATAATAATTATAAAAGAGAAGGTTGTTGGCACTATAAATATGTGTTGGTCTTTTGATCATTTCACTACAACACAAAGCATATTACAGTTTGCCCTAAATTACTATTGACATGGATGCCTCTTTTGGTTGCCGCAGAGTTGTCCGCCCACCCATGGAGACTCATACCCCAAGCATTTGGGGTGATACTTTCTCAACCTTTTCTTTGCCGCAGGGTTGTCCGCCCACCCATGGAGACTCATACCCCAAGCATTTGGGGTGATACTTTCTCAACCTTTTCTTTGGATCATCAGGTGTGCATGTATATATACATTAGTCCGTCTCTTATTTATTGTATACTTTTTTGAATTAATACTCGATAAATTATTACCATATCTTCCAATTTTCAGGCACAAAAAATGTACGAAGAAAGCATTGAAACAATGAAGAAAGAAGTGAAACTCATGTTGACGGATGCAGCATCTGCCAAGCTAATGATATTGATCGACACACTTGAGCGCCTGGGATTAGCATACCATTTTGATGAAGAAATTGAAGAGAAACTCGAAGAAATCTACAACTTTCATGCAGGCGACCACGACTTGTTCACCACCGCCCTGTGGTTCCGCTTGCTCAGGCAACACCAATATCGCATCTCGTGTGGTACGTGCATGATTGATAGTTTCACTCAATCATAACCTGACCTCTATGTATCTCGTTAAGATTGATCAAATTAAATTGTTCTTCTAAAACAGGTGTATTCGACAAATTCATAGACAACAATGGCGAATTCAACGAGACCGACATTGACGGCCTACTTAGCTTGTACGAGGCCGCCCATGTTCAAGAAGAAGGGGAAGACATCTTAGAAAAGGCCCTTGTATTTACGACACGTCACTTCAATCGAACTGTCCAACAATTAAAACCTCCACTTCAGGACAAAGTGAAACAAGCTCTAGGGCATCCCCTTCATAAGACCGTGCCAATCGCCCAAGCTCGCACTTACATTGCCATTTATGAGAAGGATGAGTCAATGGATCAATTGCTTTTGAAACTAGCCAAGTTCAATTACAATTTTTTGCAGAATATGTACAGGGAGGAGCTCTGCCAAGTTTCCAGGTCATTAAGTCACAATTCAACTACTGGTATTTCTAGCAAATTATCATAACTTAAAATAGTTGTTTCAGAGAAAGACCTATTTTTAGCTACTTCTCAAAGATAGGGTTGTTGGTTCTACCTGCTTGGTAGGATTATTCACAGGTAAATGGATAATCCAGTAGAATAGGTCATAAGTTTTCGGTTAACGGATAGGGTATTACCTGTGCCCCGCCAAACTATGTTAGGATAATGGTAGGATATGAGTTTAACATTTTACCTGTGTACTGACCCATATACCCGATAAATATATATATATATATATATATTATAAAATTATTTATATATCTTATATATAATAAAAATAACATTAATTCTTTTAAAAAATTAGTTATTTAATTATATTAATTATTTTTATATAAATCTTAATTGAACAAAGAGTGAACACATGTGAAATAACATATAAATGGATAACCCATTTATCCGCGGGTACCCGTGTACCTCTCAGGTAGCCCTTAACCTACCTGAAACAAATAAGTGGGTAATAAGATAGGGTAAAAACATAATATTTTGTATTAGGATAGGGCATGGGGAAGCGTACACATACTCTATCCTACCAATTTACATCCGTACTCAAAGCTGGTAAAAGTTATTGGGTATCATCAAAACCTGTAAAAGTAGATGTATGTACTGAATATGACAAAAGTTAAAGCACATAAATTGATATTTTTTTTTTGGTTCTTTATGTGTGAAGGTGGTGGAACAAATTTGACCTAAAGTCGAAGTTACCATTTGCAAGAGACAGAACAATAGAGTGCTTCATTTGGGGCATGACTTTACATTTTGAACCTCAGTACTCTGAGGTTTGAATCTCAGTCGTCAAAAGTTTACAGATAGCCACAATAATAAATGACATAATCGACAATTATTCAACGCTTACAGAAGCTCAACTTTTTGTTGATATTATGGACAGGTATTAATCACTCAATTTATATTTAGAACCTCAATTATTTATTTATTTGGACTAGATTTATATTGGAATGTTGAAAGATTTTCTTATATCCTTCAACAAACAGGTGGACTATGGATGACATCGATCTACTTCCAGATTACATGAAAGTTGTTTATCACTTTGTTATGAGCATATATGAAGATTATGAATATGATGCAGCCCAGAAAGATAAAGCATTTGCAGCTCCGTATTTCAGAGATGCAGTGAGAACCCTAGCTACTTCCTCTCTCTCTCTCTCTCTCTCTCTTTGTCTCTCTCTCTCTCTCTCATATACATGCATGCGTACTGATATATATACATGCAGGTGAAACAGATTACTAGGGCCAATGCCCAAAAGCAGGCATGGGCCATGGAAAGACAGTTTCCTTCACTGGAAGACTTCACCAACAATATAATAGCGACCACTTGCATCCCTATAATGTTCACACATATGATTCCAGCCATGAAATCTATGACCAAGGAAACCATTGATTGGCTGCTTTCCAACCCTCAAATTTCACTAACCGCAGCTAGTATGGGTCGATGCTTTGATGACTTTGCAAGCCATGAAGTAAGAAAACATGACCTCTTACTTCAAATTCCAGTCTCTGTGTGTGTATGTTATAGACGTAGGCCAAAAACATGACCTAGCTATCAATAACGCTTTGGTTATAACTCGGATGGACTTTTGGCTCAGCGATCTTGTGCATTTTTTCTTTCGTAATGTAATTTCTGCTCCATATCATTTTACAATTTAATCTTAAAACCAATAATTTTACCACTTCTTATCTTACAATATTAATATAATAACAAAATAATAAAAAAATAATATTTTATTATGCCTATTTTTAGTTTCTAAAAATAAAAATATTTAAAAAAAATTATGAGGTAGCCTATGATTACTTGATTTTCTTCAGAATTGTTTTTCAATTTGTTAAAATACTAACATTTTTTTTTCGTTTCTAATCATATTACAACAATCACTCCCCATACATTTCTTTGTAAAACATACATTTATAATATTCTAAAAATTTAAAGGTCAAAATTTTAAAATTTCTCCCAACCCCTTAGACACAAAAGAAATACCCCGCATAAGTGATGAATTCAACATAAAAGTTCAGTTAAATAGAATTTTAACTTGTCAGTTATTTGAATTTGAAGCAGGAGAGCAAAGGAGGAAAAGTAATCACATCATTGGATTGGTATATGAACATTCATGGTTTATCAATGGACGATATCACTCCGTCGATGTTGATCAACCTAGCCCATGAAGCATGGAAGAAGGTAAACTCAGAATGGGTCACCACAACTTCCATACCCAAAGACGTGCTCCAGCTCTTTGTCAACTATTGTAAAGCATGTGAGATCACTTATAAGCTCGGTGACGATGGCTTCACAAATCCAGGAAAGCTTTTGGCCCCCAAGATTATGGCTCTATGTGACGAACCCATTCTCATCTAACATTATTTAATGTTACTGATCCTTTATCCTATTTCGTGTATTTATTTAATCTTCAACTTCTCATCGATACATGTCATGTGTTTATTGATGATTTTGTTATGTACACATAATGTGTATTAATAAAGTTATAATATAAAATAAAACACAAAATATAATATACTATCCTGTGTGAACTTTCATGTATTTTTCTTTTCATGTTTGTGTGGGTGGCCGGTGCCACCTTTTTTTATTTCTTTTTTCCTCCTATTGCCTGTATCTTTGAATAAATGTGTGTGTACAGCCTGTATAAAGCAATAATAGTTGAAAAAATATATCTCTATCTATCTATTTATTACTATAGTATACTATGAATGTTTGTTGTTACGTTACCCTTTCATTTGATAAATGCTTTGGAAGACACTTTATTTCAACTTTTTTTCATCTTATATTTAAAAATTATAACACGATAATAGATATTATAATAATATTATTAATCAATAGATAATGTATATTAAAAATAATAAAATATAAAATAAAATAGGATCCAAATCAATAATTTTAATTTTTAGATTGATGAAACAAAATTAGGATGCCACCATCCAACTATTGAAAAACTAGTTGTGGTAAACATGCGTAGCTTTAACTACAAGATGCAGGGAGAAACCCTTGAATCAGATAAACATGAAAATATGGCTAGAAGGGCCACCTTACTACCTCCATTAATCTTGAACGGCATAAATTACCATGAGTAGAGGTCAAAATGCGATGCTTAATCAACGCAATTGATATACGTCTTTGGCCACCAATTCTGACCGGCCGGAATCCTTCTCCGACGACAAAGAACGGCAATGGGAAAGACATTACCCCTCCAAAATGTGATTATTATTCATATTGTTTGAAGCAATCTATTTTGCAGTCGATAAGGATCAGTTTAAATTGATCTCGTCCTGCCAAACAACTAAAGAAGTGTGGGATACTTTACAAGGTGGCACCAAGTGACTGGGAAGGCCCGGTTATTGAAACTTCAAATTATGGCTGCACAATTGAGAAGCTGAAGATGGAAGAGAATGAAACGATCTTGAACTTTCACACTAGGTTAATTGGAGTTGTCTACGAAGCAGATGTGTTGGGACAACCTTGTAGCAACAAGGAATTGGTAAGAAAGGTTCTTGGATCCTTGCGGGAAAGATTCCTTCGGAAGGTCACGCTAATTGAAGAGGTTAGGGATCTGGCGATGCTAAAATTAGAAGATTTGATTAGTTCTCTATGGATGTATGAGATGATGTTCGCAGAACTGAGCAAGGGAAAGGGCGTTGTGTATGCCCTAGAGACCAAGAAAGGCAAACGCAGCCCCTCAAGGAGTGAAATAATTCAATGGCGTAAGTGCAAAGGATATGGTCAGTTCAGAATGAGTGACCAACAGTTAAAGAAAAATGGGCTTGGTGCCTAGTGTCAAAGATTAAACCATTACTTATTAAAAATATTTCTATCTAAAAACTAAAATATACACGAATAACGGCTATTTATACTATTTTATTATTATATAAATATAGATAGATGATACAAAACTTCACTAATAAAATGAAATAACTAATGACAAGATACGGTGTTAGGTTGAGATTCTTTTTTCATTTATGAATTAATAATATTATTATTATGGAGAACATGTATTCATCAAGTTTTTAATTAATTATTACTACAATATTGATGGCCAATCCAATTGGATAAAATTAGGAAAATAGCATAACTGATTCTTATCGGTTGGATCAGATTTCAGATCCGACTATGCCAATAAAAGAAAGTAAGAGAGCTATTAATTTTAATAATATATTTGTGAAATTGGTGTTTGTGGGATAGCACTGAAAATCGAATTCTTGGGCAGTACAATTTTATAATTTTGTTCAACGCCTTATCAGACTTATTTTCTTCAAATATGAAAATAAATATTAATTTATTAATATTTTTTATATTATAACTACTATCTTGTCTTAATAGGGATCAAAATTTATGTACGTGTGCATTAGTTCAATAGAAGTTCGAACAATAATTGAATTTACGAAAGTTAAAAAGAATTTGTGCTTTTTACAAAAAAGAATTTGTGCTTTTTACAAGGAATAATTCCTTCTTCCTCTCAAGTATTCTTTTTAGAAGAACAATTTGTTCCCTTAAATGTTACAGATATAATTTATATGTATTAGGTTCCCCCTAAATACTTGTCTATTCTATAAATACATCTTCTAATATCTTACTTGACCATCTAGTCCCCTAGATGGATTTTATTGCAAACCCCCGTTTACAAATCACTGAACTCTCCTGAGTACAGTAAGTGGTGGGTCAATGATATTCATCCGTCTCTGTGTGGTTCACTGTAAGTTCGCCTTTGAGTACTCCTTGTGCTATCGTATTCTCCCAAATTCGATAGCTTTTTCACCAGCTACTTCACAGCTCTCTGCTTGTATGATTTTAATTGAATATATCAATGATACATCTTCTTTTTCATCTGCAACTACTTATAGTGGTTGATTGTTTGCTTCCAACAGGCGACGGTCTTTACGCGAGATTTCATCAACCATCTACCTTGATTTCAGTAAATCAGATCCTATGGTATCTTCATGATTTCTTTTTCCTTCATTGTGTTTAATCTTCTTTCCTTCATAGTGTTTAATCAACCGATCTTCCCTTCCTTGAATATCTCTTAGGTTGTTGACCTTCCTTGATTTTCATATCTATCCCATATCCTGTATATAATTTAAGCCTCAATTAGATTTTTGAATATATGCTTTTAGCTTATCAATCTCCGCTTTTGGCAATTGGTTCGAAAATATATGGAACGGGAACAGTTTACATTCTGCAAGGTAAGAGTAGAGCACAAAGATACTAATATAATGTGTTAGGAGTGAACTTGATCAAAACCAACATTCATGCATGTTTGTCCAAATCAACCAAAGAAGGTAATTGTCTTTAACAATCATCACACCTTGTAAAAAGATCCTAAGAATAAAGACAACAAAATCAATCAACAATGTTTAACAGACATTCAACAAATTAACAGGCTATTTGTTCAATTCACTCCCCCTCACTCAGTACTTGCTTCACTCGTCCAACCATCATTTCCCTCTGACTTGACCTCGTCGGACTTGTCCTCATTACTCTCTTCCAGCACCCTCTTCCTCTTTTTCTTCTCAGTCCCATTTTTCTTCTTTCCTTTTGCTGCTATTTTCGCGCCAGCGCCAGATGTCTCTCCCTTTTTCGACCCTGTTGCCAAAGGATTGGATGTGCAAGATGGTCTTGCCTGCACAGGAACATCTAAAGATTTAAGAATATTAGTGAGGTACAATTTTTGGGCCGACATTTCTGCAGCCAGTGTGTCCAGAATGTCCAACTATTGATGTAGAAACAGGGGTAAACTGTTAGCAACTTCGAGGGCTTGAGGGTTGGCTCAGCAGTCCTAGGCTTCGAGTATACATTGGCTTCTCTTGATGCCATTTTCAATGGGGGTGCGGACTTGTGGAGAACATCCGAGGAGTTAGCTTGCATTCCTTGATACGAGAGTAAACCCCAGATAAGGGTTGGAAAGGGTAATTTTTGGCAAGAATCTGGTCGTTCTGCAAACCCCATTACAACATCGAACACTAATTTTCAGAAGTCAGTGGGAATTTTGTTCAGGACTTTGTAGAGAAAAACACATTGGGCAGTGTTTAAATGGGACTTGTTGGACATGAGGGTCCAATTGTGTCTACCAATCTTGTGCAGCCAATTTCCATCATGAGTGAGGATGGATGGTGAGACCACGGGTTTTGTCCCCTGTGTCAGTTTTCCATTTGTCAAGAATTCAACTACCTCTCCTAAGTCTAAATCTTTCTCCTCTTCTTCATCCAGACCATTCAGTTCAAGATAATTTATGGTAGGAATGCTAAAGTTAACTATCTTATTTCGAACATAAATTTTTCCAAAACAAGCAGACTCAGGGTATTCGATCGCTGTCACTAGATTTGCATAGAATTCATGCACAATTGTTCCATAAAACCTGCCCAGGTTTGTTACAGTAACCTCTAACCTAAAATTCCTAATGAAAGTCATTATTGGTGTCTTATCAAAACGTTTTAAATCTAAATTTCTTTCAGGCCAAAAATCCATTGTAGAGAACAATTTGAATCAATCATATGATGCCTTAGAGTAGGACTTAGAGAATGCTTTACCTCGTACCATGGCATCATTTTCACCTGATTCGACTTCGGGCAAAGGAAGTGTCAACTGCAGGGGAAGATACTTTATTTCTGTGTGATCTGAGAGGTGGAGATTTGGGTATTTCTTCCTCAGATATGGAGTCAATCAAGATGTGTCTTCATTTTGCCAGCGGAGCATAGGGTTTTGCCATGTTTTTTGGGGCGGTTTTGGTTGTGGATTTTGAATCAGACTTTGTCGAGGGTTTGACAGTGGATTTTCTTGTTTGTTTGGTAGGTCGGTCTAGTGCGAATGAGCAGTGGATGGGTTCTCTTGTAGCTTAGGTGGCGAAGTGGTGGAGGAGATGTTTGCTAGTGGTTCACTGATTGGAGGAGAACTAGGTTGAGGTGGTATGTCATTTTTTGGTGAAGTTGGAACTATGGATGGAGCAGAATGTTCTTTGTCTGGTTCAGCTGGAGGATTTGAGTGTGGTATGTTTTTGTGAACAATGGTGGCAAAGTCTCCAATGGTTCGGGATTGTGAAAGGATACGATTGCCTAGCTGGGTCGGCGCCCGCTCAAATCATATGTTGCCTTAGAGTAGGACTTAGAGAATGCTTTACCTTGCACCATGGCATCATTTTCACCTATGATTCGACTTCATGCAAAGGAAGTGTCAACTGCAGGGGAAGATACTTTATTTCTGTGTGATCTGCGAGGTGGAGATTTGGGTATTTTTTCCTAAGATATGGAGTCAATCAACATGTGTCTTCGTTTTGCCAGCGGAGCATAGGGTTTTGCCATGTTTTTTGGGGCGGTTTTGGTTGTGGATTTTGAATCAGACTTTGTCGAGGGTTTGACAGTGGATTTTCTTATTTGTTTGGTAGGTCGGTCTAGTGCGAATGAGCAGTGGACGGATTCTCTTGTAGCTTAGGTGGCGAAGTGGTGGAGGAGATGTTTGCTAGTGGTTCACCGATTGGAGGAGAACTAGGTTGAGGTGGTATGTCATTTTTTGGTGAAGTTGGAACTATGGATGGAGCAGAATGTTCTTTGTCTGGTTCAGCTGGAGGGTTTGAGTGTGGTCTGTTTTTGTGAACAATGGTGGCAAAGTCTCCAATGGTTCGGGATTGTGAAAGGTAACGATTGCCTAGCTGGGTCGGCGCCCGCTCAAATCCTCTCCAAACTCTGTCATAGATGCTCTGCAGAAGAATGAGAAAAATTGTTTCTTTAGTGCTAGACCAGAGAGTTAGTTAGTGACGCCCTTTGGAGTGAAGATGATATGTGACTCTTCGAATTCTCATGCGAGTGCATAATTATGTGTGCAAACTCACTTAATTATATATATGGCACCCCCTTGCAACCATCCTGACCAAAACATACATAAGAGACGACGATCAAGTAGTGGTCAAATAGGGAAGTCACGTTTTCTCTCGGCCCAAATTCCACACCCGCTCATCTACGAATGAATAAAAACCACCAGAAAACATAATTAACTAAAACATTCATTATTTCTCCAAGAATATTATTTTGAGAAACTATTTCCCCAATTTTAGCTCGGTCACAAGAATTTTTAAAAATCATTCAGAGGTGAAAAATTCAATTTCGCATTACACGCTATTCTCCATCAGGCAACTCAGTTTGAAAATACACTAGGAAAAATCCTCAATCCTTTCCTCAAATATATGTTCACATTTCACACCTGAAAAGGTATTAGAGATTTGACTAATCCTTATAGCTCCTTTTGCCGAAACTTTGTGTAGTAGCTTACAAACCACACAATAAAATTCCACACTAGGAAAACCCAGTGTGACGAGCTTATATCCTTATAACCCCTTCTTTGGTGCGAACTGGAAGTGAACATGTGTTGGTAGCGTACACAAACTTGTCACTTTCTGTGCATGGTGCTCAATCATACGGCTGGCAGCTTACCACTGCATTATTTCAAGGTTGTAGCTCTTTCCTTATACAAGAGAGGAGTATGAAAGGATTTAAAGTTCAAGATAAACTAAATTCAAAACCTGTGCAAGAATACAGTCTTTATGCAATTTTTGTTATTAACACCTTTCCAATTTTTTTTTTCATTCTTAACTAGCACAACAAATCCCCAATGATTTTTTCAGGGATATGAATCTTTGAGAGTCTAGGGCTTTTGTGAAAATATCCACAAGTTGACTTATGGTAGGAACATGTTCGAGAGTGATGACCCCATTCTCAACCAACTCTCTGATGTAGTGATGTCTAATGTCTATACGAGTGTTGTATGGGATTCTTAGACATATTTATAGCACTTAGATTATCACAAAACTGTCATTGAAGTCAAGTTCATACCGTATTTGCACAACATGTGCATCATCCACACTAGTTGAGAGCATGAGCTCCCTGTAGCAATGTATTCAACCTCAGCTGTTGATAACAAAATGTTGTTTTGCTTCTTGCAGAGCCACGAGACCAAGTTATTCCCAATGAAGAAGCACCCTCCTGACGTGATTTTTCTATCATCCATGTCATTTGCCCAATCAACATCACAGTATCCTGCAAGAAAAATGCTTAGTGTCAAAGGAATATATCAGATCATAGTCTGTAGTACCTGCCACATAGTGTATAATCATTTTTACTGCCTTGAGATGTGATTCCTTCGCGTTGGAATGATATCTATCTAGCACACAATCCCACACTCAAACTTATGTCAGGTCTACTTGCAGTAAGGTACAAGAGACTCCCTATCATACTTCTATACAGTGTTGGATCAACGCACGTTCCAATTTCATCTTTAAATAATTTGGTGTTGGTTCCCATAGGTGTTTGAACAATTTTGCAACCTTCAAGACCAAATTTCTTTACCAAGTTTTTGGCGTATTTTTCTTGATGTATCATAATTCCATTCTTGCGTTGTTTGACCTACAAACCAAGAAAATTGGATAATTCTCCAATCACGCTCATTTCAAATTCTTGTGACATTACCTTGACAATGTCGTTTACTTTGTTTTTTGACGTTGAGCCGAACATAATGTCGTCAACATAAATCTATGCAATGATTATGTCATTGTTCGACCAATGGATGAACAAGGTCTGGTCTACCCCTCCTCGCTTGTATCCTTGGGCAAGTAGAAACTTCATCAGTTTCTCATACCAAGCTCTTGGAGCTTGCTTCAGTTCATACAATGCCTTCTTCAGTTTGTATATATGATTTGGGTAATGTGGATCTTCAAAACCTTTGGGTTGCTCTACATACGCTTCATCTTTTAAAAAAACCATTTAAAAATGCACTTTTCACATCCATTTGATAAAGTATGAATTTCTTAATACAAGCAAAAGAAAGAAGGATTCTCACAGAGTCCAGTCGTGCAACTGGAGCAAAAGTTTCGTCAAAGTCAATTCCTTCTACTTGCGTGTATCCTTGAGCTACCAATCTGACTTTATTCTTTGTAATGTTTCCCTGCTCATCAGTTTTGTTTTTGAAGATCCATTTAGTTCCAATGATGTTTGCACTATTCGGTCGTGATACAAGTGTCCATATAACATTTCTAGCAAATTGTTCCAACTTCTCTTACATGGCCAATATCCAGTTGTCATCTTTGAGGGCCTCTTTAATGTTCTTAGATTCGATCATAGATGTATACCATTTGAGCATATTATTTGTGGGTAAAAATAATAAATGTTTTAACTATGGAGAACCTGGTCATTTTTGCTAATGTTTGTCCTCACCCAAAAAAAGGCCTATGGCTAATAATGTTTCTGAGAAGGAAATGCATGAAGATGTCTTTATGGTGACTGATTTTTGTGAAACTTTTGTGGCTAATTCTGTGAATTCATCTTTCTTATGTAAAAATGAATAGCTTATTTTTCTGGTTGCACTTTTCACTTAATACCATTTAAAAATATGTTTTGCTCTTTCAAAGAAACAACTGGTGGTTTTGTATATATGGCAAATGATTAAAAAAAGTCCTATTTAGGTATAGGTAATATTTCACTTGTGTGTGAATCTGGACATGCTCTTAATTTGAAAAATGTAAGATATGTGCCTACTTTAAGTATTAATCTCATATCTTATGCTGCAGTAGAAGAGGAGGGTTATGATGGTAAATGGGGAAAGTGTGTTATGTCTATCATAAAAGGGTCTTATGTGGTCCTTAAAGCTGAAAAACATAACAATATTTATATGTGCTTTACTAAACCTATCTTGCATGCAAATATAGTTAAGGATGATAAAAACTGCACTTTGACATTGTAGACTAGGACACATGAGTAGTAAAGGCCTTGAGTTATTGCATAAAGTAGGGTCATTTGGGAATGATAAACTTTCATGCATGCCTTTCTGTGAGTCTTGTGTTAAAGGTAAGCAACATAGGATAAGTTTTCCTATTTCCCCTGCCCTAATCTGTCAAAAAGCACTGACATACTTGATTACCTGCATGCAGATGTGTGGGGATCTGCCAGTACCCCTACACATGGAAATAAATGATGGTTTCTGTCCATTATTGATGATTTTTCTCGAAAAGTTTGGGTTCTGCTATTGCAAGATAAATTTGATGTTTTTGAAACTTTTAAAAATTGAAAATCTTTAATTGAGAATCAAACTAGCAAGATAATCAAGAAATTAAGAACTGATAATGGATTAGAATTTTGTAATAATTTTCTTGATAATCTGTGTGCTGAGTATGGCATCCAAAGACATAAAATCGTTCCTTATACACCATAGCAAAATGGTGTGGCAGAACGGATGAATAAAACTTTACTTGAGAAAGTAAGAAGTATGTTGGTTGCTTCTTGACTTTCTAAGAAGTTCTGGGGTGAAGCAGTTGTTACTGCTGCCTATTTGATTAATGGGTCCCCATTTGTGCCTTTGAATGGAAAATTCCCAGAACTTGTGTGGTCTGGTAAAATTGTTGATTTTTGAATTTGAGAATTTATGGCTGTGCTTCTTTTGTGCATAAAAAACTGGACAAATTAGAACCAAGGTCTAAAAATGTGTTTTCCTTGGTTATCCTGAAGGTGTAAAAGGTTATATGTTATGGTTAAGGAGTGAACCTAGTTTCAAAGTAACTATCAGCAGAGATGTTGTTTTCAATGAAACTGATTTTCTTTGCCTGCCTGTCTCTGTACCTATTATTGCTCATGACACGACTCTAAGTGAGGTGGATCATACACTTAATTTTCCTGTTTTGTCTGATTCTGATTTTGATAGCTTGCATGGTAATACTGATAATTTAAGTAATGCTGAAAATGTTGAAAATGATGATTACGAACTTGCTAGGGATAGACCTAGAAGAAACATTAGGCAGCCATCTAGACTTAATAATTATCACATGGATATGCATGCTTTGAATGTGTATGAATCCCCAGCTAAACTTGAACCAAAGTCCTATAAGGAAGATGTGAACTCTAAAAAAAGAACTCTTTGAAAAAGATAGGATTCAATGTTATTATTCGAGCTTATACGTGCTGTTTATTTTGAGTTTATGACAGTACCAATGAGCCACATGAATAGTACAATCAAAACTACTAGTATTATTAGTAGAACCTGATTACATGACTTTAACTCATTTTACTATTTATTATTTAATCAAAGAACTCATTTACTATTAATCTTCCCATGTTATAAAAGGCTGTATATAAGGCTTGTAGGACTCAGTAATACTGTTTACACAGCTTGAAATGCTCATTTCGGGTCTGATTACCATCAAACTCTACTTTTATTTTAAAAAGGTAGGGCTCAATAATATTGTTAATTTGGGCTTATAGTATTGTTCATTTCGAGTATTATACGTAGTACCATTGAGCCTTATAAATAATATCATTGTACATTTCAAGTAGTATTTGTAGTATCATTGAGCCCTATAAATAGTACCATCGAAGCCTACAAATCTTATTAGTCAACTTTTGTTGGTGTGAGAATATGAATATAACTTGATCAGATATCTAATTTGTGTGTACCTCAAGTTTAGCGAAAGCTCTTTTTCTCAGGTGGAATATGGATGGCATTGATCTACTACCAGGTTACATGAAAGTTGTTTATCAATTTGTTATGAGTATATTTGAAGATTATAAGTATGCTGCAGCCCAGAAAGAAAAACCATTTGGAAATCCTTATTTCAGAGAAGCAGTGAGAACCCTAAGTTGTTATAATGTATAATTCATTCTTCTTCCAATCTCTCTCTTTCTCTCTCACACACTGGTATGCATGTGGTTTAGATTAAACAAGTTACTAGGGCCTACGCCTAAAAGCAGGCATGGGCCATGGAAAGACAGTTTCTTTCATTCGAAGACTTCACCAGCAAATTAATGGCTACTGGTTGCATCACTTTAATATTGACACATGATTCCACCCATGAAATCTATGACCAAGGAAACCATTGATTGGCTGCTCACCAACCCTCAAATTTCTCTAACCGCAGCTAGTATGTGTCGATGCTTTGATGACTTTGCAAGCCATGAAGTAAGTAAAACCAAGTCTCCTACTTAAAATTCCAGTCTCTGTGTTATAGACGTAGCACACATCGCCCAAACTTGACCTAGATACCTATCACTAACGCTTTGGTTATAACTTGGATGGATTTGGGCTTTGCGATTCAGTGCATTTTTTCTATCGTGACTTAATTTCTAGTTTATATGTTTACAATTTTATCCTAAAACTAATACTTCTAACACACCACTTCTTATCTTAAAATATAAAATAGCAAAATGGTCTAAAATTTGTAATTTATTCTTTTCTATTTTTAGTTTCTAAAAATAAAAATATTTTTGAAAAATTAGCTTTGTCTTTGATAAGTTGATTTTCTTAGAAATATTTTTCATTGTGTTATAATACAAACAAGTTTTTCGTTTCTAGTCATACAACGACAATCATAACCTTTACATTTTCTTAAAACATATATTTATAACTCTGATGGACTCTGGGCTATGCGATTTGATGATTTTTTTTTTCTTTTATGATTTAATTTTTGGTCTAGATCATTTTGCAATTTCATCCTAAAAATAATATTTTTGCAACATTATTACTCTATAAACTAATTATAACCCCACTTCTTATCTTACATTATATAATAATAAAGTAGTTTAAGTTTAAAATTACTGATTTCTTTTGCCTATTTTTAGTTTCTAAAATTGAAAATACTTTTGAAAAATTATGTGTCAACCTTTGATTAATTGATTTTTTTTTCAAATTATTTTCTTCTATTTGTTGAAATACAAACATCTTTTTCGATTCTAATTATAGTACAACAATCATATCTTATATGTTTGTTTGTAAAATAAACATTTATAATATCTTAAAATTTTCACGATCAAGAATTTTACCATCCAGATTTTCCCAACCTCTTAAACCATTAAAAACACCCTATAAATGATTAATTCAATATAAAAGTTAGGTCAGACTGCTTTCTAACTTGTCGTAAACTTAAATTTGAAGCGGGAGAGCAAAGGAGGAAAAGTAATCACATCGTTGGATTGGTATATGAACAATCATGGTTTATCAACGAACGAGATCACTCCGTTGATGTTGATCAAGCTAGGCCAGAAAGCATGGAAGAAGGTAAACTCAGAATGGGTCACCATAACTTCAAATCTTTATCAACTATTATAGAGTGTGTGAGGTCTGTTATAAGGTCGGTGAAGATGGTTTCACAAATCCAAGAAAGATAATGACCCCCCTCATTACGGTTATATGTGTCCAACCCATTCTCATATGATTAATTAATGTTTTTGATCCTTTAACCTCTTATTGATAATGCCATATGTTTAGTGTTGATGTCATTACATATACGTAATATGTAGTAATAAAATTAAAATGTGAGATAAAACATAAAATAGAATAAGTTATCTCGAGTGAAATTTCATGTATTTTTCTTTCCGGTTGATTTCTTTTGAAGGAGGATAAATGTTTTGAAAGAGTTTATTTCAACTTTTATTGTTGATTCATAGAGCACTAGGTGATAAGTGAAATAAATAATTAATATTGGAATTCAAATTTTATATTTCAAAATAATTATTACAGACTATGTTTATAAAATAATATTATTAATTAACACTTATTATATTTTAAAAATAATAAAATAAGATATAAAATATAAAATAAATAGAGGATCCAAATCAATTTTTTTTTTTTTTTGATTGATCAAACAAAATTAGGAGCAACAACGCACGTGGGTGGCTCTTCCCAGAAAAACAAATAAATAAAAGAAACGCACAAGGGGTGGCCGTAAGTATGAAATAAATTATTTTTCTCATTTTTCTACAACTACGAGGGAAATGAAAAGATTAAATAACTTAAATTGAGTACCAAATATTAATTTATATAAAACGGGTACCAAAGTACTGTATCAATGGTATCAAATTGGGTATTGAATTTTTATTTTGGTTTATTAAGAAAAATTCAATCAATTTATCCAATACGAGAATTGGAGTTTATAATGGATTGTCACGTTATTGATGATACACCTTACCTATTATAATCATTTTATTGCCAATTGTAAACAAATTTGACATACTTAATTTTGATATAACATACTTAATTTATTATTTAATTTGATCAAAATCTAATATGAGGTCATTATTAAGGAATTTCAGTTGCAATGTAAGATAAGATAAAGGGGCGCATATTCGTACTTCAGAAACTTTTAAATTCACCTCGGATGCATGTCTACTAATTATACGCTTTTAATTAAAAATTAAAAGATAAAAAATATAGAATAACACTTTTAATCTCATTATCACCATAATAACCTTTTCTTAAAGATTGAAGAGAACGAAACAATATTTAACTTTCACACTAGGTTGATGGGAGCTGCCTGCGAAGCAGATGAGTTGGGACAACCCTTCAGCAACGAGGAATTGGTAAGGAAGGTTCTTGGATCCTTGGCGGAAAGAATCCACTTCAAGGTTGCTCTTATTGAAGAGGTTAGGGATCTGAGGACGCTGAAATTGGAAGATTTGATTAGTTCTCTACTGATCCTAGACACCAAGAAAGGCAAACGCAACCCCTCGAGGAGTGAAATAATTCAATATTGTGAGTGCAAAGGATTTGGTCACGTTCGGAATGAGTGTGCCAACACTTTAAGAAAAATAGGCCTTGCACGTAGTGTTGATATCCGGAAGGTAGATCTAAAAAGGTGTTGTTATTCTATGTCTTTTTTGTTGGATTTACATTAAAAACAACGTTTAGTATGTAATATTGTGTGCTAGCAGCAATGTTATTTTACCATTTCTTCATATTCTTTCTTTTTCTTTTTGTTCGAGTATAGTTAGGGTTGTCGTCAACTTTTTGTTCAAATTACTAATAGTTTTGTTGTTTTCTTGTGAAGAGAAACAAAATAAGTAGGTTTTATGCTCCTTTAAAATGCATTTTCGAATACAAACACATATATAGTAATCTTTAGAATAAACACAAACCATTAAAACTTTTGATATGTCTTGAATCACACACTTCGCAGAGCTGTCAGCGAGTCGGGGGGTCAAGGGGGGCGACGTCCCCCTTGCCTGGGGGTCCGGGGGGGCGGAGACGCCCCCGGCCCGACGGTATGCAGTATTGGGCCTTAAGCCCAATTTCGGTGTTTTAGGTTTTCCTCAGTACTATATATATGGTCTTTGAGATCTGTAATCTATAACACATACCACATAATAAAATCCGTTCTCCTCTCTGCCCGTGGACGTAGCCAATTTATTGGTGAACCACGTAAATCTTGTGTCTTCTTTACGTTTCTTGTTTCTTGTTTATGCTCTATAATCCTATTATGTCACAACAAACTGGTATCAGAGCCTGGTCGTTTCGATCAGGGTATTTTCCGCACTGTTAGGGTTTTTGGAGCCGATCAAGAATGTCTGTTTTCAACGTAAAGGTTGACAAATTCACCGGGAGAAATAGTTTTGGCTTATGGCAGATTAAGATGCGATCTCTGCTGAAGCAGCAGGGTTTGTGGGCGCCGCTATCAGGAAAACCTAAATCTGAGGATGTAGATGAAGAAGAGTGGAATACCCTAGAAGAAAAGGCCCACTCGACTATCATGCTATGTCTGTCTGACGATGTCATCATCGAGGTTGCGGATCAGGAAACTGCCGATGGTCTCTGGAAGAAGTTAGAGAGTCTCTACATGACGAAGTCTCTAACCAACAAATTGCTTCTGAAGCAACGTCTGTTCCGTTTACGCATGCAGGAAGGTACACCCCTTCGGGATCATCTAGATAAATTAAACAAAATTTTACTAGATTTGCGTAATATTGATGTTAAAGTAGAAGATGAGGATGCTGCCTTAATTCTGTTAGTATCTTTGCCTGAATCGTATGAGAATTTTGTTGAATCGTTTATTACTGGGAAAGATACTCTATCTCTGGAAGATGTTCGATCTGCCCTCCACAGCAGAGAAGACCGTCAACAGGCAACTGGGTCGGCCACAGAAAATCAGGCATCGGGGCTGTTTGTCACGGGTAAGGGACAAAAGAAATCTGGGAAGAAAAGTGGGAAGCCAAATCAGAAAGGTTCAAAAGGTCCTAAACCCGATGACATCTGCAATTACTGTAAAGAACCAGGGCACTGGAAGAATGATTGTCCTAGGAAGAAGAGGAAACAGGAGAAGAAAGAGGGTGTCGGCGGTTCTGCAGCTGTTGCAGAAACTGATACAAATTCTGAAGATGATCTGGCCTTGGTTGCAGCTGGACAGTCACATCGTAATGATGTGTGGGTTCTTGATTCTGGGGCATCATATCATATTTGTCCTAACAGGGAGTTCTTCTCGACCTATGAGCAGATAGATGGAGGAAATGTTACCATGGCTAACAGTGCTGCCTGCAAGGTGGTTGGGATTGGCTCAGTCAGGATACGGACACATGATGGGGTATTCTGCACCTTGAATGAAGTCAGGCATGTTCCACAGATGACGAAAAATCTGATATCATTGAGTCTCCTTGACAGCAAGGGTTTTAGTTTCAAAGGTGAAGGTGGAGTTATGTATGTCTGTCAAGGTTCAAAGGTGGTTCTGACAGGCTTGAAACGTGGTACCTTATATTATCTGCGAGGTTCCACTGTGACAGGTTCTGCTGATGTTGCATCATCTGAGGTCCAGACCATGGATATGACCAGGCTGTGGCATATGAGGCTCGGTCATATGGGAGAAAGAGGGATGCAGATTTTGTCAAAGCGGGATCTTCTTTCTGGGCATAAAGTGTAGAGTCTTGAATTCAGCGAACATTGTGTTTTTGGGAAGCTTCATCGCAGCAAGTTTCCAAAGAAGGCAGTTCATCAGACCAAGGGGACTCTTGACTACATTCATATGGATTGTTGGGGTCCGTCACGTGTTGAGTCTATTGGAGGCCACAGATATTTTGTGTCTATGATTGATGACTACTCTAGGATGACTTGGGTAATTATGATGAAACACAAAAGTGAAGCTTTCAAGAAATTCAAGCAGTGGAAAGCGTTGGTAGAAAATCAGACTGGGAAGAAGATCAAGCGACTGCGAACTGATAATGGCCTGGAGTTCTGTTCGTCTGAGTTCAACGAGTTCTGCAAGGATGCAGGGATTGCTCGACACCACACTATTCGACATACACCGCAGCAGAATGGTGTGGCAGAGCGCATGAATCAGACATTGTTGGAGAGAGCGAGATGCATGCTCTCGAATGCTGGTTTGGCTAGAAAGTTCTGGGCAGAAGCAGTAAACACGGCATGCTATCTGATCAACCGTGGTCCTCACACTGGCATTGATTGCAAGACACCTTATGAGGTATGGTCTAATAAAATTGCAGATTATTCAATGTTAAAGGTTTTTGGTTGTAATGTTTACTATCATGTTAGTGAGGGTAAATTAGAGCCAAGAGCTAAGAAGGGTATATTTGTTGGTTTCGGGGATGGAGTTAAGGGATATAGAATCTGGTCACCTTCAGAAAATAGAGTTATATTCAGTAGGAATGTGATTTTTGATGAGAATTCTATGCTTAACCCCACTGTGAAGTCCATTTGTACAGAAAATTGTAGTAGTGTTGATAAACAGGTGGAGCTGCAAGTCACTCTCGATGAGTGTAAATCACAACTCCAAGGTGGAGAAGATCAACATACTACAGCTGAAAGTGCAAGTTCAGATGTTCATCCAGAAGCTTGCCAGACAAGCATAGCGGTTGATAGAGCTAGGAGAACAGGTGTGAAGCCTCCTGTGCGGTATGGTTTTGAGGATATGGTGACTTACGCATTACAAGTCGCTGACGAGGTGGAAGAGGAAGAACCATCTGCAGGTGAACCATTCACATACAGAGAGGCTGTTTCAGGTAGTGAGTCGGCCCAATGGCTCGCTGCAATGAGAGAAGAGATGGAATCACTTGCTAAGGATGAGACTTGGGAGCTGGTCAAACGGCCTAAGAAGAGAAAGATTGTTACTTGCAAATGGATATTCAAGAAGAAGGAAGAAACCATACCTGGTGAGGGTGTGAGATACAAAGCTCGGCTAGTTGCAAGAGGGTTCACACAGAAGGAGGGGGTTGACGATAATGAGATATTCTCATCAGTGGTAAGACACACTTCCATCAGAGTGTTACTAGGAATGGTTGCACATCAAGATTTAGAACTTGAGCAACTAGATGTGAAGACAGCTTTTCTACATGGAAAGCTCGAAGACGATATCTACATAACTCAGCCAGAAGGGTTCCAGGTTCTGGGGAAGGAAGATTATGTTTGCAAGTTGATGAGGTCTTTATATGGGCTAAAGCAGTCTCCAAGGCAGTGGTATAAGAGGTTTGACAGTTACATGATCCAGTTGGGATACAACAGGAGTCCGTATGATTGTTGTGTGTATCACAACAAAGCTGATGATGGTTCCATGATCTATCTCGTCCTGTATGTGAATGATATGCTCATAGCTGCGAAGTCCAAGTCTGATATTCAGAAGTTGAAGGATCTGCTCAGTACTGAGTTCGATATGAAGGATTTGGGTGCTGCCAAGAAAATTCTGGGTATGGAGATATATAGGAAAAGAGAGAAGAAGAAGCTTTTCTTGTCACAGAAGAGTTACATTCAGAAGATCTTGTCTAGATTTGGCATGTCTACCGCCAAGCCTATTGATACTCCAAGTGCTACAAATATTCATTTATCCACTGATTATGCACCGAAATCTGTAGCTGAGCAGGAGTACATGTCTCGAGTCCCATACTCTAATGCAGTAGGGAGTTTGATGTATGCTATGGTCTGCACTAGACCAGATCTTGCACATGCTGTTAGTGTTGTCAGCAGGTTCATGGGACAACATGGAAAGGAGCATTGGCAAGCTGTGAAGAGGATTTTCCGTTATCTCAGAGGTACTTCTGATGTTGGTCTCATTTATGGAGGTGATGCTCACGTTTCTGTGACTGGTTATTCTGATTCTAACTATGCTGGAGATGTTGATAGTAGAAGATCTATGACTGGTTATGTTTTCACTCTTGGTGGTTCTGTTGTTAGTTGGAAGGCAACTCTGCAGGCTACAGTTACTTTGTCTACAACCGAAGTAGAGTATATGGCACTGACAGAAGCTGCTAAAGAGGGAGTTTGGTTGAAAGGGCTTGTAGGTGATCTTGGTCTACATCATGATCAAGTTATTGTATTCTGTGACAGTCTGAGTGCAATCTGTTTGACCAAGGATCAGGTCCATCATGAGAGGACCAAACATATTGATGTGAGGTATCATTTTCTGAGGAGTGAGCAGAGAATCAAGGTGATGAAAGTAGGTACTGCTGATAATCCTGCTGACATGTTCACCAAGCCGGTCCCGCATAGCAAGTTTCGACATTGTTTGGACTTGCTAAATGTCACAAGCTGTTAGATGCCCAAGGAGGGCAAATCTGAGGCAGAAAGGAGGAGTCTGTTCATCTGGCATTGTAATTGTGCATCTGCAAGGAAGATTCAAGTCAAGGTGGAGATTTGTTGATATGTCTTGAATCACACACTTCGCAGAGCTGTCAGCGAGTCGGAGGGTCAAGGGGGACACGTCCCCCTTGCCTGGGGGTCCGGGGGGGCGGAGACGCCCCCGGCCCGACGGTATGCAGTATTGGGCCTTAAGCCCAATTTCGGTGTTTTAGGTTTTCCTCAGTACTATATATATGGTCTTTGAGATCTGTAATCTGTAACACATACCACATAATAAAATTCGTTCTCCTCTCTGCTCGTGGACGTAGCCAATTTATTGGTGAACCACGTAAATCTTGTGTCTTCGTTTCTTGTTTCTTGTTTATGCTCTATAATCCTATTCTGTCACAACAAAAACTTTAACATAATACTATTGATATTTTTTTAACTTTTGGAACAAAAATAGGGGGAAAAAAACACAAAACGAAAGAATTATCAATATGTTATATCTTTCTTTTATCTACTTATACAGCTTTTTTAATCATATATGCTATTTTGTTTAAGGCTTCTGTGACTTAATATGACATGCTTGCAACCAAATATATAATTATAAAAAGTTAAAAATAATCGTTTGAGGAGTACAAACACTACTACCCAGACAGATAAAAGTTTTGCTAGTACGTGTTGTTTCCATCGGGTATTTGCAATAACATCTATGATTGAATTCAAAAAAGCATAGGCTTCCACCAATTTGTCGAAGAAAACATTGCATGAATAATCTGTAAGAATTGAAAGCAGGGGTATTTCCAATGAATTGTAATTTTTTTTTAAAATATTCAAATTATTTTTTATGGAAAAACATAAAATAATGAATGTTTGAAATAAAAGTGGTTTTAGCAAACATAAGTATTTTCGCTCTAAGATAAATATTTCACTTTTTTATAGAAAAGTCACGAATTAGTTTTTAACATTACCTGCTTATCCGTCCTCAATATTCATCTTATGCATTTTATAATATAACCTATAATTATATTTATTTATCAAACTTTAATTCACGTCTAAACTACAGAGATGGGGTACGTATCACATTTGAATTCCGAGAAACCGAGAGATATTTGTTGGTGTTAATTTCAATGTATTATAGAAAACCAATCTATCTACTATTATAATATAAAATAAGCCTAAATATACGTTTTTTTTTTTTTTTTTTGTCTATTTTTAGTTTCTAAAATTATAATATTTTTTAAAATGATGTATTAGATTTTAATTAATAAAATTTTCTTTTTCTTCTATTTTTGGGAAACTAGATAAGGATATAATATATTTTATTATATTAATAATATTTTATAATATTACATTATTTTGATAAAAATAAAATATATAAGTGATGAAAAAAAAAATTAAAACATGTAATTATATAACTGTGATAACCGGAATTTTTATTGCATTGTTAAAATTGTTTCTATGAAAGTACATATGATCATAATTTCATGATTCATAATATGAAATTTTTCTAGGATTTCATGTGAGAATTCTATTACTTCATAATGAAATAGGAATGATTAAGTGATTCAATAAAAAATTTGGTGATTTTATGTGCACATATAAGATCTTGATTTTCATTGTTTATGCATAAGTAATATATATATATATATATTATAATGAAGTACCACCTCAAACAGAAAGTATCCAATTTTCTTTATTTTTTCAATGCAAATCTATATCAATATGTATCGATATATATTCTGATAACTATTTTACAATTCAAATCTATATCAATATCTATCTATATATTTGATTGATAAAACTACCACATTATTAATTTTAAGTTATTATCTATCAAAATATGTTTATTTAATTATTTTTTTATTATTTTTATTTTTTACTAAAAATGTCAAGAGCTTAAAACTTTTTGTTTCAACTTCAATTTTTTTAATATATATATATATATATTAATTAATTATGTTTTCACAATCTTTAATTTGACATTCATATTGCACATATATATACACATACAAACATACCTACATTAAAATTTCATTATGAAATATAAAATATTTTCTTAAGTAAATTGTGATATTCATAAAGAGAAATAGTGTCTTAAATAAAAAAAAATTAATTGTTTGCTACCTATTTATATATATATATATATATATATATATATATATATATATATATAAACACAAGTCACCCTAAAAATAGCAACAACAATTTTTCCCGCTTAAATTAATTTCAAAATCTGAAAAATGCCTAATTTTTGAATAAAAAGAAAGTCAGCACAATTATAATGTTATAAATAATATTTCTTTTACATATATTAAACTAGATAAATATTTTCATAAACAATAAATTATGAAGACTACAATACAAAAATTTCGCAAAACTTCTATTTAGAATAATTTTCTATAATAAAAGATTTTATTTTCTTTGAATCATGATGTTCATATATTTATCTGATACAATTGTATTTTTTATTTTTTATTGATTTCTAATATAAAAAAAAAATTGGGCTTCTTGATTACGTGGGCAGTTGGATGACGAAAGAAATCAATATCAAATTATTCAATGTGAAATTATAGCTGACTAACAAAAAGTAACGTTATACGACTGTAACACACCAATTCAAAAGATTTGCATAACAAATTAATTCAAGAATTAGCTAATATTTTTATATTAAAATTTATTATTTTAATTTATCATAATCTAAATTTTAATATTTGTGAAATGCTACCATTTATTTATTTTTAATTATTTGTTATTATTTTTATGATATTATAATTTTTTTCTGATTTTTTATTTTATCAAAAATATTTCTTATTTTTTCAATTTAAAATTATTATCACTTTCAATTTTAATTTTTCATAAATTATTATTATTATTCCTGATTTTATAATTTATTGAATATAAAGATCTCAAATAAAATAAGAAAGAAAAAAAACAAAAACTTTTTCACCTTAAATAAACAAAAAAATCTATTAGCCAAAATTTTTGCTACACAAATTGAATTTAGACAAAAAAAATTAAATGATAAAAAAAAAAAGTTTGATAGGTGTGTATAATATAAATAGAAGATTGTGGTTCTTCCAAGATTCTTTGCGTATTTCGTCCCTACCTGTGGAATTAATAAGGAATCTTATCTTTTACTATGATTTAATAAAAGGAAAATCATAATCAAGATATATTTGTTAGATACACTAATTAAGATTTATCTTTCGAAAAGAAGGAATTTGATCACATGCTCAATTCTACTACAAAAAACACATATCCTATTTCAAAGGAAACTAATTCCTATTCCTAATACAACTATATATATATATGTGTCAATTAGTATATACACAAGACCACCCTCATAAATATTCATGGCCACCAATTTTAGAATAAAAATATACTTATTATTGTAGTATAAGCTTTAAATTTTTTGAGTGAGAAATAAAAATAATCATACAAAAATAATCAAATAAATATATTTTTATAGATAATAGTACAACATAATTTTAGTATATCTTGAAAATAATAAGTATAATTTTAACATTCAAAATCGTGGCTCTATTAATCAAATTGTATTATGATATCTTATATACATATATATATATATATATTGATATGGATATATAGAAAAATAAATATCATAAATAGAAAGTAGTTTATGTAGAAAAATTTAATGTTTTCTAGGCGATACTTCTCTTTTTATATATATACATACAAATAGTGGTAGTCTATAGGCCACTTAAAATTAATTATATCATTAATTCCATATAAGAAATACAAATAACCAAATTGAGTAAGAAAGTTACGATGGGAAAATGCAATAAATTTTATTTATAGAGGTACTGATATATATATATATATATATATATATATATATATTCAATAAAAAATAATAAGTGCAATGGTGTCAAAAAAATTTATGAAGATCATGACTCAAAGAAAATCAAATCTTTTAATATGGAAAGATTATGATTCTAAATAGAAGTTTGGCGAAATTTTTGTACTATAACCTTCATAATTTATTGTTCATGGAATTTATTTGGTTTAATGAATGTAAAAAGAATATTATTTATAACATTACAATTGTGTTGACTTCCTTTTTTTTCAAAAATTAAGCATTTTCTAGATTTAGAAATCAATTTAGATGGAAAAGATTGATGCTACTACTTTTAATTATTAAATATAAAATATTTTTTCTTAAATTAATTGTTATATATTTTTATATTTATCTAAAATAATTAAGTAGATATTAACAAATTATTATCTAAATATCCAAGCAAGAAATCAAACTTATAAGATTATGTATATCTTTTGATATTTGTCTATCCAGTGACATAAAAAAATACAAAAATAAATATCCTATAGAGGTGATTTTTTTGTTCTTTACTAATATTTTTTGTTAAAAAATTCACATTTACGTGTATCATGAAACTAATATTTCTCCCGAACATTGGACGATTTATAATATTTGTAACAATATAATAGTAAATTATAATTAATAGTTTTATAATTATTAAATTGTGTATTTTGTTTCATGTCGCATTATGGTGTCGTGTAAAATTTTGTTACTTTTTATAGTAAATAAATATTTTTATAAAATAATAATATACTTCTCTAAAATAAAATTCATAATATATAAAATATAATTTTATTTAACATAAAAATATCTCTCAATTTTGTTTTATATAAAAATATATTTCGATTGAAATAAAAATATTTAATATTTTGAAACAATTATTTTTATACATGCAATATGGATATCAAATAAAAGATCTTGAAAAAATAATTAATTTGATATATTTTTAATGAAAAGATGAGTTGAGACATAAAAGTTATAAACATTTGAAATTTGAGGTGAAAAAGTAAAAAATAAAAAAGAGAAAAAAAAAGGAAAAAAAGGTGATCGGCCAACTATTTTGGCCAAAAGATCACTCACCTTCCGGGTGCGTACACGTGCCAATAATAGCGCGTGCGCTTTGCACGCACCAACCTTTTTTTTTCTGCAGAAACTTTTAGGCGAAAAAATGGCATTCCAGTAATTATCAAAGTATCCTGCTTTTATATTACTATAGATTGAAGAATATGATTATATTTTTTAATTATTTGACAATACTAGGTCTTATTTTATTATTATAATGTTAATGTATATTTATTTATTTATCATTGATATATTGTTTCAGCATATACATGTTTCGTTGAAACAATCAGTGAATTTTTGAAAGAAAGTTTAATCTTTTAGAGATATTCCACAAAAAATTATTTTAAAGTATGTTTATATATATATATATATATATATTTGTCAAACATATAAGTTTTACTATGTAACGCCCATTATTTTTCGCCCTTATTTTATTATATATATTATAGGAATGTACGTCGCCGCTCAATTATTAATGTCTAAGATAAGTCCATTAGTGCGCATGATTTTTAATTAGTTTTTAAGTCTTGGGTTATAACGGCACAATTCAATTTTTAAGATAGTTCAATTGGTTGTTTAAGCTTAAGAATAAATTCAAGAGATTTAAATCTCGAATTAATTTTAAGTTCTAAGCCCAATTTATTTTATTAAGTAAAGTCTAGTGAGATATTGATATTTTAATATGTCTCGTTATATTGAATAAGCTCATATTGCATTATATCAGTTGTATATTTTTAAATTGCATCTTTTGTCCCGAATTAATTTAGGCCCAATATTTTGAGCTCATAAAATTATTTCAGCATGTTTGTGTGCATAGCATAAGTCAGCGTTCTTGACCAGTTCCTCCTAATTAAGAATCCTAAAGAATAGGTGATTCGAATAAGAAAAATCCTTATCGATGGGGATAAAATTAGATTTCCTAATCTGATAAAAAAATCCTACACCAATAAAAACTATTGTTAACCCTAGGTACAAAGTCAATAAATTTCCCCCCAACACAGATTACAACTTGAGAAAGGAAAAAAAAGGGTTTTCCACAGGTAAAAATTTCTCCTTCTTCTAGTTTAATGGTCTCAAACAAATCCTTTTTTTTTCTTCGACTGCCTCTGTCACTAGAAATTTTTAAACCCACACCATCGAACCTTCACCATTTTTCCAAATCTGTGTGGGAGTGAAGGAGTACAGAGAGAAAAAAAAGTAATAAGATGGGTATGGGTTGGTGTAGATGTCGGTTTTCACCGTTGTTAAGTCGCCATTATTTAAGAAGAAGAGGGAGAAAGAAGTGTTGTGTGTGAAGGGGGTGGGGGTGAAGTTGGAGTTGTGTTGGGCGTGGGTTGGAAAACAAATGAAGGAGAATGGAGTGAAAAGGAAAGAAGTAAATGGAAGAGTGAGAGAGAGAGAGTCATGTGGGTTTGAGAATGAGGGAAGAGAGATTTTTTTTTTTTTTTTTTTTTTCAAATTATGCCTTTCCTTTAATTACTTTTATTCAGAATGGGTCCAACCCCTCATTTATATTCCTAAATTCTTTTTAGTATTTTATTTCAATTCTGTAACCCTATTAACTTTTGGTTAAATTATTAATGAATATAATAATTTTTATAATGCATAAATTCCTGATAAAAAACTAGGTGTTTAGGCTCATTGCATGAAATTTTTTAAATTTATTCATATTCAAAGTCGAGGTAGGGGGTTTTACGGTTTGTCATTATTAATTATATTATTTGATTTGTTTACACATTTAATGTTATTAAATGTTATATTTTATGAATTGTGCAAGAAATAAGTTGCGCCCCTAAGCTTGATTGATCAATCCCTAAGTTACTCATGCTACACAGCTACATGCCCCTAAATTCTAAGTTATGTATGTATTTGATGCTTACTCGTTATCTTATGGCATATGTATAACCGACTTACATGTTTAACTGTCAATTGTATAATTGATTTTGACAACTTGACTCCCACGAGCTGAAGGAAGCTCACCCTAACCTTTTGAACCTTTCAGGTTAAGACGGAGCTAGTGGTGGAGTAGAGGCAAGCCGACGAGCATATGATAATTAGGATTTTTGTTAATTTATTTATTTATTCACGCACTAGTTGAATTACTTATTTGTTTTATGATAAAGACTAGTAGTCTAGTAAGGGATTAATAAGTGCTCGTAACTAGTTATTGCCTCTTGGACCATTTATGTTATTGATTTAATTATGTACGAATTCTTTTTGGAATTATGCTTATTTTCACTGCTTAGTAGATTTTTTATTGTGCTGAAAATTATTTTAATTAGAGAAATGACTAGGTTGATATTTAATTATGGACTTATTTTAAAGTGAATGATATTTTATTTATCCGTATGAGTTAAATTGTTTATTGAATTAATGGGCATGAGAAATTTTAGGTCTTTTTGCTACTACTCATTATTTGGTTTTATTTTTGAAAATATTTTATTGGTTATAATTATTTGAGGTTACGGCATACAAATTTGTAGTATTATGAAATATAGTAATTTATTTTAGTGTTTGAATAAAATTTATGCCTATATGGTTCTCTTTTAACGGCCTGATTTTAGAAATATTAATTTTACCAAAACATGGACTACGTGTTTGCATGTTTATAACTGTAATTTACTATTTAATTAATATTATGAAAATTGGGTCATTACAGTGTGGTATCAGAGCGGGTTTACAGTTTTGTATACTCGTCTTTCTTGAAATTTATTTAATAAAATTATGTTTGAAATATTATCATATGCTTATGGCCACCACTGCTTCATCGCGCAGGTCCAATGTACCAAATACATTATCTCGTTTATTTAACATTTACATTCATCATAAGCATGACTTGATAAGTATGGGTCGTAAGTATGATAAGCAAAGCAGTAAGTATAAGCACATGCATGCATATGGGACTTATGATACAAGACTAATGTTATGTTATATATAATTTTCAGTATGTATCTTAAGTTGTTGTTATGGTTTTGACGTGATCGATGCTAGTACCGGAAGAGTAGATAGGATGCTTATGAGACGATATTATATGTTAATACATATTAGTTATGTTTAACCTTTATTTTGATTATTAATAAGAATATACTTAGCATTTTAACTGTGGTTGTGATTGTGATTATGATTATGATTACGACTGTCATGATTATGATTGTGGTTGTGATTGTGATTATGTTTGCCATTTGTTCTCCTATTTTTTTATATATATTATGATTCTACGATTCACAAGAGCAACATCTGGATGATAGGATCATGGCCCCCCCGTAGAGAGATTGCTAACCGTGGTGCTAGAAACCATGCATGCAATGTACCGAATGATGTCCCTAATCAACAATAATTACTGTCTGGTTTGGCCACTCTGCTCCATGGTGTGACAATCAATACACCAGTAACTCATGAGCAAGTCCAGTGACGGGTGATTAACCAATTCAACAGTTTCAAGGCACCTATATTCCATGGACATGAAGGACGAGAAGCTATTGAAGAATGGATGTTGAATTTGGAGAGTGTCTTTGATTATATGGCGTGTACTGATGCACAAAAGATGTCATGTGCGGTTTCCAACTCAAGGAGGATGCTCATAGTTGGTGAAATGGATATTGGAGGCTTCGAGAAGAAATCGAACGTATTGCACTCACGTGGAATGAATTTAAAGTGATAGTAATGGAGAAGTATTTTTCTCGTCTCTACAAGGATATGATGGAGAGGGAATTCATGGATCTCACCCAAGGGAGTATGACAGTGACTGAGTATGTACAAAAATTCAATCGTATGCGTCGTTTCGCACCTCACATGGTTGATACCGAAGAGAAAAAGGCCCAGAGATTCCGAGATGGATTACGATCACAAATTTTTCATCATCTGGTGAGTCATGGACCAATGACCTATGCTGATGTTGTTGCGAGAGTTGAAGATATTTTAGCAAGTATAAATTTGGAGAGAGCTAAGGATCCAATAGTTGAACCTCAAACAATTAAAAGTGGCGTGATGAGAAAGGTGGGAATAAGAACAACAAGAAAGGAAGAAATGATGGGCCGTTTGGGCCTAGAGCACCTGTTGATTTTCTTAGCTGTCCCAAATGTGGAAAGAAGCACCAAGGTTAGTGTATCCGTGGTCTGAATCGATGTTATCATTACCATGGAGAAGGACACATGATCTCTCAGTGTCCAAGGAGGAATGGTTGGGTAAACCGTCAAGGTTAAGATCAAGGTTCTGGTGGGAGAGCTAGCGTGTTTGGAATGGCTGAAATTGAGGCGGATGAAGGAGTTGGCACTATGATAGGTATGTTATCCGTTGCTGGAATTCATGCTTTCGTATTGTTTAACACAGGTGCTTCACATTCATATATCTCTATTAAGTTTTACTCCATGATTGGTTATAGTAGTGTTAAAGCTTCAAAACCTCTTGAGATCAGTATACTTTCGGGTAGAATAATGACTGCTAAATCAATGATTAATGGTGTTATAGTAGAGGTAAATGAGCATAATCTTTTAGCCAACCTATAAGTGCTTGAAATGAACAATTTTGACGTTATTTTGGGTATGTATTGGCTGAGCAAGCACCACGCTGACATGCGGTACAAGTAGAGAAAGATTACTCTAAGTTCACGAATGATGGGGAGGTCGTCTTCCAAGGGTTAAGATGCAACAAGGTCCCATGTGTTATATCAGCAATGAAGGGGATTATAATGTTGAAAAAGAAAGGATGTCACGGATATTTGGTAAGTCTGATGGCAGTGGCTACTCGAGAAGTGACCATAGACGACATTCCAATTGTGAAGGAATTTTTGGATATATTTCCTGAAAACTTGCCAGAAATTGGACCGGACAGACAAGTGGAATTCATAATTGAATTGGTACCTGGAGCAGGCCCAATTTCGAAGGCCCCTTATAGAATGGCACCAAAAGATTTGCAAGAGTTTAAAGTGCAAATCCAAAAGTTTCTTGAGATGGGATTTATTTGTCCAAGTGTTCCACCATGGGGTGCACCAGTATTGTTTGTGAAAAAGAAGGATGGAACAATGAGAATTTGCATTGATTATTGTGAACTTAACCAACTTACGATAAAGAATAAATATCCTCTCCCAAGAATAGAAGACTTGTTTGATCAAATCAGAGGGTCGGGAGTGTTCTCTAAAATCAATTTTAAGGTCCGGATATCTCCAATTGAAGATGAATGATGGAGATATCCTGAAGATGGCGTTTCGAATGATATATGGCCATTATGAGTTTGTGGTGATGCCATTTGGTTTAAGTAATGTACCAGCTATTTTTATTGACTTAATGAATCGAGTATTTCATCCTTACCTTGATTGATTTGTTATTATTTTCATCGACAACATTCTAGTGTATTCAAAATATAAGGATGAACACGAGCAGCACTTGAGAGTAGTTTTGGAGACACTACACAAGGAGAAGTTGTACTTGAAATTCAGTAAATGTGAGTTTTGGCTTGATCGAGTTGCATTTCTCGAGCAAGTTGTCACCACTCGTAAAATAGAAGTTGACCCAACCAAAGTGGAAGTGCTTAATGATTGTCAAACTTTCCTGCTTTTATATTAATATAGATTGAAGAATATGATTATAATTTTTAATTATTTGACAATACTAGCTCTTTTTAATATTATAATGTAAATGTATATTTATTATTTATCATTGATATATTGTTTCAGCATATGCATGTTTTGTTGAAATAATTTATTTTATCAGTGAATTTTTGAAAGAAATTTTAATCTTTTAGATCTATTCCACTAAAAATTATTTTAAAGTATGTGTGTGTATATATATATATATATATTGTCAAATATATAAGCTTTACTATGTGATGCCCATTCTTTTTAACCCTTATTTTATTATTTAAATTTTAGGAATATACATCGTCGTTTAGTTATTATTGGCTAAGATAAGTCCTTTCGTACGCATAATTTTTAATTATTTTTTAAGTCTTGGGTTATAATGGCCCAATTCTATTTTTAAGATAGCTCAGTTGGTTGTTTAAACTTAAGATTAAATTCGAGATCCAAGTCTCAAATTAATTTTGAGTTATAAGCCCAATTTATTTTATTAAGTAACGTCTAGTGAGATATTGATATTTTAATATGTCTCGTTATATTTAATAAGACCATATTACATTACATAAGTTGGTTATTTTTAAATTCATCATTTGGCCAGAATCAATTTAGGCCAAATATTTTGAGCCCATAAAATTATTTCAGCATCTTTGTGTCCATAGTAGACGTCACCGTTCTTGACCGATTCCTACTAATTAAGAATCCTTAAGAATAGGAGATTCGAATTAAAAAATCCTTACAGATAGGGATGCAATTAGATTTCCTAATCTGATAAAAAAAATCCTAGTCCAACAATAACTATTGTTAATCCTAGGTCGAGGCTTCGGAAATTGAAGACTTGCGTGGATATGAAACTGGACTACCATCAACTGAAAGAGAGCGATTTCCTAATCAGAATTCGGGATAGCAAGCAGCCAAGCCTTCTGAAGTCAACTTCGGAATGATAGAGTGGACAGGGAGCAGATTTCCTTTTCTTCTTTTCGCAACAGAAGAAGACTCGAACCTCCATGCTCTTTAGCACGAGATTTTGAGTCTCGCATGTCTGCCATTTAATAAATTTTCCGCCCAATATAGAATACAACTTGAGAAGGGAAAAAAAAGTTTTCGTAAAAATTTCTCCTTCTTCTAGTTTAATGGTCTCGAGCAAATCCTCTTTTTTTCTTTGGCTACCTCTGTCACTAGAAATTTTCCAACCCAAACCACCGAACCTTCACCATTTTTCCCAAATCTGTGTGGGAGAGAAAGAGTAGAGAGAGAAAAAAGAAAAGTAATAAGACGGCTATGGGTTGGTGTAGCTACTGGTTTTCGCCACTACTGGAATTTAAGAAAAAGATGGAGAAAGAAGTTTTGTGTGTGAATAGGGGGTGATGAAGCTGGAGTTATGTTGGGCGTGGGTAGGGAACAAAAGGAGGAGAATGGAGTGAAAAGAAAAGAAGTAAATAGAAGAGAGAGAGAGGGTCACATGGGTTTGAGAATGAGGGAAGAGAGATTGTTTTATCTGTCTCCAAATATGCATTTCCTTTAATTTCTTTTGTTCAGAATGGGTCCAAACCCTCATTTCTATTTCTAAATTCTTTTTAGCATTTTGTTACAATTCTGTAGCCCTATTAAGTTTTGGATAAATTATTAATGAATATATTAATTTTTATAATGTAGGAATTCCTAATCAAAAATACGATGATTAGTCTCATTGTATGAAATTCTCAAAATTTATTCATATTTTAAAGCGGAAGTGGGGGTTTTTATGGCTTGTCATTATTAACTATATTATTTGATTTGTTTACACGTTTACTGTGATTATATGTTATGATTTATGAATTGTGCAAGAAATATGTTACGACCCTAAGCTTGATTGATATATCCCCTAAGTTACACATGCTACACAACTACAGGCCTCTAAGTTCTAAGTTATATCTTTTTTTTTTTTTTTGGTCGAAAACGCGGAATTAAATAAATAAAAGAATATGTTATACAAAAAAACTCAGGCATACCTGAGGGTGTACAAACCAAGACGATCATGTCCGGCCGGGGTGGGAATGAACATAGTTCTCAAGAACTATGTGAGAACAGAATGTGCCTCAAAATACAAAGGCCAAAAAAAAAAAAAAAAAAAAAAAAAAAAAAAACCTAAGCAGTGAGAAAAACCGCGGAAAACCCCAATTGGATATGGGGCGAGCCTCATTAAAAACCTCGCGACCATACGAGGAAAAGAGTACCCTAGTACAAAAGCAAGTGAAAAGGAAAAAAATAAGACAACCCACACACACAACACGGGTGCACTCCTCGGGAAAATCGAGTAGTCCCCACGCACACACCCATCTTATTTTATTCCATACTTCAAAAAACAAGACCACATAACGTGATCGCAAGTTCACAAAATACATATGCCCCAACCAATCAGGGGACCACGCACTATCAAACATTCTAACAATCATGGACAGGGTCCTCTAAATGCCCTATAACTCGCTCAACCGGATACAAATTAAACAAGCAGGTATAGACCTCTCGTTGAATAGTCCGAAAAAGCTTGTCCACATCAAATGGTATATCCTCAAACACAAGTTGGTTTCGAGCATACCATATATATTTCACCGTCGTTGCCAAGGAGAGGCATCTAGCCTTGTGGCGTACCGCCGATCCCCGTTTACTCCGGCCTATGTAACGTAGGGCACTCCCTATAGAAGTCAGCACTCTATCAATGTGCAGCCATCCTTTCACCTTATTCCAAACAGCCCGCGCTGCACCACACCTGAAAAATAAATGAATATTAGATTCATCCATCATATTACATAACGGACATACCTGAGAGATATTCAAGAACTGCAGTCTGTCCGAGGTCTTCAATCTGCCCTTCATTGCCAACCAAAGAGTCATGGTGAACTTTGGAGGAACGAATGGCTTCCAAATGGCCCGATGCCAAAACAACGTGCTACCCTTCTCTCTGAAGAAGTCATAAGCAGCAGCTACTCCTTTTTTATCAAACCACTGTGTGATAGTATTGGTCGCCAATGGAACATCTCCGGCACACTTCGTAACGATCATATCTCGTATGTGAAGTATATTCTTGAGAAGTGGCGAGTCTCTCATAGTCTGTTGCACTTCCCAGATACTTGCTCCCTTCAAATACTCGCCATGGACCCACTTTATCCAAAGCGAGTCCTGCTTACTGTGAATATTCCACAATATTTTGGCGAGGAGGGCTTTATTCCATGTGCTCAAATCTCGTAGCCCTAGTCCTCCTTCAACTTTGGGCTTGCATACTTCCCTCCATGCCACAGGGGATACTTTAGCACCCCACAAAAATCTTTTGACCAAGGTATTTATCCGATCAATGATGTTTGCTGGAAGTGGCAAAATCTGGATCCAGAAGCACTCCACTCCCTGAAGGACTGACCTAACCAACTCAAGTCTACCTGCAAGAGAAATGTTCAAGTTAGTCCAACGTTGAATAAATCCCGAGATAGATTCTACCAACGGTGAGTAGTCGTTCGTATGTAGCTTTTTCGCGGCCAGCGGGATCCCCAAATACTTCACCGGGAATTCCCCCAGTGGGAATTCAAACATGTCCAGGATGCATTGCTTCTCGTAAGGTCCTACTCCTGCCATAAACAACTGGGACTTGCTCTTATTAATCGTGAGTCCCGAAGTCCCAGCAAATTCCATGAGAGTATCATGTAACACTCTCATGGATGCCACATCCCCCCTGGCAAATAACAGTAAATCATCAGCAAAAGCTAAGTGAGTGATACTATTAGAATCACATTTAGGATGAAATTGAAAATCAAACTCCCTGGTAAGTTATATAAGTGTTTGATGCTTACTCGTTATCTTATGACATATGTTTAACCCTATTACATGTTTTACCATCAATTATATAATTAATTTTGACAACTTGACTCCCACGAGTTGAAGGAAGCTCACCCCAGCCTTTTGAACCTTTCAGGTTAAGACAAAACTAGTGGTGGAGTAGAGGCAAGCCGACGAGCATATGATAATTAGGATTTTCGTTAAGTTATTTAATTATTTACGCACTAGTTGAATCAATTATTTGTTTTATGATAAAGACTAGTAGTCTATTGAGGGATTAATGTGTGCTCGTAACTCTTTATTACCTATTGAACCATTTATGTTATTGATTTAATTATTTATGAATTATTTTATGAGGTATGCTTATTTATTCCACTGCTTAGTAGATTTTTAATTGTGCTGAAAATTATTTTAATTAGTAACATGACTAGGTTGATATTTAATTATGGATTTATTTAAAAGTGAATAATATTTTATTTATCTATATAAGTTAAACTGTTTATTGAATTAACGGGCATGATAAATTTCTTGTTGTTTAGGTCTTCTTGTTACTACTCATTATTTGATTTTATTTTCGAAAATATTTCATTGGTTTTAATTATTTGAGGTTACGGCATATGAATTTGTAGTATTATGAAATCTAGGCATTTATTTTAGTGCTTGAATAAAATTTATGCCTATATGTTTCTCTTTTAATGGCCTGATTTCAGAAATATTAATTTTACCAAAACATGGATTATGTGTCTACATGTTTATAACTGTAATTTACTATTTAATTAATGTTATGAAATCTGGTCGTTACAGTGTGGTATCAGAGCACGTGTACGTTTCTGTATAGTTGTCTTTCTTGAGATTTATTTAATAAAATTATGTTATGAAATATTATCATATGCTTATGGCTACCTCTGCTACGTCGCGCAGCTCCAAGGTACTAAATGTATAATCTTGTTTATCTCACATTTACATTTATCATAAGCATGACTTTGATAAGTATGATGCATAAGTATGGCTCGTAAGTATGACAAGCAAAGCATTAAGTATAAGCACATGCATGCATATGGGACTTATGATACAAGACTAATGTTATGTTATATATAATTTTATGTATGTATCTTAGGTTATTATTATGGATTTGACGCGATCGATGCTAGTACCGGAAGAGTAGATAGGATGCTAATGAGACGATATTATATGTTAATACATATTAGTTATGCTTTACCTTTTTTTTATTATTAATAAGAATATACTTAGTATTTTAACTATGGTTATGATTGTGATTATGGTTATGATTAGGACTGTCGTGATAATGGTTGTGGTTGTGATAGTATTATGGTTTCTATTTGTTCTCATATTTTGTATATATTGCAATTCTACGATTCACGAGAGCAATGTCTGGATGATAGGATAATGGCGCCCCGTAGAGAGATTGCTAATCGTGGTGCTAGGAACCATGCACGTAATGCACCGAATGATGCCTCTAATCAACAACAGTTACTGTCTGGTTTGACCACTCTGCTTAATGGCGTGACAATCAATCCACCTGCAACTCATGAGCAAGTCCAGTCACGGGTGATTATCCTATTCAACAGTTTCAACCCACCTATATTGCATGGACATAAAGGACCAGAAGCTATTGAAGAATGGATGTCAAATTTGGAGAGTGTCTTTGATTATATCTTGTGTACTGATGCACAAAAGGTGTCATGTGCTATTTTTCAACTCAAGAAGGATGCTCGTAGTTGGTGAAATGGATATTGGAAGCTTCTAGAAGAAACCAAACGTACTGCACTCACGTGGAATGAATTTAAAGTGATAGTAATGAAGAAGTATTATCCTTGTGTTTACAAGGAAAGTTTGGAGAGGAATTCATGGATCTCACCCAAGGGAGTATGAGAGTGACTGAGTATGAACGAAAATTCAATTATATGCATCGTTTCGCACCTCACATGGTTGATACCGAAGAGAAGAAGGCACATGGATTTCGAGATGGATTACGACCACAAATTCATCATTATCTAGCAAGTCATGGACCAATGACCTGTGATGATGCTGTTGCGAGAGCTATATATATTTCGGCAAGTATAGATTTGGAGAGAGCTAAGGATCCACCAGTTGAGACCTCAAACAAGAGAAAGTGGCGCAATGAGAAAGGTGGGAATAAGAACAACAAGAAAAGAAGAAATGATGGGCCGTCTGGGCCTAGAGCACCCGTTGATTTTTCTATCTACCCGAGGTGTGGAAAGAAGCACCGAGGTGAGTGAATGTGTGGTCTGAATCGATGCTATCATTGCCATGAAGAAGGACACATGATCTCTCAGTGTCCTGAGAGGAATGGTTGGGTAGACCGTCGAGGTCAAGATCAAGGTCTGGTGGGAGAGTTTGCGTGTTTGGAATGGCTGAAATTGAGGCTCATCATGAGTTGGCACTATGACAGGTATGATATCTTTCCTACGGTTGTGCACAGAGACGGACCCACAATTGGGGCAAGGGGGCAGTGGACCCCCTTGGAATTTGTGAAAAAATCAGGGGTATAATACACATTTTAGAGAAATTAGAATTGAGAGAACAGAGAACAGACACAGGCAACAGACAAAGGGCAGCATTCGATCGTGTTTTCGTCCACCCATTTCTCTCCCATTCAGTTTAGCATTTCTATTTCTCTTCTCTCTCTCTCAAACGTATCCCTAATTTTGACAATTCAATTTGTGTAGTTGTGCATAGCTGCCACTTTGGCTTTGGGTTTTGATAGTGAAGGTAAATTTATGTTTTGTCCAATTTATGTTTGTTGGTTTTCTTTCAAATCGAGATATATTTGTTGGTAATTTTAATTTATATTTCCTTATACAATAGAACATATTTGAGAAGTAGCATTAGGATTTTTTGATGTATTTATCTACCTTGATGTGGATCTGTTGCTTGTGTAATTTATCTTTTATTTAAACGAAAGGATTTTTTATGTAACATGTATCTTCCTTGAATATTTGCCTAAAAATATTAGTTTCTTGCCTTCTACAATTAATTGATATATAATTGTATCATATTTTTCCTAAATTTTATTGAATTTTTAGTTAGATAATGGAACGATGTTATCAAAAGACATCACATACTATAGAGACGTCATCCTCATCTTTCAATACATAGGCTGATGTTTCACCTCAAATATCATAAACTCAAGAAAATGTCAAGGTTGATTTAGAAAATCTTCCTAGTGATCCTGGACTACGACTTAATATATTAAGCTACCCGTCTAGCTTAATTGAACAGGTACGTAGAGCTTACTTATTAAAAGGTCCATGTCAACCACACGAACACGATTTTTCTCAAAAGATCGAAGAAAATCGTAAATGAAAATTTGTTGCAATTTTGTTTAATGAGTTCAATGATTGGTTAGAATATAGTATTGCTAAAGATGCAGCATTTTATCTATATTGTTATCTTTTTCTGTGGGTTGTTGTGAAAGAGGACATGATGCTTTTGTATCTGAAGGATTTAATAGTTGGCATAAGAAAGATAGATTGAGAGATCATGTTGGAGATCATAATAGTGATCATAATAAATGTAGATTAGCTTGTCAAGATTTGATGAATCAAACCCAACACATTGAAGTATCTTTTTCTAAAATTTCACAACAGTAAAAAATTAATTATCGTTGCAGATTAAATACATTAGTTGTTTGCTTGCGTTATCCCATTATGCAAGGATTAGCTTTTCGAGGAAATGATGAGTCAGAAGAATCGTTGAATCAATAAAACTTTATTGAGCTTTTGAAAGTTATTTCTTTATGTAATGAAGAAATTAATAGTGTTTCATTGCATAATGCTCCTAAAAATCTCAAGCTTACATCCTCTAAAATTTAAAAGGATATCATAAATGCAGTTGCAATTGAGACAACCAATGCTATTGTAAAAAATATAAGAAATGATTTTTTTCTCTATTTTAGTTGATGAGTGTGGGGATGTCTTAGAGAAAGAACAAATAGGGATTGTGATGCATAATGTGAATAAGAATGGGTGTGTTATTGAAAGTTTTCTTGGTCTTGTGCATGTGAGTGATACAACTACAACATCACTTGAGAAGGGGATTAAGTCTTTGTTCTCCACTTATAGCTTGAGTATTTATGGCCTGAGAGGTCAAGGTTATGATGGACCTAGCAATATGAGAGGTGAATTTAAAGGACTGAAAAGTTTGATACTAAGGAAGAGCCCTAGTACTTACTATATCCATTGTTTTGTCATCAACTTCAGTTGGCATTTGTTGTTGTTGCCAAAAAACATACAAGTATTGGTTCTTTTTTCAATACTATTGTGCATTTATGTAATGTTGTTGGAGGTTCTTGTAATCGTAGAAATATGCTTCATGAGAAGCAAGTGGAAAAGATCATTGAAGGAATTGAAAGTAATGAAATCAAGACCGGAAAAGGATTAAATCAAGAAATGTCATTGAAATGACAGGAGATACCCGCTGGAGTTCCCATTATGGAACTCTCTTAAACTTGATACATTTATTTTCCTCTGTTAAAGATGTTCTTGAATATCTTGAGGAGAATGGTAACGATGATTCACAAAGGGCCGAAGGCTTTGATTTGCTAGAGATTGTGAACCAGTTTGAGTTTGTTTTTGTGCTACATCATATGAGAAAACTTTTGGGAATCACACTTGAACTATCACAAGTTCAAGGATCAAGATATTGTGAATGCAATGAATCTTGTAAAAGCATCAAAAGCTCGTTTGCAAGCAATGCAACATGATGGTTGGGAGACTTTGTTAAATGAATTTTTTTAGATTTGTACCCAACATGGAATAATTGTGGTAAACATAAATGATCTTTATGCACCTCGAGGAAGATTAAGGCGTAAAACTGAAAAAGTGACTAATCTTCACCATTACCAGGTTGAGCTAGTTTATTCTGTAATTGACACACAAGCTAATGAGCTAAATGAACATTTTGATGAAGTGAACACAGAGCTGCTTCCATGTATGGCTTATTTCGATCCTAGAAATTCATTTGCTGCATCTGATAAAGAAAAACTACTTCGTTTGGAAATATTATACATCTACATATTTTGGAGTTACTTTATATGAGCTTGAAAGTCAACTTGAAAATTTTATTTTTGATGTGCGCTTGGATGGGAACTTCTCATAAATAGTTGGAATAGGTGGATTAGTTCAAAAGATGGTCACTACAAGAAAACATATTATTTTTCATTGGTTTATTTGTTACTCAAGTTGTCTTTGATTTTACTAGTAGCTACTCCCACGGTGGAAAGAGCTTTTTGAGCAATGAAGATCATCAAGAGTTCACTTCGGGATCGAATGAGCAACAGTCTACTGAATGGTTGTTTAGTAACATACATTGAGAGAAATGTATTTCAAAATGTTAGCAATGAGGCCATTATGTAACAATTTCAAAGTATGAAGAATAGAAGAGAAATGTTATAATGTAATTATATTCAACTATTTGTTTTTGGATTTTTTATGTAATTGAATTAGTATATTTACTTTATTGAAATTGTTGTTAATTTTAATCATATTATATATATATATATATTATTTTCTATTTATTGTTGTTAGTTGGAACCCCCCTGTTTTAATTTATGGGTTCGTCGCTGGCTGTGCAGGATTTACTGGTTCAGGTATTTGGATTTCAAAAATCCAAAATCAATAGTAAATCTTCTAAAAAAGATATGAAAATTTTACAGCACACTTTCACATGATTCTAGTTTCTACAATTCAAAATTCAACACGTTCCTCCATATAGTTTGTGAAAGATAAAATATTCATTCCTTATTTCGCAGTGAAAATATACATCAAATAGTCATAAAATCTTCGTTTTAAGTTTGATTGGACTCAAATCAGTAAAAACAATGTCAAAATTTTCATTATATGTAGTTGGTGTTGAGAAAAAGAAAGTTTTGTATTTATATACCATGCACAAACTTCGAGAACAGAACGTGGCTAAATTTAAATAGGAAGCTCGTTTTCAAAACCTTTATAAAAAATAGTCCCCGTTTCCACTTCCTAAAATGTTTAAAATTAGTTTATACAGTTTTTCCAATCAGTAGCATCTCAGTATTTTATAAATTAAGATTTTATTTAATTAAGGGGTTAATAGTAAACAATTCATCCCCATTGTAGGAGCTTCAGTGACCTCGTGTTTAGGACAAGGCATAATTGAAGATATCATCTCTGCTACTTTAAGAGGTGGGTGATACTCTCACACTAATCGTGTGTTATGATTTGTTAAATTACCTGTAGAGATATATGCATGATTATATGGTAATTATCTATGATATCCGTTGGTATTGTGAATGTTAAATGTGACATGATGGTTTGATGATATGATCTATGAACATAATGTTTGACATATATATGTGATGTCTTATCTGCAAGATTCGCGGTAAAATTGCACAATGTGTAAGGTATAAAGATAATACCGTATATAGATATGCTAAGATTTGTGGTATGACCCGTATAAGATTCTGAGTCAAAGATCACTTCGGGTAGCTCCCGAACTCATGATGCTCGAGCGGGACAAAATACATTCCAAGCAAGATTGATGTGCTCTTATATGTACTGTAATAAGTAAATATTATATATGTTACAGGTTTATGATTTATGGTCGTATGTGAAGTGCTTCAATATACAATGTGCCTCCATTCGATGCATATTGTTATGTTTTCATGTATATGTACTTTTGTGGGTAAAAGAGTTAGCCTACGGAGTGTTTTCCAACACTCACCCCCTCACCTTTTGAGGTAAAGAGGTCATGAAGGATGAGCTTGGCCGTGGTTTTGACTCCGACTGTGTAGGCTTCTCAAATTAATCAAGTGTTCTAAAATTTAATTATTTTATCTAAACCTTTTTATGTTGTCTAATGAAAATTTTGCATGAGCTATATTACATTTATTTCCGCTATATAATTTATCAATAAACTTCTTTCTTTTAAAATAGAATCTTTTGGAACATTGAATAATATTTAAATTAAGTGTCAAATAGTAATGTTCAAAATGTCAATTTGGGACGTTACAATAACAAAGCAAAAAATCATGATGCAAACAAAATACTTATCAAATACAATACAAAGAAAAACAATTAATGAATTTGCAGGTGACTTATGGGGAAATTGCAAAATTAGTCCTCTAACTTTTGGGTGGTCCCAAAATCAGTCATTTATCTTTTTAATTGTCCGAATTTAGTCTTCTTTTAATAAAAAAATTAAACATATTGCCCGATAATTACACTTATATACCACATAATCATGTCACATTAGAGATTCATATTTTTCTTGCTAATATGTGGCATCTATTGTCAATTTTGATATATTCAATGTCATATTGTATATTACGAAGGACATGTTTATTTCACTTATTATGTCATAAAAATGAAAAACTCTTATTTAACAGGGTAATATGTGGTGCATAGGCAAATATCCAACAAAATATTCAAATTTTGACTAAAAGAATACGTAAATTAAAGAAATTAAATAGGAAAATGACCAAAATTGTAAATTTAATAAGATAAAGAACTAATTTTTGGACCACCCATAAGTTACAGGACTATTTTTATAATTTTCCTGCGACTTACATACATTTGTAGACCATTTTTTCATGATACAAAAAGAAATTAAAATGCCGCATTTTCTGAATATATTTTATCTATTTTTATTATAATTTAATTATAAAATCAAATATCAAATAGCATTTACATTATGTAGTAGATATAAGAAACTAGAAAATCTTAAATTTTCACTTAAATCAATTTGAACTATAGTTTCATATGTATAGTATATTCTCATTCTCTCAAACACTTCTCTAATAAATACTAAATAATAAATTATATGACGAATCAATTTTAGAATTCTAACTCAAAATCCAACCCACTATAATTTATCAAAGTCAATACAAATATTTAAAATAGGTAAAAAAAAATATTAAAATAAAACAACTAAAATAATATTTTTCATTTATGGAAATATTTATTATTATTATTCTTTAAAATATATAAAAATAATTAATATTTTTCATTTGTCTCAAATTCATATAAGGATTTGACATTGTTTTTTATTCAAACTTAACACATATTTCAAATAAAATATATAATTTAACTCATAAAAAAATTGTTTCATATTTTAGATATAATATTTTATTTTAATATATATTGGTATCAAATTAAAAATCGTAAAAAAATGATTAATTTGATATATCACATATTAAAAAAGAATTTGTAACAAAAAAGTTATTTGAATTTAAATATTTTATTTACATAAAACTACTATTTTGAAGATGTATTTTTGCTAACTATATTTTTTAAGTGAAAAATGCATAAATTTTCTAGAAGTCTTTTTAGCATCTTTTTAGAGTTTTTTTTTTTATTAACATTAAAGTATAGATTTGTTTTTGTGATAACACATGGCATAGTCCTTGTTTTTTGGCGTTCCTACTTCAATATTAAGTTAGGATTTTTTTTTTTTTGTTATAATACAAATATTTTATTTTGTCTATCACGTATTTTTTACATAATATTTTACGTTAATTTTCTTTTCATAATTTTTAATATTACACTCATATTGTATATACTAAAATAGATGTTAGATGCAAAAAATAAACTTATTTTTTGTTGATTTTTTATTATTTGAGTTAGATTTAATATTTATTGTGTATTTGATTATTTGTATTAGATTGGAATTGCAAATTTATTATGAACTAGTAATTTTAATTAATATATATAGTTTTAATAAAATATTTTAAATATTAATTTCCTCAAATTATATAATAAATATATTTTATTTCATTTATTAAATATATTACAAATCGTTCACATATAGTAAGATTGTATCCTGGTGAGATGACCCAACTCCAAAAAGAAAAGTGGTACCTACAGTCCATTTATTTAATGTTTCCAATAAGTTGAATATTTTATTAATAAAAAGAGAATGCATTAGAAGAAGAGGGAAAAAAGGCAAAAAGAATCCACTAATGCCTAAATCCAACCACTAAGGGTAAATCAGACATTTCCCAAGCAAATAATTTACAACCCAACCACCAACTATAATGCCACGATTCAATTTCACTAAGGCCGACAAACAAGTGGACCAATATAACCTCAACAGCAGGAACCATAGTGGGGTAAGTAAAAGGTTGGATCCACCTTCAACAACATTTGCAATTATGGGCCGGTTTGAGTATTGTTTTTTTTTTCTTTTCTTTTTTAAGTAAAAGTATTTGGTTGTTGTTTCTGAAATAAAGAACAAAATTAAATTAGAATATCAAACATTAATTTTAACCTCCTTTTATGAGTGGCTTAGAATTAAAGACCTAACATATATCACTATTTAATCAAATTATATTATTAGGCTATTAGGAATGTTAAAGGGCTAAGCATAGCAGTTTTTTACTAATTCTAATGTGTCTGGAGACGGGAGCTAATCCAGCCTCGAACTAAACAAGTATTTTGAATAGACTAGTAATACTGTAGAACACAACTCTAATCCTATCAAATTTTGTGATAAACGAACTATTGTTGTATTATGAGTAAGAAAGTCAAAATGCATATTAAAAGTGCATATTTTATACATCATTATATCAATTTTAAAGATTCAAACAATTAAGTGATTTATTCTATTTGATACTCTAAATTCTAACTTTTAGTGCATTTATGTTATGATATTTAAACTCAAATTTTATTATCTTATTTTAGTTATAAATTTAAATAATAGTATTTATAATACTCTAGTAATTAAAACTAAATATTAATTTATTTTTATTAAAAAACCAGTTACGGCCAACAAAATTAATTCAAAATATTTGTTTTTATGTTATTACTTCAATACTAAAAAAAAACAAGAAAGAGTAAAAGAATGGGTATTTTAAATGAAATTAATAAAATCAAACTCTATTCTTATAATTTTTCAAACTAAAGAGTTACCTCGTTGAGCGCTGACTTTGTTACCATGTCTACTATGAGGGCATGGACCATTTTAAACTTAGCTTAAACCATTTCTTATAACACTATAGCGAATTAGCCAAACATGTGTATAAAGATTTTGTTCGTGCGAGGCAGAAAGCTAGACTTAGGTTGTCACTTGTCCCGTCTACCTATATCAATAATATAATCATTAAATATGTCAAAGTAACATCAAGTTAGACCTCTTCAATCTTATTATATAATTAATAAATAAAAATATTATATGTTATTTTTAATATAATTTTATGTAACAATTTAATATATATTAATAGTTAATATCTTATTTAAAACAAATGAAAAGGATTTTGAAATACCTATGGGCATAATCAAAATTTAGAATAAACAAATTCATTAGGGGCTATAGCAATTATTGGGGATCGAAACTCATCAACCACAATGGTCCGAAGCATTGAGTCAATGTTTGTCATCCCCATATGACTGTTACTTATGATCTTACTATTTTTGAAGTTTTTAAAAATATTTTCAAATTTGTAGCATTGTGTATGACTTTATCCAATGAATTCGAACAGGTTTTAATCAAAATAAATCATACTTGAACGAAAACATTTTTCGTATATAAAAGTAATGAATTCAAACAGCATATTTCCACCATCAACAGTACTTGAGATATTCTTTATATAAACTCCCCCAGAGTGTGCACACAACATAAACCACTTCCTCCATCCAATTACCCACCACCTTGGTTTCTTCAGTCAATTTTCAAACTTCTTAACAGCAATGGCCGCAACAACCAAGCCAATGTCAATCGTCCTCATCGCCGCCGTGCTGCTCGTGGCAGTGGTGCCGCAGGGTGAGGCGGCAATGGGATGCGGCACGGTGGTTTCCTACCTCAGCCCATGCCTCCCATATGTGACCGACAAAGGTCCTATGGGCAGCTGCTGCAGTGGCGTCAAGGCCCTCTATGACGCCGCCAAGACCACCTCCGACCGGCAGAACGTCTGCAGCTGCCTGAAGTCTCTGGCCGGATCATACTCCGGTTACATCAACGCCGACAAGGCTGCCGGACTCCCTACCCAATGCGGTCTCAACATCCCCTACAAGATCAGCCCTTCCACTGATTGCTCTAAGTACGTACATAGTAATATTGCTTTGAAATTTGAGTCCAAAACCAGCTCTTTATTACATAGTTTCAATGAAGATTTGTGTTCTTATGTCTGTGTGTTTTCTTCTTTGTGGTACAGGGTGAAGTGAGATTGTTCAAGAGGGAAAAATTTGTGGCAACTAAAGGTAGAGATATGTATTGTAATATAAATAAATAAGTTAAGAAATTTATGTAATAAGGATCATGAAATTCTGATGACTTTCCGACATCGATTGTTGTTGGGGTATTTTCCGGAGGTTCCATGGTGCGATATTTCACTTTAACTACTATTTCGTATTGGGTCTCATATTTTAATTTTACAAATACTCGATATTTGATTATTGATGATATCAGTGTATACACGTGACATATGCTAATATAGTTCAAATATAAAATTAAATACAAACTAGAATAGAATCTCGTGTGATGTTATTTTGGTAACTATTATTTAATCCGAGCGTTGCATAGTTATTATATATTAGAAGTATATATACAAATATATATATATAATAAAGTTAATTAATGTGTTTTATTTGGGATTATTTATGTGAAAATAATAGTAAAACTCCCACCAAATGTAATTAATATCACTTCAATAATTTAAATAAAACAACATTATAATTTTTTTAAATAAAATTATTATATCCAATATTTATTAATTTGATCACAAAATAACTAATACTATATATTTAAAATTTTCAAAGTAAAACATCTTTGTTAGTATAGAATACTTATTAAAAATTAACATTGGTTACATTTTCTTATTTTCAGTTATCTTGAAGAGAAGTTTATTTTTCGTATCAAAAAGTTACCAATTATATAAAGGCGGCCTTCACTAACATCTTTTTTAAAATGTTCAATTGATCAGTAAAAGGAATTATAATCCTTCATTATTCTCATTAACACAATGGCCCTATATATAAGTTATGAAGACGCATAAAACTAGGAAACTAATTATTTACATTGACCACTAAATATATTGTATATATTTAACATGTTAATAATTAGAAAATTAATTATTTGCATTAACCACTAAATATATACAATATATTTAACAATCAAATTTTACAGTAGTTTGAATACATTCACCCTGATCATCGTGAACAAAATAATAAATAATATTTGAAAAATAAAAGGTAATCACAGTTAATATAAAATAATAATAAAATTTAAACCTTACTAGACTCAATATTCTTGATCAATGTGTATTTTAAAGACATGTTAAATATATTGTTAAAAAATAATTATTAATGAATAATAAATAAAATAATAAAAAATCATATTTATCACAAATTTCATTATGAAAATTATGGACAAATGGACAGAAAATATATATTTAATTATAATATCATAATTATAAAAAGAAGTGTTGATAGAATGAACTAAATGATCCTACCATTCGAGGAAAGAGGTTTTGTGTCTATTGATATCCCAAAGCTTCATTAGCAATATATTTTAAAAATTTATGAGATTTAAGAATAGGATGAGTCTTTTGTGGATTAGGTGCACCGTGCATCTGATCTATGTTATTACTTGTTTAATTAAAGGTATTACTTATTTACTTGAAAAGTATTACTATTTTTTTCAAGGTAAAAAATCAGTAATAATATTTTTTATGTAAACAAACTTTTTAATTAAATAATAATACTCTACATTGGGTTGCACGGTGCACCCATAGCATATAAGTGTTTGCATTAAGAATATTATTCACTTGATACTTGTGAGTTAAACGATCAACAATAACACGTGTTCCAACATATAATGTCGCAACGATCATGAGTTTTGAGATATAAATCGATATATCTCAAAATTTACAAGCTTCAAGATATGTTAACTGTTCGAGATGTGAAAGGTTAAAAATATGTATTTTTATAAAGTGGATAAAAATTATAAAAAAATACAAAATAACATCTTTTATTATACCTATGGGTATTTTTGCCAAAAAGGAAATGGAAATGAAATAAACTTTTTTAAATTGTTGAACCAAAACAAATCATTATCGAAGCCCATTTCCACTAATTGATTAGAAAAAAAGTTAAATATAAAAAAAATTAAAACCTACAAAAATTATAAAGTTACACATTTCCGTGGGGTAATTAAAATAAAATACAATAACAAAATAAAAGTTATTAAGCTAAATAAAATAAAAAATATAATAAATACGAGTAATTGAAGACATGAATATATGGCCTCGTTGTGAGCTATAATATGTCATATAATTAGTCATACTATATTTTGAATTTTATATTATTTAAATGTTGGAGCATATATTGCATTATTACATAATTTCAATAGCAAATATTGTAGGAAAAATATTTCAGTAGCAAATATTTAAACTAAAACAATTTGCCTGAAAAAATTGTAAGAATCACAAATTTGTTACTGTAGGAAAAGAAAAAAAACAAAAACAAAACTGTTGGCAAAAACTAACAAATTCTATATAATTATACAAAATTGGACTCAAATGGAGTTGTACATAACTTTAAAATTTAATATTTTTTTCGATAATAAATTTTATGTTATTTATTGTTATTTTTCACATAAAAATATTATAATATTTTTATTTGAATATCTACAAAAAAAATTAATTAAAATATATTATTTTTTTCAATAAAAATAACTTTTATAAACGATCTAATAAAATATAACTTTTTACCGAAAAATAAGAAGTATATCTATAACGCATGCAAGCTATAACTTTTGTGCGCCCACAGTGTGTGAGTTTTGTTAGATTTGAGTTGAATCAGTTAAAATTTGCATATTTTTAATATTTTTATGTTGAATCTGATTCATTGTTAGTAGTTTGACTTGTGTGGACGAGAAATATATATATATATATATATACATATTATATGTGGCACATGCTTATAAAATTAAAAAGTGAAATAATATAAGAATCTTATTACACACACGTGTACACAAATGAAACAAAATAGAAACCCAGAGTGTTCCAGATCCGTTAATTACTTTTCCTCAAAATCTAAAGTCTGATTGAATAATTAATATTCCTTCCCAACTGCAAACTGCTACCATAAATACAACTACTATTGCTTCAATCAAATTTTCTCTATAAAAGCTACTGCCAAACAGACCCTTCTCCTCACACACACTTCATAGTCACTCTTATAGCTCGACACCAAAAACGCCCACCACTTCTTCATTTTCTCGATCAACTCCCATAGAAATGGCCGGAATCATCAAGCCAATGGCTGTGGTCCTTCTTGCCGCCATGTTCGTCATGGCTGTGATGCCACAGGGCGAGGCGGCCATAGGCTGCGGCCAGGTGGTTTCGTACCTGAACTCATGCGTCCCGTACGTGACCGACAAAGGCCCTCTGGGCAGCTGCTGCAGTGGGGTTAAGGGCCTCTATTCCGCCGCCAAGACCCCCGCTGATAGGCAGGCCGTCTGTGGCTGCCTGAAATCGCTCGCTGGTCAATACTCCGGCGTCAACTACGGCAAGGCCTCCGGACTTCCAGGGCAATGCGGTGTCAGTATCCCCTACAAGATCAGCCCTTCCACTGACTGTTCAAAGTACGTATACATGCATGCATCATGCATATATAGGAAAAAATGTATGTTTAGGCATATAACTCAATGCATCTTTAGTTCCACTCGATTATTATTTTACAATATCAGTCACATAATTTAATAAAATTATATACTTTAAGTATCAATTCGGTTGATATTCATAACCTCGTCAGAAAATTGAGACTTAAATTATGTAATTTTTTAAATTATAATACTGAAATTGCAAAATTATATTGGTTGAGATTAAAATTGCATAGTACCTATAGTTAGACCAAAGCTATTTTTTTTTTTGTATGTTGATGTTTTTATTCTAGTCAAAATTTTATCCTTTGATATTAGGATGAATAGATGAAGATCCCAAAATTAAAATTTTATGTGACACGCATGTGCGATTCTTGTTAGGTTGTGAATATTCGATCAAATTAAAATTTAATTGCATAATTTTTAAAATCATGGTACTAAAATTACAAAATTGTAATTAACTGAAACAAAAAAAAATATAAAATACTAAAAATTATGAAATTTAAAAAAACATTTTTCTCTGCAGATATACATGCACACTATAGTAAATTTAATTATTTATACGGCTTTTGTATATAATTGCCAAATAATTTATTTCTGAATTTCAATAAAATGTGGACTAAAGGTGAATTAATTTGTGTATGCAGGGTGCAGTGAGGATGATGCGGATCCACGTGTAGTATAAATAATAAATAAATAAGGAGTGTTGTTCACGGTGTAGCTAGTGAACCTGAACCCGGTGCATGTACCCAATAGTCATACGGATGTAACTATGAAGTATCTATAATCAGCTTTCTCTCTTTTTCTAAATGTTTATTTATTCTGCAAGTTTTAAGTTAGCATAAAAACATGGTGGGGTGTCTAAGACAATCGGACACTGATTATTCGGGTTGAAAATTTTAAACAATATTTTTTTTTAATTTTTACTAATTAAGGATTATTTTAAATTTTAAAGTTCGGACTTCCAGCTGATTTTGTGCTGACGTGGATAAAATTTTCATTTTAATATATTTTTTAAAAGAAATTAAATTAAATAAATATACATGTTAGAAAAATTATATCGATGTAGAAATAAAAAAGGGGGAAAGAAATTACAGAAAATTACCTGAAAATAAAATTACACAAAAATATTTTTTAAATAATTAAATAATAATAAACATTTTCTCAAATTACAAAAATTAAACAAAATGATAAAAGTCATTCAATATTAGAATTAAAACAGAAATTCACATACAAATGAATTAAAAAGAAAAAAGATAGTTAAAAAATGAGAAAATAAAAAAAGAAAAATAAAGATATTTACAAGCAGAACAAATATAATTCACCAAAAGAATAAAATAAAATTATAAATGAAAAAATAAGTTTACAAACATAGAAAAAATATGAAAAATATATAATTAAAAAAAATCCGAAAACAATATATATAAGAAAAAAATGGAACCCATAATTTGGAATATGAGACTAATATATAGTTTTCATTAACTTTTTTTTTCTATAATTTCTATTTTTATTTATTTTTTCCGTGGATTTGAATTTTTTGTACATTATTTTTAATTTTTAATTTTTATTTTACTTTTATGAATTTTATTTTCTAATTTTCCTATAATATTTTCCATTTTTTGTTTTTAAATTTTCATGGATATAATTTGCCAGGCATGCATTTTTAAATTTTATTTTTGTTAATGTCATAGTGAAATTTTTATTCAGATAAACTCCAATCACCTAATGGTCCAAAATTTGTAATTTCGGGCCAAGTTTGTCGTCAATTAGCAAAAATAAAGTAAAATAAAGTTCATGTATAAAATTATCGGCCTTCATAATTGGTGTCCATTATTCTGTCAAACCCCAATTATGAGTGTTTTATTTTTCCAATTAACCAAATTGTTAAGATTTATTTAAAAAAAAAAAAAAAAAAAAAAAGCACGCACACACACACACACAAACTTTTCACAAAATTACATTCTCAACATGATGTTTAGAATTTAGCAAAATAAATTACGAACTGAACATAAATTTGCAATTTAAATGTATAGAAAATTTCCACGAAAAACTTGTGACCTATATTACCAACGTTTACATGCACATACATCTCATGTCCCTAGAATTAAGGTTGTAGAAATTAAAAATCAGTACATATATCAATTTTATCTATAGGATAGGGTTACTCGTAAATAAACAGATAATCGAGTAGGGTATGATATTATAAACTTTCAGATAACGAGTATGGTATTATCTGTACCCGCAAAACTATGTTAGGGTATGAGTAGGATATGAGTTTAACATTTTACTCATATATCCGACCCGTATATTCGATATATATATTTTTAATTATATATATCTTATAGATAATAATAATAATATTAATTATTTTAAAAACATAGTTATTTAATTATTTGAATTATTTTTATATTCTATAAAGAGTCGAAGACGTGTAACATAACTTATAAACAAATAACCGTATACATGTCGGGTATTGCCCGTATCCTAACTGAGACTTATAAACGAATAACAGGTAGGATAAATACAAAGTATTTTGTATGAGGGTAGAGCATGGGAAGGTGTACCCTACCCATTTACATCCCTAAAAATTGGTAGTCGAACGATTTAGTATCGTCTAGAGCCTAGGCCTATTAGGCGCTGCCTAAATTTTATTTATTTATTTTATATTATTTTCACATTGTTTTTCTTATATCATATCTTGAATATTTTCAAAATATTGTACCATTAATATATAATTTTAGCATTAAGTTATGTAAGAATCTTAAACCAAAAAAAAAAAAAAGACAAAAAGAAAAAGAAAAAAATATAATTTTGGGCTGCCTAGGTACAAAAAATGCCTAACAGTGACGTTTTTCACATAATTAAATCAGACAATGTCTAGTACTTAGGTACTGTTTAGGCGGCCGCCTAAGATGATTCTTACAATACTGCCCAGAATTACTAATCAAAATAATTAAATAATTAAATAAATAAATAAAACTAACTGAAAATTTCACCATTTCATGTCCTTTGGATCATTATCCAAAATTTGCATATGATGTCCAAATTACGCCAAACCTTTATTATAAGCACCATTAATTATGATGTCGATGCGTATAATAATATTATCACAGCGCCCTTAGTCGAGTTGTAATAACTGACCCCACAAAATGAAAAGTGTGCATTAAAATGTTTATTGTATTCAAATTGCGGCGAAGAAAATTAAAAATGTAAATACTATACTACTTTGTAATACCTTAAAACTTCTTTAAATTAATACTCAATAACTTCAATAAACTCTATAATAAAAAATAATTCTTCAATTCTTAGTTGGACAACCTGAAAAAATCACAAATTTCAATAAAATAATAAAATAATATATTTTTAGAATAACCCTTTTTAAAATAATCCTATAAAATATATGATCCCTTTAATATTAAAAATTAATAATTCTTTGAAATTACAAACATGAAATATGATTTTAGTGTTGTTTTTTTTTTTTTTTTTTAAGTTTCTAAAAATCATAAATTTGTTGATTTAACTTATTCAAAAATCTATAACTTTTTTGTGAAATACACTTAATGTGCAAGAATCATAAAATATGTTAACTTATCTATACATATACATATATATAAGTAAAATATATATTTTCACTTTTGTTTTCCCGCTCAAAAATGTTGTTTTTCCTTTTTACATATATATATTGTTATTATAATATTTTTTTATAATACTAAAACCTAAAAAATCATGTTAAATTATTGAAAATATATCACATCCAGTCCCTAATAATTAGGAGCAAAAAAATCTCTCTCCCTCTCTCTCTCTCTATATATAATTATTATTATCACAAAAATTTATGTGCATCGGATGCACGTGCAATATGATTTAAAGTATCATTTTTTAATTATAAAGTATTATTTGTTACTTAAAATGTATTTTCTGATTAGTTACCTTAAAAAATGTATTTTCTGATTAGTTACCTTAAAATAGTTAAACAATTAATACTTTATAGTTAAACAAATATTACTTTAAATTGTGTTGCACGTGCACCTAATTTACAAAAGACTCACTCTATAATAATAATAATAATAATAATAATAATAATTATTATTATTATTATTATTATTATTATTATTATTATTGTTATTATTATTGTTATTATTATTTTTCTTATTATTGTTGTTATTATTGTTGTTCTTGTTCTTATTGTTCTTATTGTTCTTATTAGAGGTCGACTAAAGATCTATGTATGTTAGGGACATTCCAGCTTTCACTTTCCCTAGTAATTGCCATCCTATTTCTACTCTTTTTCTATTCTCTCATCTCAAAAGATTTGTTGCTTTCTACACTTCACATCTAGGGAAATAATGATTTGACTTCAATTGCATTTTATGACTTAAGCATTTAGCTAGTTTTCTTGGTCAAAAATCAAATTACTTGATTCAATATAGATTCTTCCTCATAGATGAAAATTCAAACAAAAGAGAAGGCTATCTTCATTATTCAATATCGGGTATGGATTGATCGGGCAGTTCGCCAATTCTAAAGCGAGAACATGCTGCTATTCTACTAAAACCTTTTGGCGAAGTCTTTCTTTTTCCTAGAATTGGACTTAGTCGTTCTCTTTCATTAACCCATTCAGGTAAAGAATTTTCCGCGAATGTGGGCTTACATTAATATTAATGTAGGTATGTCTACGATTATAGAGTCCAAAGCGTGTCACTAAAGCCATTTGACGCGTGGGCCACAAGTCGCACATAAGCTGCTGGATCGCAGGACAGAAGAACACCCAACATAAAGATGCACACACCATGTGAAATATTCAACTTCATTAGAGATTTTTGGTAGTCGTCGTGACCAACAACCATCAGATGTCGGCTTGTTGGTAAGGTGAGAGCTTCAAGCCCGATTTCTGGTGGCACATCCCCACACAAGCACCACACGTCAGGGGGGGGGGAGAGGGGGAGGCGGGGAGTTGCAGGCCAAAAAGCTTCGACCCTTCTTTCTAAATGGTTTGGCGTGCCCAAGACACCTCATCTTCTCTTTCTGTCCTTGTAAATAAATAAAATTTAACCTAAAATTAACAATAATCATAAAACATAAAATGCATATAAAGAGGATAAAAAGAAATAAGAACAGTTGACTTGTATAGGAGTCACGTCTCTTTATGTTATCCTAAAATTGTGAAAGCTTATTTTTGTGCAGGTAATGATGGCTTACCACCATCCTAAGGCCATTTACAGCAGTCAGCACAATTTTAGTGCAGATTTTGCACTATTTTACAGCAAAATCTGCATTTCATCTCCAGTAGTTTACACTACTTTCTGCACTAAAAAAGAATATTCCAATAATATTCCTTATAATTTAATTATTTTTAATCTATATTTAAAAAAAAATTCATATTTGTTAAATACATAATATGTAATATATTAAAAATATTTTTTTATATGTAATATTTTAATTTTTTATGTATAAAATTAATTATATATAAAAAAATACATATAATATCAAGGAATAATAATGCAAAATTAAAATTGAACTTCATAATAATAGTACAATAAAAATACACGTTTACAAGATTAAATTTCCGAATTAGAATATTCTGTCCACAAATGATCAATTAATGCATTTCGAAGTGCAAAATGAGCTTTCGCTTCTCTAATTTGTCTAAATCGAGCTAGAAAATTTTGAAAATGCGTGTTTTCATTTTCAACAAGTTCGACCTCCGAAGCTGGCACTTCTTTTGCTTCTTCAATTGGGGCATCAAGTTCTCGTTCATCCTCAATTATCATATTATGCATTATTATGCACACAGTCATAATATCTTACAAATCAATTTTACTCCAAAAACGTGCTGGATTTGCCACTATTGCAAATCGACTTTGGAGGACTCCAAATTCACGTTCCACATCCTTTCTACATGCTTCTTGTTTCTTTGCAAAATATTTTTTTTGGACCATTTGGTGTATGAATCGTTTGCACAAGAGTTGCCCATTTGGGATATATACTATCAGCCAAATAATACCCCATGTTGTACTCATTTCCTTGAATAACATAACGTGCAGGAGGAGCAATACCTTTAGCAAGGTTAGAGAAAAGGTGGGACGTCTCCAACACATTAATATCATTGTTGGATCCTGGAATCCCGAAATAAGCATGCCAGATCCACAAATCATAATCAGCCACAACTTCAAGAATAATTGTTGGAGATCCACTTCGACCAGCATATCGTCCTGCCCATGCCGTCGGACAATTTTTCCACTTCCAATGCATACAATCCAAACTTCCCAACATTCCTGGAAAGCCACGTTGTTGACCAATATGAAGCAACCTTGCAACATCATTAGCGGTAGGAGATCTTAGATATTTTCCCCTAAATATCTCCACAATAGCACTACAAAATTTTTTGACACATTCAATTACAGTAGACTCTCCAATTTTGATATACTCATCAGTTGCATCTACTGGAATTGCATATGCTAACATTCGGAATGCTGCAGTTGCTTTTTGGAGTATAGACAAACCAAGTTGCCCAGCTGCATTTCTTCGCTGCAGAAAGTATCCATCATGATTTTTTACTGCATGAACAATACGGAGAAATAGATTCCGTGACATTCGATAACGTCGATGGAACTGATCTTCATTAAACGTTGGAGTTTCAGAAAAGTAGTCTCTGAAAAGATTTTGAGCTGCTGCTTCACGATCAAGATATATTGATCTGCGACCCGGAACTGAGCCTCCATGAATGATTCCAGCCCTTCGACGCCGATATGCAGCTAACATACGATTGTTACTATATATTTGTTGAACAATCGCACGTTGCTCCACGTCGGAACAATCACTATCAATCAATTGTTGATGTTCATCATCTGATGAACTTGAAGGAATAGAAGAAATAGCAGAAGGACCAGCAGAGTGAAAATTCATTTTTTTTAGAGAGAATCAGAGCAGGACACAAAAAAATATTATTGACGAAGAAAAAGACTAAACGAATTGAGGATAAGAAAGGTTGATGTGAAGAAAATGGGTGGATTATGTGCTAATTATATAATGATTTGTAAAAGCCACAAACAAGCACAATCCTCTTGTTTTCAACTACGACCGTTAGATTATTGTCATCTTTAAATCTCAACCATTCACCACTTGTCTGAATTGAAATCATAGTTGCAGAAAGCACAATCTTTGTGCTTTCAATATTAGTCGTTGATAACCCACTACAACTTTTAATCTGAGCCGTTCATTCAAAGTCTTCAAACACAGAGAGTTGCAACAGCACAATCCATGTGTAGTCAACTCCGACCATTAGATTATTTTGATCTTTAAATCTCAACCGTTGGATTATTATCTGCTTTTCTATGAATTTCTATAAATAGGCATCATACTATATAACATTTCTCACAAAGTTCTCCAACTCCTTCTTATCTACATCATCTTTTGTTTTCTTCTCTCAAATGTCTAAGCCACGCACCACCAACTACACTTCAGCTGAAGATCGACACCTTGCTGGTGTTTATCTTGAAATCTCACAAGATCCAATTGTGGGAATAAACCAATCAAAAGATCTATTTTAGAGTCGTGTTACGGAAAAATACAACTCCGATAAACGAAGTACCGGGATGCAAGATCGTAATAAACTATCATTGCAATGTCGCATGTAGACCATTCTCAAACATGTGAGAAAATTCAACGGGAGTCTGCAACAAATTGAGCTGCTGAATCCTAGTGGTGCAAGCGAAAAAACAATTGTAAGTTGTTATTTATACTTTATGTTTTCATTTGTCAAATAAAATATTTTGATTTTAATATTCTTTCTAAATATGTAGTTGGAACGTATAAATGAGACTATGAGGTCGGTGAAAGGATATGAGGCTGGGTTCAAATTCGACCATGTGTGGTCGATTTTAAAACCGTTTGTCCAAGCTGAAGAGCAAACTGCAGAAAATTTTTCAGAGTCTCCTCTTTCCCCTAATCCTTCTTTATCTTCATTTTCTATTGGTTTAAATGACGAAAATATTAGTAGTGCTGGTAGTTCTTCGTCAAAAAGACCCGAGGGGGTGAAAAAATCAAAACTTAAAAAAACAAAAAGAAGATGATGATGATTTTGTACGAATGATAAAACAAGAAAATGCCTCACTCAGAGAATTATTAGCAAGCGCAGCCGCAAGAAAAGATCGTGAGAATGAGCTAAAAGCTCGTGAACTTGAGTTGAAAGATCGTGAGATAACAATGAACAATGAATGGGAAAGGATCAAAGAGGAGAATGCAACTTTAAGGATGAATTTAGACACTGTTGTTGATCCTGCAATACGTGAATACTTGAGGTTGGAGCAGCAAAAACGACCGAGAGGGTTCCCGATCCATTAATCAATCCTTCTCAAAATGTAACATAAGAATCTATAAGAATCTCATTACATACACGTGTAGACTAATGAAACATAATAACGACCGAGAGGGTTCCCGATCCATTAATCAATCCTTCTCAAAATGTAAAATATGGTTGAATAATTATTATTCCTTCCCAACTGCAAACTGTAACCATAATACCAGTACTATCGTTCAATCCAATTTTCTCTATATAAGGTACTGCCAAACAGGCCTTACTCCACACACACACACACTAAAAATACTTCACAGCCAAATAGAAAGAAACACCAAGCCCTTACTGCTTTTCTCTGCAATCCTTGATAGCAATGGCCGGAATCATCAAGACAATGGCTGTGGTCCTTCTTGCGGCCATGTTCGTCATGGCGGTGATGCGACAGGGCGAGGCGGCTACACCTTCTTTCCACAACACCCTCTGGAATTTGAAGGCAAAGCAGTGTCAGAAGCCCCCACAATATTAGCCCTTCTAATGACTGCTCAAAGTACGTACACATGCGTGCATCATGCATACATTGGAAAAATGTATTTTTAGGCATATAACTCAATGCATCTTTAGTTTCAGTCGATTATGATTTTACAATTTCAGTTACATAATTTAAGAAAATTACATACTTTAAGTGCCAATTCAGTCGATATTCATAACCTTTTTAATTATTTAATTTTCTAAATTATAAGACTGAAATTGCAAAATTGTATTGATTGAGACTAAAATTGCATAATACCTATAGTTGTTAGACTAAAGCTATTTTTTTTTATCTATGTTGATGTCTTTATTCTAGTCAAAGTTTATTCTTTGATATTAAGATGAATAGAAGAAGATCTCCAAATTAAAAATTTACTAGACACACATGTGCAATTTCTGTTAGGTTGTGAATATTCGACCAAATTAAAATTAAAATTGCATAATTTTTAAAATCATGGTACTAAAATTACAAAATTGTAATTAACTGAAACAAAAAAAAATATAAAATACTAAAAATTATGAAATTTAAAAATACATTTTTCTCTGCAGATATACATGCACACTATAGTAAATTTAATTATTTATAAGGCTTTTGTATATAATTGCCAAATAATTTATTTCTGAATTTCAATAAAATGTGGACTAAAGGTTAATTAATTTGTGTATGCAGGGTGCAGTGAGGATGATGCAGATCCACGTGTAGTATAAATAATAAATAAATAAGGAGTTGTTGTTCGTGGTGTAGCTAGAGAACCTGAACCCGGTGCATGTACTCAGTAGTCCTATGGATGTAACTATGAAATATCTATACATCAGTTTCTTTTACATGCTCGTCTCCTTTTTATAAATGTTTATTTATTCTGCTAGTTTTAATTTTTGACGAAATAATATCTGAAGAATATATACACAAAAAATTTCGATATTATTTTCTTACAGATATCATAAAAAGATATGTTTTATTTAGGTTTATTTGCAAAAATAAAATATAAAAATTTACAAACTTGCACAAAATAAACTTGGCTTTTTAAATCAGAAAAACAAATCACGAAGTTGAGATAATTTTGCAAAGACTACAGTTTACTTTGGAAGAGAAGAATTAAGGGTGATAGAATTAACGTGTATTAAAATGAAGGACTTGATAAATTATCTAGATTGTATTTACTTTTGGGGAGGCCATATATTATCCTATCCTTAATTTACTATATTATTATTCATTTGGTATGATAATAAAAAATACTTTAATATCCTTATAAAAAATAAAGTCACTAATATTCTCTTTCTTCATCGATTTTGTTTCAGCTACTTTAGAAAGTTCTTGAATTTATTATTAATAATAATAATAATAATAATAATAATAATAATAATAATAATAATAATAATAATAATAATAATAAAATAAATAAAATAAAAAAAGAAGAAAGGGAAATAGAGCTTGAGGGGGTAGTTTTGTCATTTTAAGTAATTTTATCAAGAGGGATAAGATATCCCACCTTAAATGAAGGAACATTTTATCAATCATCATGTGCCACTTCTTTTTGAAATTTGTGTTTATCTTGGATATTCGGAATAATACAATTCTTTTATCCGTAAAAATAAATAAGTGATAAGATTAAATAATATATCATTATTCAGTCTTATCACTCAACGTAAATGCAGCCTCAGTGTTTACATGTTACATCTTATATTGTCCCAAAATTAATAATTGGACAGTGAAAATGACGACGCTATTTGATCTCTTTGGCACATCAACATAATAAATTTGGAGTATGATGGGCAATTTAATTAATAAGCATTTGGAGACCCTAAATCACTCCCAACCTTTCTTACAAATATATATATATATATATATATATATATAGAGAGAGAGAGAGAGAGAGAGAGAGAGAGAAGAGAGAGAGAGAGAGAGAGAGAGAGAGAGAGAGAGAGAGAGAAGAGAAATAAAGAAATTAGGATTAACAACCAAAACATGTTTACAAACTTTGATCACACCACCCGAGTCCAAGTCCGAGTCCGAGTTCGAGTCCGAGTCACTCTCGTGAAGACTTAACTACATCAAACACAACTTTAGCGTCCATCTCAAAGATAATGAAAACTGAAATATCTTATTAAATATATTGTATAAAAGTATTCACTACAGATTTCAATTTTTTTTCTTTTTTTTTAGTTTTCTATTTCTATATATAGAATCTCCTCATAAACTAAACATTAGTTATTTTTACATTTCTAAATTTGTTATTCATTTATTAACTAGATACTAGATAATTTGTGGTTGAGATTTTTTTTTTGTTCTAAAATAATGACCACTCACATTATGTATATAACTAGAAAGTTCTCCCGTGCGATGCACGAATATATTTATTTTTTGTGAATTATTTTCTTAGATTTTTATAGTACAATATTATTAAATTTAAAAATACATAACATTGATATTTAAAAAATATATATAATTATATTCAATAATTTGTAAATATAGCATAATTAAAATAAAAGATATAAATATTATATATAAATCATATAACTATATTTAGGTAAAATAGAATAAATTCAATTTTGAGATTAAGGGAATAATTATATGTAGTTCATTTAAAAGTAATAGGTCAATGCATTGATAAGAATAATGCTATGAATATAAACAAAATTATATGAAATTTATAATATTTTAAGGTTGCATATGAGAAAAGTTTACAATTTTTCTCTGTTATAGTAACCATGTTCGATAAAAAAATACGACAACTACAATAAATAGTTGACACTTATGTTTGGTGATACAAGAATTAGTTGATGGCATTAATGTAGGAATGAGACATTCTTGCTTTGGACAAACTCATCTGTTTCAAAAAGTAACCTTCCTATATTGTTGAAAATAAGCAGTCCCTTGAGTTTATTAATCCAGCAGCTGTACACATCAATATTTTCTTGAATGTAGTTGCGGTAATGTTTGGACTAGAATATTGCTGTTTCCTGTCTTATCTCAAACATATTTTGGTGGCAAAAATTAATTATATTTTAAAAATTATAATTTTATTTTATTAGTTGAAGTAAAAAATTAAAGTTTAAATTTTTTAGTAAATTTAAAAATTATAATTTTATTTTATTAGTTGAATTTAAAAATTAAAGTATAAATTTTTTAATATATTTTATACATAATTAAATAAATTAAATTACATAATTAAATAAATTAAATTAACACATAAAAAAGATGGTATAAGTTTGATCTTTTTAAACTTAATCAAAATTTAATACGTGTCGTCCATCACCGACGCAAGAAACAAACAACATTACGTGGCGCAATTTTATCAATTCATACAAAATTATTGTTTTCAAAGCGATTTCTTGAAATAGATCATCAACTCCTATTTTCCAACTAATTGCAATTAATTCCACCATTAAGAGTCCTTCCCTGCAACCACCAACTATCCATGGAAAATATCTCTCTCTCTCTCTCTCTCTCTCTCTCTCTCTCTCTCTCTCTCGGAGTATATCGTACTCTATATAAGCGTCGCACCTTATTCACAATAACACCACACTCACAGAGACAAATACAAAGTATTCCAATTTAGAAGCACTTCCATTTTTTACATATATTCAAAACGTTGTGCAGAAATGGCTGGAATTATGAAGTTCATGTGCATGGTGCTCATCGCCGCCGTGGTGGTTGCTCCACCGGCTGAGGCAGCAGTAGGCTGCGGCACCGTGGTCTCATACCTCAACCCATGCCTTCCCTACGTGACCGGAAAAGGTCCGTTGGGCGGGTGCTGCGGCGGTGTAAAGGGTCTCTACTCTGCCGCCAAGACCACACCCGACAGGCAGAGTGTTTGCAACTGCCTGAAATCTCTTGCCAGCTCATACTCCGGCGTCAACCTCGGCAAGGCCGCCGGACTTCCCGGCCAATGTGGCGTCAGCATTCCGTACAAGATCAGCCCTTCCACTGATTGCTCCAAGTACGTACATATAAATATCACATTTTAATTTTAATCCCATATATATATATATATATATTTTATAATACACAGACACATGTATAATATCATATCACTATAACTATTATATGTGACGTAATTTATTGTCTATTAATATTAAATAGATCAAGAAAAAAAAATATTCCATATACTATTTTTGAGTTCATTAAACAAATTTAATTTCATATGATAGTATGGTTTGCAGGGTGCAGTGAGTTGAAGTTCGATCAAGAAGGTATAGTTCTGAATATACAATGCAAAGATTTACTATAAATAAGTGGATGGCTTTGGCCTTTGAGCAGCTCCACATTAGTTAAGTGTAATTTATTCGCAATGGATGTATCAATTTGGTCATGTCATGAATGAAAGCAACTTGTGTGTTCTTACACGCGCATTCACTATTTCTCCGTACACATCATGTGTATATTAATTAGTAAATATATTTTAATAAATATGAAATAACATATAGTATGAAAGAAAATTTTGTACGATAATTCATTTTATTTGTTGTTAACCAAACCTCATGAATAAAATATCTCAACCGATTGGGGCTTGCCTGTGAGTAATTTGAACTTTTCATTATCGATTGATATTTATATTGAACAACGCAACACACAGAGAAACATGCGAGCTATTAAGAGTACAACTATAATGTTTTGGTGGGAAAGTATTGATAAGTCAATATTTCGTTTCCATTATTTTGCTTAACTTAATCGATAAGAAGTGTTTTATTGTGAATCTAAGCGGAAAGAACGTGTTAAAATATCATGTTTGTATAATTAATTTTAAGTATAATAAAAGAACTCGTTTTTAGAACAGAGAAAATAATTAATAAATTGGATCCATAAATTTCAAACTTTAAGATATATACACGTTAACAAATCACTTTTCAATATCTTTTAACCTTAGATACGCAGTCGGATAATTTTATTAACTATATGTGCATGATGGTATTATTTTTATTATATTAGAATTCATGCGCATATGTTGTGTTCAGTACTAATTTGAAATATAATTGAAATATGCGGAAGCGAAACATTAATTACAACAATTGTATAGTTTAGAGTTACACGTCATAAGACTCCCTCCAAACCCCACCAACCATATATCACTCTTGTCTAACAACTTACTTGACCACTAAGTCCCTTAGACGGATTTGGTTGCCGACTCCCGAATGATAGTAATCAGAACTCTCCCGAGCCCAGTAGGCTGTACTCTCCCGAGCGCAGTGGAAACCAACGAGTGGTCGCTGATGGTTCTCCTTTCGCTGGAACTGTACTACAATAATCTCTCAAATAAAACGTCTCTCTCTGCATATGCTAATGAATATAATGTAACAGAGATAATTTGAGTCTTCGCAAAAGACTCTTATATATACAACATCGAAGACTCATTCGAACCTCTAAAATCTTCGAGATCTTCACGCATGATATTCTATCAACCATCTTCCTATTTTTTTGCAATCCTCAATCAGCCGTATCCTTCCATGTCTTCACGATCTCCTTTCCTACTTTATCTCTTATTTTCTAATCTTCAACTCCTTGAATCTCTCCTTTGTTGTTGGTTCTTTGATTTTGTTTGATCTTGCAAATCCTTTCCTTTATTGCTAGATCTTTGTGAATCTTTCCTTGTATGATTAGATTTCCTTATGCATATTTTTTCTTTTGATTTGGTTTGATCTTGCAAATCTTTCATCCGATTCTGCTGCTTCTCATCCGAAGATCTCTTGTAATCTTTTCCTTGCATCCTCCATAAATTAGCGTTATTAAATTAGGATTTTCGATATATGCCAACACACTTACTTTATTAATCTCATCCTTTGGCATTTGGCTCAAAAATCTCCAGTTCTACAAATATTTTTAAACACAATAATTTGATCACAGTTTGAACAGATAGTGAACTCAAAACTCCTAGTATGCAGTTTTATCAAATAGAGATAAACTAATGAATAAAACACAATGCAGAATCAATCAGATCATGCGCATAGCACAGTTAGTCAGCAACCACAAGAAAATTACTCATAGAGTTTCAAAAATATGCATTATCTCCCCCTCACAACCAACTCCCCCTCAATTTGAGCTTTTTTCATTGTTGTACTATTCACCATCTTCATTCATCAGTGTCTTTGTCTCCCCCTTTTTCGAGCCATTTGATAAAGGATTGACGAACATAGAATGACCTGAATTCAAGGGAACATCTAAAGATATATGAATGTTAGTGAAAAACATTTTTTAAGCAGCAACTTCAGCCTCCAAGGTCTCAAAATTTTCCAACTGCTAATGAAGAAATAAAGGAAGGTTTGGAGAAAAGATTTGCCGCCATAGACGTCATTTTCAGTGTTAGTGCGGATTGCTCAAAAATATTAGAAGACTGGGTTCAAAATTTCACTATCCTGTTCGCTTGTAGATCGCACAGGAACCAGTGCCCTGTTCGTGTCATGTGTTCCTACGAAAGAGAACAGAAGAGAGAAATCGTAGAAAGACTAGGTCTTTGACACAAGGTGAATGTGAGTGATATCTTTAATCAAAGCGCACAGTAACTGAAAAGCAGATATGAATTAATGGTTATGGTAGAAAAAGGATTCATGTATTTTTGTAGTGTGTGACAAAATAAGTGCTGCTAGACATGGTTTAAATACACCGCTCAAACAATTCCTTTTCCATGCAGATTCTACCACGTGTTCACATCATGAGAAATCATGGGAGAGAGGTTAATTGTTACTAGTCTCATATTACTAGCCACTAAGCCCACGTATTCATATATCCCAATTTTTTAGGGTTTACCTGTTGGCTTGTAGAGAGAGATACTAAAATGAAATAATAAAGAATTACTACGAAAGGAAGATATAATGAATAAAAAAGAGAGTTAAGTCCAGACATTATTCTACTTTTAGCAGGTAATATAATTTGAGGATACACTAAGACAAATCCAAGATCTCAATTCACAGGTGTCTCTCTGGTTCATTTTTTCTTTTTAAGAACATAGTTTTAAGAGTATATTATTTATCACTCCTTCTGCTGAAACCTTGTGTAGTAGCTTGTAAAGCACACAAGAAAGAACGATACTGGGAAAATCCTGTGTGACAAGCTCAACAGTCCTTTATAACCTCTTTTGTGTGAACTATAGGAGAACACTTTGGTAGCTTTCACAAACCTATCATTTTATATGCATGATGCTCAATCATACGGTTGATAGGTTGTTGCTGCATCATTTCAAGGTCGTAGCTCTTTTCAAGAAAATAATAAATTGAGACATATTGGATTCAAAGTTCAAGACAAACTAAATTTTAAACATGTCTGGAGAAAGAATTTTCGTCATATTTCCTACAACCCATTTTTCTCATTTATCTACTTTTTTTTTCTTTTTTTATTATTTTTTTATTATAGAGCACAAAAAATGCCCAAGAATTTCCTAAGAGAGATGAACCATTGGAAATCCAAGGCCTTAGTAAATATATCAACAAGTTGGCTTAGAATAGGAGCATGTTCAAGTACAGTAACATCTTCCTCAACCAATTCTCTAATGTAGTGATACCTGATGTCAATGTGCTTAGTTTGGGAGTGTTGCACATAATTTTTGGACATATTTATAGCACTCATATTATAAAAAAAAAATTAGAGTCATTGAGTCCAAGTTCATACCATAGTCGCACAACATGTGCATTATCTATATCAGCTATAAATATGAACTCCCTGCCACAATGTATTCAACTTCTGCGGTAGATATGGGTATGTTGTTCTGTTTCTTGTTGAACCATGACACTAGATTGTCTCCAATAAAGAAACATCCTCCCTAAGTGCTTTTTCAATCATCCATATCATCGGCCCAATCAGCATCACAATATCCTACAAGAATAGGCTTAGCATCAAATGAATATTTAAGAGCATAGTCTGTGGTACCTGTAATATAACGAATGATCCGTTTCACAACCTTGAGGTGTAATTCTTTCACATTGGGTTGGTATCTTGCACTCAATCTAACACTGAAGCTGATGTCCGGTCTTCTTGAAGTTAGGTATAGGAGGTTTCCTATCATACTTCTATATAAGGTTGGATCAACAGCTGTTCCATTGTCATCTTTGGACAATTTAGTGTTCGTACCCAATGGGGGTGTGAACAGTTTTACATCCTTCTAGGCCAAACTTTTCACTAGACTTCTTGCATACTTGCCTTGATGAATCATGATTCTGCTCTTGCTTTGTTTAACCTGCAAACCTAGAAAATAAGTTAATTCACCAACCATGCTCATTTCAAATTTCTCGGACCTAACCTTGACAGAGTTATTCACTTTGTTTTTTGAATTGAACCAAATACAATATCATCGACATAGATTTGTGCGGTGATTAGGTTATTGCTCGACCAGTTGATGAATAGGGTCTTGTCAACTCCCCCTCATCTGTATCCTTGTACAAGTAAGAACTTTGTTAGTCTTTCGTACCATGCTCTAGGGGCTTGCTTTTGACCATTCAAAGTTTTTCTTAATTTGTAAACATGATTGGAGTAATGAGTATCCTCAAATCCTATAGGTTGCTCCACGTATGCTTCATCTTTCAAAACTTCATTCAAGAATGCACTTTTTACGTCTATTTGATACAAAAAGAATTTCTTAATGCATGCAAAAGATAGAAGGATTCTTACAGACTCCAGTCTTGTGACTGGTGCAAATGTCTCTTCAATATCAATTCCTTCTACTTGTGTGTATCCTTGAATAACAAGTCTTGCTTTATTCCTTGTGATATTCCCTTGCTCATTAGTTTTGTTTTTTGAAGATCCACTTGGTTCCAATGATGTTCAAACTGTCAGGCCATGGAACCAGGGTCCAAACATCATTTCTGGAAAACTGTTCAAGTTCTTCTTGCATGGCTAATATCCAATTATCATCCTTAAGTGCTTCTTTGATATTTTTTGGGTTGATCATTGAAGTATAACACGCATGATGAACGAGTCCTTCCATCTTTCCATAATCTGGTTTAGAAATTCCACGAGTCTTAATCCATTCGTCAATTTCACCAATGATAAGTTCCTTGGGATGCTCTTTCTAGATTCTAGTAGATGGCACACGGATCCTTAGGTTTTTCTCATTATCGTTCTGATTTGAATCATCTTTATTTTTACATACCATTTTTCCAGTTGTTCGAACTTCTAGTAAACTAGGTTCATTCAAGTCACTATCATAATTACTTAATAAATCATCAAATACTACATTAGCACTTTCGACAAGGGTTAGGGTTCTCAAGTTGAAAACACGACATGTTCAACTATTTGTGGAGTAACCAAGAAACATACCAGTATCATTTTTTTCGTCGAACTTACCCAACTATTCTCTATCATTGTAAATATAGCACTTATAACCAAACACATGTAGATGACTGAGGTTTGGTGTCTTTCCCTTCCAGATTTGATACAAGGTCATGCCTACTTATTTTCTTAAGTAGACCATATTTATCACATAGCATGCATTGTTGATTGCTTCGGCCTAGACATGGGCACGGTTTCGTTTTAGAACCGGACGGTTCGGTTCAACTATTGATCCGGTTTTGATTCCAAATCGAAACCATAACCGTCGGAGTAATGGTTCAGTTCCGGTTCTTAGTTTTTTGGAATCGAAACTGCCGATTTGGAACCGGCAGTTCAAACCGCCAGTTAGAACCGTCGATTTGGAATCGATGATTTTGGTTTTGGTTCCAGATTGAATTTGAAAATTATAGCCGTTAGAGATCAACGACTGAGATTAAATAGCTGTTGATCTTCAACGGCTGAGACGGAATAACCGTTGGGAACCGCTGGTTCCGAACCAGAACTGAGAACCGGTAGTTCCAATGGCTCTTTTGAAAGTTGTTAATTAAAAAAAACAACCGTGGAACCAGAATCGAAACTGGGGGAACCGTCGATTCCAGAACCAAAACCAAAACCGTATATATGGCGGTTCGGTTTCAATTCCGCCCTCCACGGTTCCAAAAACTGCCAGTTTCGAAACCAAAACTGGAACTGGGGATCTGTGCCCATGTCTAATTCAGCTCACTATTTTTAGGAACATTCTTTCCAATCATCATTGCTCTAGCCATCTTTTGCAGTGTCCGATTATTCCTTTACACCATTCCATGTTGTTGTGGAGTTTTAGGAGCAGAGAACTAATAAGAGATACCATGTGAAGAACAAAATTCAGAGAAAATATTATTTTCAAATTCCCTTCCATGGTCATACGTATTCGAACAATTTTGCTATCTTTCTCATTTTCGAGTAGTTTGATCAGTTTTTTTAACAATGTCAAATGTCTCAAATTTTCCCTAAGAAAACTTGCCCATATATATCTTGAAAAATCATCAACACATACAAAAATATACCTTTTACCTCCAACACTTTTAGTTTGCACTGGTCCCATCAAATCCATATGAAGTAGAGCTAAAATTTGGTTAGTGCTGACGTCTTGAGTTCCTTTGTGAGTAGTTTTCACCTACTTTCCGAACTGACAGGGACCACATATCCCTTGATCTTTGTTTGAAAGTTGAGGTAGTCTTCTGACACATTGGGATTTTGATAGAGCGATGAGATGTGTATATCCAATGTGTCCAATTTTTTGATGCCAGACTTCAGTAACTCCAGTAGAGGCTTTGTGACAAATTAGAGTCATGTCAAAAAGATAGCAGTTATTAATGGATCTAGTTCCTGTAAGTATACAACATTCATTATTATCAAGAACAATGCATCTATCATGAGTGAAATTAACATGCATTCCTTGGTCATATATTTGACAAATACTTAATAGGTTAGCTTTAAGATTTTCAAACATAAACATATTTGTTAGATCAGGAAGACTATCCACATTAAGAGTGTCTTGTCCCATGACACGTTCACTCTTACCATCACCAAATATGACAAACTCCCCATCAGTCTAGGTGATGTTGGATAAATAGGTAGCATTTCTGGTCATATATCGGGACATGGAAGTAAGATATGCGATTTTTTCTTTTACTACCCATTTCTTTTTCTGGACTTTGTTGCTAGATCATTCTTATTCCTCTGAGTTGATTTTAACACACTAAAATTTCTAAGTGGGACTCCATACACATTCCACTTTGTGATGTTACCAGATCATAGATCATGTCTCATTCTGTAGGATTTTGGTCGGATGTGTTCCGATACCCCACAGTAGTGACAAATAGGAACAAATTTTTACATATCTTTGGACTTTTCCTTACCAACCTCTATATATGACATCAAGTCGTTTGTATAGGTAGTGAAAGTTTTGGTTGCCACAAATGTGGTCTTTCCATTTCGTTCTTCTTCAATGTATCCAATGCCGATTTTACTACCTTGTGGTTTTCCATAGGCCAGTATATCATCAAAATTTCCCCTCCCGTTGTTTAGTCCCTGAATAATTCAAACAGCCTTGTCTAACTCCGCTCGGAGGGGAACTACTTCTTTTGCTTATCCTGTAACTTAGATATAGAGTCATTTAATTTATCTTTCAAGTAGAGATTACCTGGTTATTTTCGAGGATGGATTCTTGAGCATCTTTGAGGTCGGTCTCGAGAGTTGAGATATGAGACTTATGAGTGTGTACTTGATACTTAAGTTCTCGAACTTTTCTTTGGGAATTGGTCAGTTTGTCATTAAGCCTTTCGTTGATTTTCTTGGATATTTTGATTTCGTACCTTAACCGTTTAAGATCCTTGGATTTCGTGAAGACATGCATATTATTCTTGTAATCCTTCACTTAGTTTTCAAGTTTTCTGATGACTTCAGCTGCCTGTGTGCATCTGGCAGTTACTTGTTTGTACATCCGTTCTAGGTCTTCAATATTTGGATCATTAAAGTTTGGTTCTTCCGAAGACTTCAATTCATCCTCAGTTCGAACAACGGAGGTGAGACATATCATATCTTTGGATGATGAGTAGGTAGTCAGGTTGCTCGAGTATTTTGTCTCTTCTACTTTTTGTTCCTCATTTGATTCATAGTCGAATTTACTCCAAGTGGCTTTGAAGGCCTTGTTTTCCTAAGAAAATTGGGACTTTCAACTTGATATTGTCCAAAACCCTTGCATTCGCTACATTGATTTTCTCCTTTCTGTTGGCTTGTTTGATTTGACAAGGAGGTCGCAGTGATGCTCCTTCTTGAGATCTCATGTCCCTATCCCTGGATCAACCTATTTAAACAAAAATCTGGAATGTGCTCTGGTGCCAATTGTTAGATCATAATTCGTGCGCGTATGTTGTGTTCAGTACTAATTCAAACTATAATTGAAATATGCAGAAGCGAAACATTAATTACAACAATTGCAAGGAAGAATCTCTTCTTCATCTCAAGTATCTTTATTAGACAAAGAGTTCATTCCCACAATTGTATAGTTTGGACTTACATATCAGTAGACTCCCTCCAATACTAGTCAACTCTATACCACTCTCTTCTAACAACTTACTTGACCACCTAGTCCCCTAGATGGATTTGGTTATTGACTCCCGTACGATAGTAATTTGAACTCTCCCGAGCCTAGTTGATTGTACTCTCGAGCACAGTGGAAACTAATGAGTGGTTCACTGACAGTTCTCCTTTTGCTGGAACTGTACTACAATAAGATCTCAAATAAAAATGTCTCTCTCTGCATATGCTAATGAATATAATGTAACATAGATAATTTGAGTCTTCCCAAAAGACTCTTATATATACAACACCGAAGATTCATTCGATCCTCTAAAATCTTCGAGATCTTCACGTGTGGTATTATATCAACCATCTTCCTAATTTTCTACAATCCTCAATCAGTCGTATCCTCCCATATCTTCATGATCTCCTTTCTTTTTTTTTTCTTTTTTTTTTTTTTTTTTTTATCTCTTATTGGCTGATCTTCAATTCCTTGAATCTTTCCTTTGTTGTTGGTTCTTTGATTTTGTTTGAACTTACAAATCCTTTTCTTTATGCTAGATCTTTGTGAATTTTACCTCGTATGATTAGATTTCCTTATGCATATTTTTTCTTTTGATTTGGTTTGATCTTGCAATTCTTTCATTCGATTCTGTTACTCATCCGAAGATCTTTGATAATCTTTTCCTTGCATCCTGCATGAATTAGAATATTTAAATTAGAATTTTTTGTATATGCCAACACACTTACTTTATCAAATTTTTATCCATATAATTTAATATTAATAATAAAAATCATACACTAAAGGCCTATTTGCACAATATTTGGGGAAATTGCAATTTGAATCTAACTTTTATACTTGGCAATAAAAAAAAAATATGACTTTTACTTATAATTGTAGTTCGAATTACTAATATATTTCTGGTGATCGAAGCAACCAGTGCAGAAGATAAGTTAAAATTGTAATTTTTGAAAAGGTTGTGAATTTCATTTTGCGAAATCCAAATCTTCGATTTTAAATTAATTGTTTTTATAAGAATGTATTTTTATTTTTCTTTTATTTTTGGAACTATACTATTATTTTCTTCCTTTTTTGACAAATGATGAGGCAATTGACATAGTTATTTGGTCGAAAACGTGGGCTCCTGTTACCCGAAAATATGTCGATAGTTTGTATTGCAATTGTGAGTGAAAGTTGTGATTTTATTTTTTGCTAAATTCAAAAATTCAATCTTAAATTGTAATATTTTCAAGGTTGTGATTATTTTTCTCGCAATTAGGCTTAAATTAAAAGGGGTTCAAATATTAAAAGAATGTTTTCATAAATTTTTTTATTTAAATTTAATAATTATATCAACTCGTATATTTATCTTCTTAATAATCTTTTTTCATTTTCATGACTCATTTATATATTATTATTCCTGAAAATTCCAAAATTATTACTACTATGACTGGGCTAGTTGAATACAGCCCGAAGCCCAGTACATAACCTGTAATATAGTTTTAAGAAAGTTTGACTAGAAAAGCTCTATATGATTTTTAAAGGTGGCAATTCGACGGCCCCAACAAGCTCGTGGGCTGTTGACAAAGTACAGGTCAGGTCGGGCCGAATCAAAATTTATAGGACTGTTAAATCTTGAGTCCTACCTGGCCCAACACTTATAAAATACACTATATTCATCGGGCTAGGCAATATAGACTCGATCACATTTCAGGCTGAAATATGGCCAAGTCCAACTCAAATATTTGACTTTTCGGGCCAACCATCTAGATTTCTAACTAAAGGTGAACATATATTGGGCTTACAGGCCCAAGGTCAGCCTACTAAGACATGATTGGGTCCACGAGAACACTGTCCTACACACTGTAGGCATATGTTATTGTATTTATTGATAATGTGTTAACTTTATATCGGTATATTTTAGATGAGGAAATTACATGATTTCATTAAGAGTTTGACACATTAACGAGTTGACACATAAACTCTTTAATTTGCAATAATATTTATTTAGGTTAGCTACATGCATTTACAAACCACTATTTTTTTATTTCATATTATCTATATTTAGATTGAATTGAGTTATTTCGATAATTATTGGATTACTTATATTTGCTTGCTTTTGTATATATGAATACATAAAAATGAAAACTTTAGAAACTTATTTAATTTGATTTTTTTTTTTTTATGTTGAAAGATATATAATGGGTCGAAATCTTAACCCTGGGCTGGGCCGCTGCTGGCATTATTCAAAAAGTTAAGGCCCACATTTTGGGCCCATGTTGGTCCACAGAGCCCATTTGTGGCGAAAGGTAGTGGTTAGATGGGCCCTCACCACTTCCACAACAGTCATTATTTCATTGAAGAACTAAATAAATAAATATATAAATATATATATTATATGTAAATAAATACAAAATAGAACAGAACCAGAAAAAAGAAAGAAAAGGCCATATGCAAAGAGGAAAAGCTTCCTCAGTTCTTTCACACTTTATCTCCGTAATCATTCAGCTCAACTTTCCCCAAATTTCACTAGGGTTTCTGCCTTTTCTTCTCCTTTCTCCAATCACTAAGAGACCCTCATTCGCTAGAATCTACATGGGTTCTTTTATGCTGACTCTTGAGCCCTGAGTTCATTTATGACGAGTGATCTTGTCAGTTTCTGTGGATTTGGATTTTCCAGGTAATTTCCTGAACCCCACTTTTTGTTTCAGCTTGCTTGCGAATACACGCATTTTTAGGTGTGTGTGTGTTCGTAGCTTGTAGGGTGTTTGTTGTGGCGAATGATAGGTGGTAGTGGTTAGGGTTGGATCTTGAGGTATCCTCGAGCTGCATTTTGGTTGGATTTTCTGTTGAGTTTGTTTAGTGAGCGTATGTGTGTGTTCTTTGTGATTTGGATTTTCCTGATTTTGTTATATGGGTGAATATATTTTCAGTTAAGGGGATAAAAATAGAGTGTTGAACTAAAGCTTCCCTTTTTAGTTCTTTTTTTCCTTTGTTGTGTTAATTTTGAAGTCCCCCCCCCCCCCCCCCCCCCCCGAAAATGGTCTGACTGATTAGATTCTTTGGTCTTACCTTAATTTTTACTTTACACTAGGACCTGCTTGACTCGGCGTTTGAAATTGGAAGAACATATATAGAAATTTTATTGTTTGGAGGGAAAATTTAATGAAGGGCAAATAGTGAGTGCTGGAAAGGACATTAGCGTTCTCGTTGGTGTGTAAAATTATGTAATTTATTATTTAATCTCTGTTGATTGGTAGCGAGTTATATTTGATATAAAGCTGCAAATATATGATTGTGTTGTGATTAAGTCTAAGAATAATTAATTGAAGCGGATTAGAGCAGAACTTGTGTGTTTTTTTAGTAAAAAGGGCCAATTTGGCATACTAGAACTGGTCTATTTCTTAATTTGTCATACAAGAACTGATGTACCATGCATATGTGTTTCTTTTCTGATAATTTTGTACTTCCTTTCCCCTTTCTATTATCATTTGAATTTATTCTTGTGTTCAAACTTGTTTTGTAGGTGCCGGTGTACTGGTTCAACCAACTCTGATCAAGAACTGTTAATTATTCTGTGGGGTTATATTAGAAGTTTCCATGTTGCCTGACGGTTAGTGGGCGTTATGGATTGTCTAAAAACTGTTACATGGCTCAAGGGTAAGAAATCTGGCCTTTTATCTGCAAAGTTCTGACCTTAGCTAACAAGTTTGCACACCGTCTGAGCTAGTAATAGAAACATTATCGTGCTTCTACCCTCTATCTTCTAATTTTCCTTCTGTAGGAGTTGCTTCTAAAAGGCTTGGAATCTGATAGACTCGATAATATAAAGTTATGAACCATTTTGTTGTTGAAATATAACTATATGAATTTTACTTGTCATCACCTCATGTGTTGCTTTGTATTACAGTGATGAACATCCTACTGTAATTACGATTTTTATGCATATTGTCATTGAAATCTCAGGCTCTTGGTTCCATTGGTTACTACAATATACTATCTGGCTGAGTAGCTTTCATACTGTGCTGGCGCTAGAGACGGGGCCCAGTCATGTGTCTTCAGCATCTAATCTAGCTAGCCCACCTAAAAGTGGAATTTTCAAACCCATCGAAATTTCACCTGCTGTTATTCCACATTATTCATTTCCGGGTGGAGCTTTGCCGCCAATGTATCCTACCTATCCAAGTACCTACGATCCAATCTTGACTGGACGGTGCCCTGTAAATTTTTCCGCAATTTCAAGTATCATGGAGAAAACAGCGTCCGATTGTAACCAGCCCTTAGCAGGAGTAGTAGGAAACGTCATATGCTGCCCACAATTCAGTAGCTTGCTCCGCATATTCCAGGGATTCTATAGCACCAATTCGGACACACTAGTTCTACAGAATGCAATTGCTGATGACTGTTTTAAGGATATTGTTAGTATATTAGCCAGCAGAGGAGCAAACAGTTCTATACCAACAATATGCTCTACAAAGTCTACAAATCTGACAGGTGGGTCATGTCCCGTGAAGGACATAGCCACTTTTGAGAGAACAGTGAATACCAGCAAATTATTAGAGGCTTGCAGCACGATTGATCCTCTTAAAGAATGCTGTAGGGCTACATGTCAGCCTGTAATTATGGAGTCTGTGCTCAAAATATCGGGAGTGCAAGCGTACACGAACGATAATAAGGATGCAGTAGGACTGTCCAATCATGTTGACGTCCTTAATGATTGCAAGGGGGTGGTTTATTCATGGCTTTCAAGGAAGCTTCCTCATGATTCTGCTAACAAAGCATTCAGAATATTGTCTGCCTGCAAAGTTAACAAAGGTGTGTTTCTATCTAAATAGTTTCTATACAAAGTTTGGAAGGAACATACATTATTGCCAAAATGGTATCGTATTCTCTGCCCTTGTATCTGTGTTCTTAATTGTTCCTTTTCACTAAGAAATCTTCGCTTAAATGTGCTTGGTTGTTATTCAGATCGTATTACTTTAAAAGTTATAACAAGTTATGAATTTGAGAATCTACTAGTGTTCTATAGCGGTCAACCCTTTTGAGTTATACTCTTTATTCTCTAAACTTAAAATGAGTCTTAATGATAGTTTCTATATTTGTTAGTCTGTGTATTTTTTCTAAAGCATTTTCTTCTCATTTGTTGTTCCATGCCTTTCTTTTGACCGATATGGTATATCTTCAATGCTTCTAAAACATGCATGGGTTGCTGACTTGACTGTTAACCTTAATAAAGCTGACTCTCTAAATCTTTCAGCATGTTTCTGCTGTTTGCTGAAGTTTTGACTGAAGCTTGCTTAGATATGTGTGTTATCTTACATCAAATAATTTCTGGGAAATTGAAGCAAATGCCAAATGCAAGGATAGAGCACATGATAAGTGAATTCCATACATGTCAAATTCTTGTAATGCATAAATTCCAAGTAAGATTAAGATGCTCTGATTTATTATTACAATGGCATTGTTGCCATTATAACTTCTAAATTGCAGCCTTCTTCATGTGCAAGTTCTAAAAATTATACATATTTCTTGGCAATATGAATCTGGGGAGATATTTTAATATTACTAGTTGGTACATAAACTGTAATGGTGCACCATTGTATAACATTGGGTTGTAAATGGTTATCTCCTATAATGCAGCTTGTCCTTTAGAGTTGAAACAGCCATCAGAAGTGATTGCTGCATGCCGCAATGTTGCTGCCCCGAGTCCTTCATGTTGTAGCTCACTAAATACATATATAGCTGGGATACAGAAGCAAATGTTGATAACTAATCGGCAAGCAATTATGTGTGCAACCATGTTCGGCGCCATGCTGCAGAAGGGTGGGGTGATGACAAATGTTTATGAGCTCTGTGATGTGGACATAAAAGATTTTAGTCTCCAAGGTGAGAATCTGATATCCACATTTCAGATAGATTGCATGATGTTATTTGTGTTGCTAATCAAGGTTTTTTTTTTTTTTTCTTTTTTTCTTTTTTTTTTTTTTTGTGGTGGCTGGAGCAGTATATGGACAAGAAGGTGCTTTTTTCTACCCCTCTTATAATTTACTGAATATTATATCTTTGGTGTTTCGTACAAGACTGTATGTTCCCTGAAGACGCAATAGATTGGTGTTTTGCCCCTTTTTTTCCTTCTTTTTTTGAGGCTCTTTCATGTTCTACAATATTATGTCTTGAGAGGTCGAGGGAAATTGAACTGAGTGGGTGCCAAAAACATCAATTTATTGGAGTATGGCCTACCCTCTACGTTGTTTCATGTTATAGAAGGAAAGGAAACAAATATTATTGCTTAATCAGTAGGTTTTTTCCACCTTGGAATAAATGCACTGCACGATGCTAGAGAAATCTAATAAAATTAAATCTAGAAATATGAAGAATATAGGTACTAGATATTGCATCTCATTAGTATATCTGATCATATAGTAACATAGATGTGATTGCTTAAACTAGGCTCCAATCTTGTAGAACTGGGCAAATTATTTGTTTAGGCTATTGTAGTTTCACTCATTATTGGTGACCATAACCCAAGACAATCCATTGACATATATTTTTTAAGTAGTACAGATCTTATTCATGTCTGAAAATGGCTTCTGGTCGCTCAATTAAGCAAGCTTGTAATAAGGAAACATTATGTTGTTTTTTAGTTTGCGGTCATTGATCATTGAATCTGATTCCCTTTTGTAATAGTAATAAAATATTTAATTTGTCCAAGGCTCTTGAAAAGATATAATGTAATGAAAAAGATCGTATTGAGTTCCAATGTTGGAAACGGACATTGCCTGCTTTGAATTCCATTTTGCAAATACTGCTACTCTTTCCACTTGTATAATCTCTGCCTAATCTTTATGCTTGCTGAACCTTCCAAGTACGCGTTTTTTATTTATCGTCCACTTTACTGGAAGTATTTCCATTTTCTGTTGGTGAAATGAATAACATTATATACCTGCAATTTTGTACAGACTAAATGTTGGACCATCTAATTGGTCTGATTAGAAGTTGAAAGAGTGTCCTCTAAGAATGTTACATCAGATAGTTTACATGTTGCAGTATGTTTTAACACGTTCCTACACTTCATGGATGTTTTATAAATAAATTAGTGATAATTACGAAAACGAACCTTGAGGTTCAGCCTAATAAAAAAAAGAAAAAAAGACGAATGTTTTACTATCTGACGAATGTTTTACCCGTATGTATGCAGGATGTTTGCTTGGAAGCCTACCCGCAGATATGGTGTACGATAATTCATCAGGCTTCAGCTTTACATGTGATTTGAGGGACAATATTGCAGCTCCATGGCCGTCATCATCATCTATCACATCAATGTCCCTTTGTGCTCCTGGTAATTGATCAGATGCCATTCATATGTTCATTTATGTCCCAACTTAGCTTGTTTTAAAGTACATGTTTCCTGATAAGCTGTTCTTGAATGTTCAGAGATGTCTTTGCCTGCACTACCTACATCACGGAATTCAGCCAATCCTGGTTCGTACGTCTCCCAAATGTTTAATTTCGCCAGTATTTTAATGCTTTGATTTTCTTTACTGATAAATAATTTGGAATTATCCCAATTGAACCTACATATAGATTTGTTACATCTTGTTCGTATACTGATGATGGTTTCGTTCTCCAATACAGGCTGCCATGGAGGCAGGGCGTATCTCTTTGTTCACATTCTTTCAATTTTTGTTTTCGGTACACTATTGTTTTAAGCTGATCTCTGAGTCCATCTATGTTAAAGAGGGGGCATTAGATTTTTACCTTGGGAGCTGGTTACATGTATATCTTGAGCTTGTTTATTGTATAGTAATAGCTTTCTTGTTTTTCCTTTCCTTTTCATTTTTGTTTCTCATGCCTGCTTCTCTTCTTCTTCTTCTTCTTCTTTTTTTTTTTTTCTTCTGATTTTGCATAGATTTAGCTTTTCTTTTTTTTAATGATACCCAAATATACTTTTAAGGAGAGCATGAATTATTTTTGAATTTGATATTAAATATTTGTTTCTATGAAAAGTGTAAAATCACGTGAGGGCTGTAAGTTAAAGGTATTGTTTTCAAGCATCGTGCTTTGAAAATTATGTTGGAGATGTTTGATTATTAATTGAGTCAGCTTTATATTTTTAATTTAGTCAAACAAGTTTGGAACATTTTATGCTTGTTTGAAATTATTTTTTTATCGAACTTGATTTTTTGCTTTTACATTTATTAAATGGATTGAGAAACTTATGATTTTTTTTATTTTTTTTTATTCTTTTTTTTTTTTTTTTTTGCTTTTATTTTCTGATGTGGATAAAATATTACCACTTCCTCACCAACTTAAGCTCAAACAAGAGGGTGTATTAACTCTGAGGTGATGTTTGGACTAGGCAGGAGGTTTTTGTAGTACAACTGATTGTTATTGTGGTTGTGGCTGTGAGGTTGTGTTACAATTAAATGCATAGTAAAAGGTGGTGCTTGTTTTGGGTTGTGATAGGGTAGGTTGTTATTGATATTTCAAATCAATAAATCTAATTGAGCGTTGTTTGTATTATTATATTATAAGAGATAAAGATTTGTAAATTTAATAATTGGTGATGAATTATTATTATTATAAATATATATATATATATATATATATTAATATATTACTAATATACAAAAAATGCATAGAAATATATACATAATATATAAAAATCATAAATAATATATCAATAATATATAAAAATAAAAAAGATATTTATTTATATACATATGAATGTGTTATAAATAATTCAAATTTAAGTGTGCACCATCACTATTTAATTATATATATATATTATTAATATTTTAAAATCAATACATTATTATTGAAAATATTAATAATTTTTGAAAAGTACAAAATTTGCAAAACTAATAATTTATTAAAAAAACTTAAAATGATAATAATTTGAAATTGAAAAATAAAAATAATTTTTGAAAAATATAAAATCCAAAATGAATTATAATATCATAAATAAAAATTAAATATTATCTCAAAAACTTATATTATTAAAAATAATATATAAATTGAAAATTAGAAATTATATATTTATTATAATATTTAAATAATCTTATTTTTTTCCAAAATTATTTTTATCAAATAACGTCATATTTTTAATTTATATAAAAATACTTGAAGTAAAAAACTATATCATCATTACCTTAAAAAATATTTTATATTTAAAAAATAATATTTTATTTTTATATATGATAAATGGATGTCAACATAAAGATCTCAAAATGAAGAATTAATATGATGTATTTATTATAATATTTAATTAATTTTATATTTCAAAAAATACATATATCCAATAATCTCATATTTTTATTTTATATAAAAATATTTTAAATAAAAAATATTACCCTTATCTTAAAAAAATATTTTATATTTAAAAAATATTTTGTTTGTAAATATGTTAAATGGATGTCAAAATAAAGATGTTAAGAAGATAATTAATATGATACAATTTTTATAAAAAATGAATTTAAAATAAAAAGTTATAAGTATTTAAAAATTTTGAGTGAAAATAAATATATTGAATAATTTTATTGGAAATGATGAGAGAAGAGGAGTAAAAAGAGGTGTAAGGTGAGTAAGGTTGTGGATGGAACAACCACAACCCACAACCTTGTAAACAGACATGGGTTGGGTTGTGGCACAACCCACAATCGGTCGTGCCCAATCCAATCCAAACATACCTTAGGCTTCATATCTTGATCCTTTATATTTAAATAATATGGTTAATATCAAGAACCAACCTGACCTATAGTGCTTTTTTCCATTTGGTGCCCGAGGTAAAAAACGTATCCGATTGCAACTTGCTTTATACATTTCTGTTTGATGACTACCTATACTTTTTTCCGATCATTTTTACACGGTGAGAAGGCTAACATGTGCATCTCACGTGGTTTTTAACGGCATTTTCGTCTTTTTAGGGTCGGACTGAAGGGCAAAATTGACATTCAATTTGAACTGTTAATGAGGGGCATTCCCTCTTGAATTTGGGGGATTAGGGCTTCCGATTTCCTTTTATTTCTTCAATTATTGCAGACGAACTGGACAAGGAAGTATGGATCGTCATTGCCATTGTGGCAAACTTGCAGAACAGAAAACCTCATGGACCGATCTCAATCCTGGGAGGAGATATGCTTCATGTGATAAATTTTTGGGTAAGTTCGATTTCAGTTTGATTTTTCATGTTTTTTTTTGTTGCTCGTCTTTTGCCCAAATAGTGTTGAATTTAGGTTGCAAAATTTCAGTTTTTGTAATTGCATATTAGTTCTTATCTTGAAGGCTGTAAATTTTAGGGTCCGGAAGGCTGCAATTTTTTTGTGTGGATTGATCATCCTATGGGAGAAAGAGCTCGATCGATAATCCCAGGCCTTTTAAGACGAATTAGCAATCTTGAAGGTGATGTAGTACGAGCCAACAACAATGTTCAAGGTGAATTGGCTGGAGTTAACAAACTTGAAGCTGAATTGACATGATTAAACAACCTTGAAGATGAGATGGAAGTAATAAAGAGAAAAGTGAAGTGGTTATGGATTGCTATAATTTTGTCACTGATAATCATGTATTTTAGGATGTAATTACTTTCAAGTGGTTTCCGTATTATGTATCATATGATCTAGTTAGAGTATTGTGTATTGGATCCAAGTTTTCACTTTTGATATGTGTTTGTGAAATTTGGACACCCTCATTGTAATGACTGACTTTGAATTGATACATTATTTTTTATCAAGTATACAAAATTATTGATCAATGCATAAGAATGTAACTTGTCAAAAGCAAGTAAATTAAAACAACACTAAACGAAATGTTGCCCATATGAATCCTAAAATGAAATTCAAAACAAAACATGAAAGGTTTACAATAGAGGATCCTAATTTTTACATTATAATTCTAATTCAAACAAAATGTCAGAATTTCAATTCCACAAAAGCACATAAGAGGTTCACAGACCTCAATTCTTACAAAAAGTTAGAATTTCAAATACATCCAAACTTCAAAAATACTACAAATGGTACATTTGATGGTATGGTGTCACTTCCTGAAGGCTGGAATGTCCTAGTTTGGTGTCTTCCTACATAATTTCTTGTAATTCTTGGGGGAGTTTTGGAAGAACTTCTTGTTTGAACCCTATCTCTTGACCATGGTAAAAGTGTCTTGTTGTTCTTCTTCTTTGATGTAGTTGAGATCTTAGTTGAATCTTTGTTGCTGGTAATCTATATAGCAATAATAGGAACATATGACATCAATTCAGATAATGCTAAACTTGTGAAAAACACTTATAAAATTTGAACCAGTTTATGAGCACTTACTTGTATTTCTTTTGTAACTTGGCTACTTGTACCTTGTGTGGCCTCTTTTGTAGCCTCTTCAGGTGAAGTAAATTCCCACCACTCACTAGGAATAAAAGTGAAGTCATCACTATCTTATGTATCTTCATTAGCACGATCATCTTCCACAAGTTCATTACAAGACTGCACACATATGGAACATATCATTACATAATTGAAATCATATACAGAATTGTATCATAACAAAATACTGAAACCATATACCCCTTTTCCTCTTTTGGCTGATTTTTTGATTGTTTTCTTATTCTACCCTGAAAAAATATGAGTCTCATGTTAGTTATTAATAGAATATTGTAATCAATAACATAATAGAGAAACATAAGTTTGCAACTTACCCTTCTAGTTTCTGTTTCATATTCAATAAGTGCTGGGATATCCAATCCTTCATGCTCTGAATCATTATCTGATGATGGTTGTGGCCTCAGTGAACAGCTTCTGACATTGTGATCAGCTTTATAGCATCAAGAACATGTTATAATTATACCTATTCTGGTAAGTTTTACTGTTCCATCCTTCTTCTTCTTATGTTAGACTTTTCTACTTCACCAAGTTGTGGCTTTCTCTTGTGCAGCTTGGGTCTTCTTGGCATGTTCTCTACCTTTGGAGAAATTAATGTAGGAAATTCTATCCGAGGCCAATTGTCATAATTATTCAAAGTTCCCATCATGTAACTGTATGATGTCATGAAAGTTTCTTTCTTGTAACATTTATCAACAAAGTCTTCTGGCTTGTATCCCATATAGTACAGACCACTGATAGCATGAGAACATGGGATCCCACTCAATTGCCACCTCCTGCAGCTGCATGTTTTATCTCCCAAATGCACCCTAAACCTAGTTCCAAACACATTCTCAATTTCAAATTGATCAAGTCCATTTCAGTGTGGAATAAACTCACTGGACCTGTTCTTAATCTCCTCCAACATTTTATCTATCACAGGACATAACTCTCCATGAGATTTTTGAATTTCATATCTTCTAGTGTGAATTCTCTTCATTAAATTTACTCGAATGCTTTCTATCATGTGCACAATTGGTTTTTTCTAGCTTTCAAGATCATGGCATTAAATGATTTTAACATGTTGTTCTCTAGCTTCTCACATCTTGAATGAGTACAAAAATGAGACCTTGACCAATGAGATGGTGGTCTCTGCACTAACCAATCAAAAGCTGCACTATCTCTGTTTTTCAACTCACTCATGGCCTTATCAAAATTCACAATCCTAGATGTCCTTGCAGCCTTCCAAAGAATATTTTTCAATGACAAACCTTTGTGTGAAACTTTAAAATTTTGATACAAATGTTGTACACAGAATCTATGTTCACAACCTGGCATCAATTGTTCAACTGCATCAATCAACCCCTTTTGTCTGTCAGATATAATTGTCCACTTATGATAGTTATATATGCCTAAGTCCTCTAGCAATATTTGCAGAAACCACAACCAAGTCTTTTTCTTTTCTTTTTCTACCATAGCATATGCAAAAGGGAACACCCCATTGTTCCCATCAATTTCTATAGCACTAAAACGAGTCATCATCTGATATATCAAACTCACTATCAACTAATTTATTAGAAAACTTAGAGTCTGACCCTAAAGACCACACATTATCACTACCATCACTTAAAGTGACATCAACAAAGTTGCTATTTTTTAAGATTTCATTAATCCCTACATGATCCTCCCCTGTTTCACCAACTTCTACCCTCTGTTCATTTTCAATATCAACTTCTACCCCCTGTTCATTTTCAACAACTTCTACCCCCAGACCTTCATCATTATTTCCGCATGTTCAACAAAGACTCCTACCATCTTATTTTCATCAACAAAGCTAATAAGATTCATTGCATCAAAATCAGTTTCAATAGGCACCAATTAATTGTAAGAATTTATCCCACCCCTACTATAGAACATTCTCACAAAATCCTTCAATCACAATTCACATAACATTTCTTTCAGTTCAATCGAAGACATTTTATCAGGATGACAATAATCAATATGACTAAATTCATTTTCTAAGTAGCAAGGATGCCCGATTCTAAGGAACTTTCCTGAATGATGCATTCTAATAGTAAAGTGTTTAGATGTAGGGTCTGATGGGGTGGAAAAACACAAACAAAAATAAATATTGATCAATTAACAATCAAAATACACAAAGCATAAGAAATATAATAACAAAAGAACAATATAAAAGACAAACTTTTTGGTCTCCAATATTAATATACAACTACATTACAGACAATCAATATTGTTTTATAACTAGCCACATATAAACCCATATGCTATTGCACCCCATTATCCAACCAAAACACTATTACCCAAGTTGTAAATAAATAAGCAACACCATGTCTCTAAATCACAACAACAGAAAAAACAAAGAAAAAAGATGAAATGTACCCTAATCAGGGCACTACTGTCCAGAGAATAAATTTTCATCATTGTCTCGTCTTATTCGTTAGCCCATTTTGCGATTGAACTTTTGAAATTGTCTCTTCAGTTCGTCTTTTTCTCCATCCCAGTTCGCCTTTTTTAATTTGATTTTTACTTACCCAGTTTGTCTGCAAGATTTTCAAATGAGTGAGGTGAAAGGATGCCTAATTGAAGAAATAAACTGAAATCGAAAGCCCTAATCCCCCAATTTCAAGAAGGAATGCCCCTCATTAACAGTTCAGGTTGGAAAATGGCAAAGTCCGACCCTGAAAAGACGAAAATGCCTTTAAAAAACCACGTGAGATGCATGTGTTAGCCTTCTCACCGGGTAAAAATGATAGGAAAAAAGTATAGGTTGTCATCGGACAGAAACGTATAAAGTAGGTTGCAATCGGAAATATTTTTTACCTCGGGTACCAAATAGAAAAATGCACTATAGGTCAGGTTGGTTCTTGATATTAACCCAAAATAATATATATGTGCATATATATATATATATATAAATATATATATATATTTATATTTATATTGCTTCATTTCTTTCTCACTAGAAAAAGTTAAGGAAACACCTTTTGTTCACCTCTTCTCTTATACTTCATAGCATCTCTTATTCTGGGTTTACAAAATTAAATCGGGCCTGACATAAGTGTTAAAATACAAGTGTCTCGGATTGAGTTAGGACAACAACAAATCAGAGGGAGCAACTTAGAGAAGATGAAGAACTAATGAGCATTTTACTTAACCATTGTCTACTCAAGCTTCAAAGAGTTTAAACGATTTTGACTTAAATGATGAATAATTTAATTTCTTTAGGCCCTAATATTGTCCTAAGACAATATATAACTGGTAACTACAATGACTTCGTTATATTAGTTGGAATAAACCATGAATTGTACATTTATCTCTCTCTAATCAAATACCAAACAAATAAATTTTCTTCTTCTATGCGATTAACCAGCAGAGATCAGAATAACTCAAACTTATTATTTTTTTTTCTCAGACTGAAATCTTGTGTTTATTATTGAATGAATCAAAATGAAACAAATATAAGTTACAGTGTGTAATACCATGTGGAGGGATCTTCAATTATTTTAATCTCGAACCCAAACCCCTTAAATGAATCTCTTCAACAATTCTAACTATGTAATGTGAATAAGTATTTTCTAGTTTCTGATTTAAAAAAAAAAAAAAAAAAAAAAAAAGAGAGAGACAGACTGAAAGTTTGAAAATACCTCGAAAGCTGAACATCTCACAAATTTTCTATTTATTAAATATATTATTTGTCTTTTTTATATTTCTCAATTTTTTTTACAAAATATTTCTTTTTTTTTTTTTTTTGTTATTTTCATATGTTATTTCATATTCTAATTGTAATATAAATTTTAATTGAACGGGGTAGAATTATAAAAAAATGAAAGGTTGGAATCAAATTATATTTATTTAATTTAAAGGACAACTATTTGTACCCTTTTGAACCTTTGAACATGCTTATAAACCAACCCATCCAAAAAATAGAAAATTAATAATAATAATAATAATAATAATAATAATAATAATAATAATAATAATAATAATAATAATAATAATAATAATAATAATAATATGAACTTTATGTGTAGATGCTAAAAAAAGTTAATTTATTAAGGGATCAAACTAAAAATAAAAATAAAATAAAATGTTTTTATAAGATAGAGTTATGATCCCCGTAGTAAATTTATCAATCCCCCACTTTAAAAATGTGAAAAATGGTGAAACTAATTGTTTAAAAAATTACATCATAATTCAAGTAAGCTTCTTACTCCAACATCCTTATTCTTCATATCTCATGTCGTCATTGAAGAGGATATTTTATTTAAATTATAATGAATTAATTAATCTAAAATATGTTATTTTATTTCTTACATAAAACTCTTACATCTCGTTTTTAGGAAGTTTGATGTTATCCGGTAAATATTATTTATATTTATTGAATGTGTGACATATAATTTATGGCTCTAATTTCTTAAACGTCAGTCCAAATTAAAATTAGAGATATTGATTTCAATTTATATTACACCTACAACGTGTGATTCGTAAAATATGCAATTTAAGTGGGTCAAATCTAAACATTATTTCTTATAAATTTGACTTATACAAACAGCGCTCACGCAAAAATGAACTTATATTTGCTGAATGGCCTTTTAACCCCACATTTGTGACCCCTTTCAACCCCACCCCACACACACACTCTAATTATACGTGCCAATCCAACCTCTTTGCAACTTTTGGAGTCGAAGAATTATTGTAGATATATTCTCATATGTCTAACTGATATAAGACTTTGATCGTTTATCTTTTTAAATTTGCATGAATATCATTAAATATATGTGATATGTTATTGTTATAATTATAAAATATAAGATGCAATATATAATACAATCAAACCTCATATTTGTGACCCTTGGAATATTTGAACCCCTTCCACCCTACCCACAAAAGTACTGAATTTCCACCCTCCCCCTCTTCTCTTTCTTCACTCGACACACACAACCCACACCTCCGAGAAATTAGAGGCCTGTTAAAGTTGTGATAAAAAGTCTCAAGCCCAGTCACCCCTCTAATTCCCACTCTGTCAACTGTTCTTTAGCTTAGATCCTCCCATTATATTACAAGCTCTGGAGATCAATTTCAATGGCAGAAAATGCAGGAAACATCCCATACCCACCCCATTTGTGCATGCAATTCTACGTGCAGTTTGACATTCCTCCATCTGCTCCACTATTTCTTATTCTCGGTTCCATTCCCGCTCTGAGAAGCTATCGTTTCTACTTCGCCCAAAATCAATTCATCTGCTATTTCTATCAAAGTATTACCTTGACAATCCCAGTACTATTAACCTTCCTCCAGCTCAAATACCCGGGCAATGGCGATCAGAAAAAGACCCCGGGCAATGTACGCCGCCGTTTCCAGCACCCTCGTCAACTACTTAGCCGACGTTCTGCGCCCGCCGGCTTTCTGGTGCTGCTTATCATTGCTGGATACTGTCTGGTTACATAGCGGTTGCATCACTGGTGTCTGTTTTGTTGCCGGATTCTTTCAGCACTTTCGTCTATACAGTTTTGGGGCTGCAATCAGCGAGGGTATTGCTGTGTTGGCTGTATCATAAACTTGTCGCAGAATTTGAGGTTCGGAGATGGCAGATTTGCCGGTTTCTAATCAGTGTATGGAGGGCTGTGAAGTGTGAACAACCCTACTCGGCAGCAAATACTCCCAATTTGATCTTACACTGCAACGCTGCCATTGTCTTTTACGGAAAAAGACTATTGTAGAAGCCAACGTTGCAATCTTGTTGAAGACAACAATTTTTCTTTATCGTTTTTGTGTAATATGAAAGATAACGTATCTCACTTAAGGTACTACGAAAGATAACAATACCTTGCTGAAAACTATTGTATTTCAGCGAGGTCGCCTGAACATTAGCTTCTACCACAGTCTTTTGCCCTATATGACAACAATAGCATTTTTCATGTAATGTTAATTCACATAATTATTTTGTACATTTTTCGTATTATGTTAACGGTATGTTATATGTATATTTTGTTGTTTAGTTGTTTTTAAGATAAAATTATATACAATCTCATTCTACGCTAGATACTATGTGTGGTGGCTGCGCAAAAGAACCAGCCGATATTCTTTAAAGCAACAAATATAATCTTCTAAAAAATAAAAAAGTAAAAATTAACAATAAAATTTGTATTGTTTTATGATTTTCCGCTTTGATTCAATAATAATCAAATGTGTCATTTATCTTTACCAACAAGCTACTGCAATATAATAAAATATCAATTCTCTCTTTCTCTTCAATTTTTTTTCTTTAACTTCTAAGTTTGATATTTTTTTACTTATAATTTAGTATTTGTGATATATGTATGCAACCTTAACGGTAATCTTTGTACCAAATAGTAATATTTGTTGGATAATCTATATACCAAATTTAAATAATTGGTGACAAATGTAAAATACTAAATATTAATATTTTGGTAATTTATATAGAGAACAAATGTAAATCAATAAAATTTAATTCATCGTAATTTCAATAACAATTATATTTTACATAAACGATCAATTAGGGACCGAGTTAAACTATACATAAAAATAATTGTAGATTTAACGTAGCTTTTTTATGTATTTGAAATTATAACACAACTTTCTTGAGTCTCAGACATTGACATGTAAAGTTGAAGTAGAATAACTCAAAGTAAATGGAGAAAAAGAATTGGGGAACGATAAAAATGGGGGATTGCAAATTGATAATTTAAGGGTGTGTTTATATGTTAATTTAATTCTTTTTGGTCATGTTTAAAAAATATAATAATAAAAAAAATAAAGATGAGTGTTCGGAGAGATTTTTGGGTTGTATTTGAAACCCCATAGACTTTTAAACCATTTGCTAAAATCATTAGCTTTTACAAATTAAGTTGACTTTATGATCACGACTAAACATCTCCAACCACCATCAATTTTAAATATAAATAGATTTAATTAAAATTACTAAAGTGTGCTCATGGTTCCCTTCTTTACCACCATTACGGCTGCAGCAATGCATGAAAACAAAATTATTATATTCCTTCTTTCATCCAATTTGTTGGTGGGTAAAAATTATCTTCCAACACCCCCTCCTCAAACCATAAAAAAGAACAATACAAAATAATCCTCAGGCAGCGAAGCAATAATAGATGATCACGGTAAAAATTATCATTAATGAAACATTTCAGTTAGCAGATGATGAGAAAAACAACAAGAAAGAAAAATTAATGGCGTTTTCAAGCATTGAAAATAATCAGTTCTTGTATGTGATTAATCAAGAAACTGCATCTGAATTCATGCCATTGATAATGCAAAAAACATTAATGACGTTTCTGAGCATCATAATAATCAGTTGTTGCCCATGGTTAATTAAGAAACTGCATCTGATTCCATGTCATTTGACTGCTACTTGTTGGGAGGGCTATGGAACCTAGATGGTGGATGATGATCCAAATGGGTACAGCTAAAGATTAGCAATTTATCAAAATCAATCCAATATTGATAACTGTTATTATTCTTTTAAAGAAGATGCAGTAGAATATGTGCATAATGGAGACTTTTGTTTCTAAAAAAAGAAAAACTTATTTGCTAATATTTCCAAGTTTATTTGTCAAAAGAAAAAAAGAAAAAGACTAACGTAATCTTATTTTCAAGTATTTCGAATGTGCTTTTGTAAGTGTGTGATTAATCAAAAGAAACATTTATATGAAAGAATGAATACACGAAAAGTTTCTTTCTTCCTGTATCTCTACTAAATGCTCCAACATATGAGCAAGAATTATTGGCACAAATTCTGACTTAAAATGTGCAAATTGAATATCTCGCAAGTTTGCTACGAAGATGTAAATAAGTTGATTCAATTAAATGAATTTTTTAAGAAACTATCAAAATAACGAATCACAATCCTTATTATAAATTGCATAAAATAGGGGAGTAATCTCAAGAAATTTAGTGTTGAACATATATCCTTAGTTTTGGAAATTAGGATCGATCCCATCAATTAATTCTTTTTTTCAATGAATCAAAATATTGAACAAAGCTTATAATCTTTGTTCTCACAACTTTTTTCTTTGAAAAACACATACAAACAATTTTTATTTTGTTTGAAATAGAGTTGATTCTCTTCAAAGTAATTGGCAATTGAAGAACAATAGGATGTTGGCCAGCGAAGAAAGGTAAGTAAGAAAGAGGAAGAAGGTTGGGCTGGATGTGGGGAAGAAATAGGGCATAGGACTTTTTTTGTTTTTCTTAAAGGGTAGAATTGGAATAATTGATAGTGCATAAAGAAAATATAATGATAAAAAAAATAATATGTGGTTTATAAAGAAAAAATAGTGTGAAAAGAAATTTTTGGTGGTGCATTTAGCAACATCCATATATTACTACGGGCACGTGTTAATGTGTTTGTAAAAATTTTATGTAATGTGATTATTTTAATTTGAAATTAACCATTATTGATGTGAGATCCATGAACAGCGAAAAATGTAATATATGTCCATGATAAGTAGGTGAGCAGTTATATCGATAATAAAATTTCGAGTTAGAATATTTTTCATGGATTTATACCAGGAATAATCAAAAGTTTAAAGTAGAAAAGAAATGTTCAAATTAAGCTTCCATCTGGCCCATTGAATTCAGGCCCAGAATAACAAAGCACTGGTATTAGAAGGTCAAGGTGGCCCAATAATTATTGTTGCCTGCCCATTGGGCCGAGACAGAAACAACAAGCCCAGCCACATTAAGAGCCATTTTGTTTTGGGGCCCAAAATCTCTAAACATATGTCATAATAATTATGATAAAATTATATATAAATAAATTGATTAAAATATTCTTATATATTTATATATTTAAAAGTAATTTAATTTTATTCTCTTTTTATTTTCTTCTTATTCTCAACACTGCAGAACCCCCAATCCTCTACAATCACGCTATGTTTCTTATTTCACTCGTTAATTTTACTTTTATTATCTTCTTCTCAGTGTTACTCAATATAGAAATGCAAACTTATTCTTGAATTCAGATTCATACTCTTTAGTTTTAGTTTTTTTGTTTTCTTCTTCTCCATGTTTCTTGAATATAAAAATACAAAGCTGAAATTGCAGATTCATTCATGCCTTTCTTGAGGCTCGGCTCCAAATGTGAACCATTTCACCACGAAGGACAAATTTGATAAACAACACACACTTAACATTATTATCTAAACGTCATTTCCCCACACTTAATTTGGTTAAGAATTATGTATACAAGGGTTCATATATATACATATATATACATATTTCTTCGTCTGATTTGGAATTTACTTTGTGGACTTAGAAGAATTATGTTTTTCAGCATCAGATGAATGATATTTAGATTTGAAAAGCTGGAAGGATGGTACAACTTCGAGGTTTCATAATAATCATCAATTACACTCATTCTACCTTCACAAACCTTTTTTTATTCTCCAATGGCATTAACAAGTAATACAAACAGTCTAAACAAATTTTCCACAATTTTCTCTTCATCGCCAGCTTTTGGGTTCTTAGACTTATATATGGCCACAGGCTGCAATAAAGTATCAACGTCATTCATTTGACCAAACCTCTTCTAATTTGTCACACTATTCTGCAACAAAATATCAAGAATCTCATAAGCATATATATATATATATATGTGTGTGTGTGTGTGTGTGTGTGGTGCTAGAATATGATGGAATATTTCACAAGAAACATAATTTTTCTTGCTAATCTTCTTGTGTTATACTAATATTTTTTAGAAAATACTGATGTGAGAACAGAACAGAGATGTAAATATTGAGAAAAGTGAAAGAAATGATTTTTTTTTCTTTTTTTTGGGTTTCTGAGTAGAGAATAGGATACTGATTTGTTTTTTTTTTTTTTATATAATAAAAAAGGTATAATGGGTATGAATAAGGTATATTTAGTAAAAAGATTATGACAAAATTAGACATAAATAAGTAGACTAAAATACCTTTATATATTTATATATATTTTTTTATTTTGTTCTTATTCTCAACTGCAGAAATCCCGCCTTGTCTTCTTCTTCTCTATGTTTCTTCAATATAGAGAAGTTGGAATCTTGAGATTCGACTCCAAATCTGAAACCTTTCACCGCCAAGGCCAAACTTGATAAGCAACACACATTTACCACTATTCTTTAAATGTTATTTCCCCAAACTTGATTTTGCTAAGAATTTTGTGTACAAGGGTTCATATATATATATATATGTGTGTGTGTGTGTGTGTGTGTGTTCATTGTATGTGGGCACGCCTGCTGAACTTAATCAACAATTTCTTGGAGTCCGTCACATTGAAATCTAAGTCACCCATATACAGCGAAGTTGTCTGCGATTGAGCTGTCGTTGCTCCGCCAGGCGCTGTCATTCCATTGGCGCCAGACGTCGTCACATTCTGGTGTTGAAACAAAGAGGATTTTTTTTTTCTGGTTAGAGAAGAGAGGAGGTGCAGGTTAAAAAAAGAATAAATTTATGGTAGATAGATAGAAAAATTGTAGAGAGAAAAAAAATTTGGAATGGATTGGGCAGTCACATTGGGATACTAATTTATTTTTCGTTTTTTTATTTTTTAGTGAGAAGATATAAGGGGTATAAATGGGGTATATTTAGTAAAAAGAAAAGAATTATTAATTTTACATGGGGTGTATTTAGACTTCGGGGTATGTTTAGAGATTTCGGAGGTATGAATAGTCGCACCCTTACTAATTTTACTTGGGACATATTTGGACTTTGGGGTATGTTTAGAGGTTTTGAGGGTATAAATAGTCGCACCCTAAAATTTGTCGTGTTTATAAAACTATTACGGCCTATGTTCGAAATATATTCAATAAAATAAAATAAAAATATTTAAAATATATTAATATTCAAGAATGTTTTAAATATTTTGTTATTTTATTAATAAAATTATATTAAACATAGTACTTTTCAAAATTTTAAGAAACTATGTAAAGATTGATAAATAAACAAATAAAAGGAATGAAGAAAAAGAGGGTTTTGTTAACCTATAGTATGGCCCACCAAGCATAAGATGCATGCAACGTTTAATTTTTGAAGAAAATTAATTAATGTAATAGTACATTAAGCATAATATTAAGCATCTATGCACATAAAGAAAAATGACTAGAGCCTCTAAATGTATCAAATAGTACAGAATTAAAAGCTATTAGTTTAAATTGGTCAATAAAAAACTTAATAAATTATATTTCATCCTTGTTTTATATGTTATTATATATATATACACACACACTAGTATTTTTCCCGTGTGATGCGCAATTTGTAATATTTGTAATAATATAATAGTTAGTAGATTATAATTAATAGTAATTTAATTATTAAATTTTGCATTTTATTTTATGTTTGATTATCATACCGTGTGAGATTTTGTTATTTTTATATAATGAATAGATAATTTTATAAAATAACAATATATTTTTCTAAAATAAAAATTCATAAAATATAAAATATATTTTAAATATAATTTTATTTTGTATAAAAATATCTCACAATTTATTTATTTAAAAATATTTTAAATATCAAAAGATATTATAATTAACCTAAAATCTTTTTATATTTAAAAAAAAATAATTTTATATATGCAATATGGATATCGAAATTAAAGATCTTGAAATGATAATTTATGTGATATATTTTTCATGAAAAAATAATTTGAGACTTAAAAGTTATAAATATTTAAAATTTGAGATGAAAAAGTAATATAAAATAAAAATATATAAAATGTGATTGGTGAACAATTTATGCACAATCCCACTTCTCCACATTCAATAACAACCACCAATCACTTTTTCTTTTCTTTTTTAGTAAAAATAAAATTCTTTTGTACGTTGAAAAAATTATTACTTTTTAAAAATAAATTTAATTTTATCATAAAAATATTATTTTATTTGACTACTTATAAAAATATATAATTTAAATTAATATACTTCCTCACTTCGAAAAAAGAAAAGAGAAAAAAAGTGTCCGAATTTTATGTATATTTTAATTATTAAAATACGATTCTACTTTCTGGGATGGATGTATATGTTTTCCAGTAAAAGATAATAATTTTATCATGAAAGAGATAGTATATTTTAAACAATAAAAAAATATTAATTTTACTAAAACGTATTTCTTATTTTTAAATTATCAAATTCAAATTCAAATTCAAATTAAAATTAAAATATAAAGACCCTCAAAATGCACACGTTGAATCCATCCACTTTTGCATAGTTTTGGACCGGATCGATTAAGATCCGCTTGTTTTTATTATATATTAATTAATTGCATAGCTCTGGATGAGATCGGCCAAAGTTTGTTTGTTTTAATTAATTTTTAATTATATATAAAAAGATGTATACTTTAGTGTGGGTACAGCTTCTGTGCCATTCTATAATAATTCGGATCAACGCCCAAGCCTTTTATTATGTCAAGAGAATATTGTAAAACCGAAGACTCAGATAACACGTGTCGGGCCGACATCATACGTTGTTAAACCTGGTGGGTCCCAGCTTTGACAATTTCAACGACCTCTTCAAAGCAAACAAAATAAATTGGAAAAGGAATTATTAGTTCTAAATTCATTAAAAAAAAAAAAAAAGGGAGTGGCGTGTGCTCACACATGCACCTCTAAGGGGCCGAGGAAAGCTGGCAACATATCAGATGCACATGTGGATTGAAGGTGACAGGTTTTAGTTGGTTATTTCTTTCTTTATTTTTTTAATGGTAAATATTTAATTTCTTTTTATCCGTTTCTTACAAATAATTTATCAAATCAATTTATTTTTTACCATCTTTGACTTGATACTCACGTTGCATATAATATATTATATTAGAAAAAAAAAAATTTGTTTTGGTTAATATAATTAATCAATTTATTATAGAACAAGACTCATATTTGTAAACAAAATGCATATTTACTTTTACAAAAAAAAATTAAAATTTTCATATATATATATATATATAATAGTAAATGAATATTTCTATATTTGTTATTATCATTTTTCTATCCATTTTTCTTTTCATAAATAGAAAAATGGATTTTAGAAAATGTTGTTATATTGTTAACCAATAAACATTCATTTTTATTTTTTATATTTTTATTTTTTAATATTTGTAATGTTACTAATTTTATCAAAACTAATAAAAAATGTTAACACTAATGCACCATATTTTATTCATTTTTATTGATTTAAACGAATATATTATGAATTGTGGCCAATTCGATGTTACGTATCATAATAAAAAAAATGTTCACATTAATATACCAGATTTTATTCAATTTTCTTGATTCAAATGGAAATACTATATATTTGGTAATTTGATGATTGTATTTTATAAATAAAATTAATTAATGTCACTTATGATTTTATATATAATATTTATATCCTTATTATAATCATAGTACATATATAAATTTGACCATAATTATATATATATATCTAAAAATATTAATTTTATATATTTCTGAAATTTAATAATATTATACTATAATAATATGTCTGTGCATGCACGGGAGAACATACTAGTTATTACTAATAAAATAATAAAATATGTTGTGTATTATTAAATATTAATTTACATAAAAATAAATAATAAATATATAGTTAGAATATTTAAGCCATAGATCATATGAAATAGACAGCGAAAGTAATAATTAAAATTATTTCTACGATTTATATAAAAACTTGCACAACCTTGTCTACATAATTAAAATAGAAGTTTAGCAATAAACCAATCGCGATTTCACGTTCTATGCTAGAATCTACGGATGACTGGATCATGCGTGGATTAAGGACATTTGAAACCTCCTCTATAAGTTTATTCACATCCAGGCTTGATGTATAGACACACGGTATAGCTTGATTCTCATACATCTTTTTTAGAATTAGACAAACAATCTAATACTAAAAATATAATTGAGAATGCAAAAAATTATGTGGCTCAGGTGCATCATACAACTCAATTTATATTATTACTTGTTGAACTAAAAAGTATTACTTATTTACTTAAAAAGTATGGCTACTGATTTGTTGCCTTAAAAAAGTAGTAATTCTTTTTAAATAAACAAGTAATAGTTTTTAGTTAAACAAGTAATACTGTTAATCGGGTACACCTGATACACAAGAGACTCACTCAATTGAGAATTCTCAAAACATGAGAGGAGTGAGAATATAGCACATAAGATGAGAGGAGATAGAATATAGCACACAAGATGAGAGGAGCTTGACTTTTTTTTTTTTTTTGTATGTGTGTTGGAGGGCTGAATCATATATGAGAATTAATTTATGTTGATCCCCTTAGGTTTTCTTATGCGCCTATACTTCCTTATATTCATGTGTTGGCGTATCTCCAAGGTTAGACCTTTAAGTGTCTTCTTGAACTTTTATTGATTTCTAGAATTAATTTTTAAGCCAAAAAGACTACTCCTAGTTAATTATTTAATTCTCTAACATTATTAAGCTTAATTAATTATTTGTCCAACGTATAAAATTAACCCAATAATTAATTATCTTCATGATCATTTAATTATTTACGCTCAAATAATTAATTTTTCCAACAAATATTATTTAGCATAATAAGTAATTCATTTATCTTCGTTCCAACGCACCAAAATCTGGTTAATCGTGTTGTGACCCCTTAGTTTCATCACTTCACCTAGTCCAAGTGTAGGCAATCTCATTGTGAGATTAATTAATCCAATTAATTAATCATCTTTAGATTTTCCCTGTCCTTAGGTATTCAAGACATCCATTCGTTCATGTTCATCCAATACTACTAGAGAGACTTATAGACAAAAGATGAATTCGATGTGCGAACCTTTCATCCATAGTTACCGTGCAGAAATAGTCCATTTGCTCAGTTCTCTGATTAATGTCCAAGGTTTGGTCATTTAATACCGATCTATACTCGACATTAATAACCATAATGATCCTCAAAAAGTCTATCGATCCGTTGACCCATAGCAAGAACTCATCTCTTATGTTTTGGTTAGGTGTCTTGCGCAAAGTATTCATTGGATATGACGAGTATAAGAAATATAGAAAAACAATCCCAATAGATTACTCTACGGGCCAACAAATTTTTTCTTGCCACTACATTGATCTTAAACATAGTTCTACCATAATCAATGGGCCCCCGTTTGGCCTTTCAAGAGTGGTTTAAGGAACGAGTTAAATATACGACTTCTTTCATGCAGGATCATGAATGCGTACAGTCTAAGGACAAATAGAAGTACCTACTGAAATCAGAACCTCAATTATGTTGCCACTACAGCTATCAAATGGTTTGATTTCTTATGTGAGATCAGTTAAATGTGATCGTTTGGGATGAACATCACATCCACTCGCCTACGTGGTGTCTCACCACCAATATCCATGAAATGGATATCCACTCTTCGACTGACGTACCACTCAGTGCAAGCCTATCTGAATCCTTCGATATCCCTTCTTGTAGATTATATGGCTTGAAACATTTCCGATCTTAACCACCGAGACTTATTCCATTACTACCAACTCGTGCATGACCAAGTCTCCTGGTTACCGAGACCATGAGATTTCAATATCATATAGCATATATGTTGTAATATCTAGGCTATAGATCATATGATTACGCAACAAAAGTAAAATTATTTTCACGATCTATGTATAATCTTACATAGCCACGTACACATAATTAAAAGCAAGTTTAGCAATATACCGACCGATTTTATTTTTTTAGCGAGAATTCATAGATGACCAGATCACATGTTGATCAAGGACGTTTGAAACTTCCTCTCCAAGTTTATCCACGCTCAGCCTTGATTCGTACATATTGTAGATGCTTGATTTTTGTATATCCTATATAGAATGAGATGGATAATCTAGAACTAAAAATATAATTGGGAATCTCAACACATGAGAGTAGAGAGAAGAGAGGAGAAGGAGTCGTCCCTGTGAAGTCGTTCTTCTCTTGTATCCAATGTGTTCTCAATTCTCTCAATTCTAACCTTAGGGGTTTATTTATAGAGATTTTCTTAGGTCTCCTCATCTCTTTAGGTCGTCGATGGGTTTAGGAGTCCTGATCTCCATGTGTTGAGCCTATATCCAAAACTAGATATTTTAAATGTCTTCTTAGAATATAATTAATGTTTAGAATTAATTCCTAAGCCCAAAAGATTTCTCCCAATTAATTATTTAATTCTATAATATTATTCGGGCCTAAGTAATTTTTTTCTCCAACAAATAAAATTGTTCAATAATTAATTATCTCCATGATAATTTAATTACTTAGGCTCAAATATTTAATTTTTCTAACCTTTATTATTTAGTCTAATAATTAATTAATTCATAATTAATTAATTTTTTTCTGTTATATTGCACAAGAATTTGATAATGTGTGTGGCCCCTTATGTTCACCACTTCAGCTAGTTCAATAGCAAGCAATCCAATTGAAAGATTAATTAATTCAATTATTTAATCGCCTTTGGATTTCCCCAATTCTTAGGTACTCAAGACATCCACTTGTTAATGTCCATCAAACACTACTAGAGGGACTCATAGGCAAAACATGAATTTAACGTGTGAACATTTCATCCGTAGTTACCATGCACATACATTTCCTTTGCTCGGTTTTTCATTAATGTTTGGGGCTTGATCATTTTATATGGACTCATAATTTATTTAATAAATATAGTGATCCTCACAAACTCAGTTGATCCGTTGACCCATACCAAGATCTCATCTCTTTTGTTTAAGTCGGGTGTCTTATACAAGGTCTTCACTAGATATGATGAGTATAGAAAATATAGAGAAACAATCACAAAGATTACTATGCGGGCTCGATAAACATAGGCTTTACGTGCAATTCAGGGTTATTATGTATAGTTTTTTAGGCAATTGCATGTACCTAAGTGATAAGTTCATAATAATTTTGTTACATTTTGTTACGTCACGTGTTTGTTGAAGTTTTAACAAAAAAAACAAATAATTAAGGATGTATAGACCACATCTCAAGTCACATGGACCATGTTTATCTCGTGATATGATCTTAACTATCGTGATTTAGTGTGATTTGGGCATATCTTCTTGATTTGGTATGATTCGGGCATATCTTCTAGATTTGGTGTGATTTGGGCATATCTTCCCATTCTAATCTGAGATACGATGACTATCAAAACCCTAGTAATTGTCTATAAAAGGAGAAGCTACATCTGATCATAGGGATCATACAACACAATATATAACAAATTTTAGGCTTACAAACAAGGATACAAAGGAGGATCAACCAACCAAGTCATCACACACAGAGAGAAACGACGATCGTTTGGGCTTCAATAATCTTCTTTTCTTTTGTTCTTTTTATGTTAGTTATTATTATCAATATGTTTACCATGGATTATGTATTAAATATGTGTGGCTAAACATCTAGTGATTCTAGGGAGTGCATGATTATGGATTCACATTTTTTTCTTTAATGATATTATTTCCCTTCCTATATTTGTTTATGCTTCCTTGATTTGAATGTCGTATGAAATTATGTGGAGACTAATTGCATATGGGTAATTAATCCATTACTTCCCGGGAGGAAGTAATTGGTTAAATAATTAGGAATGCACAACATAACACTTGCTAGATCGGGAGATTGATAAGTATTATGATGAGAATAGATTCTATGCACAATTGGGAGTTAGATAATATCTTGAGAATGATCAGTGTTATTTACATTTAGATCTAACTCGAAAGCGAGGATCTAGATATATTAGTGATTCTCCTACAAATATAGGAATTAAATATGGTTTCATACATTGAAGAAACTCATATGACCCATATAAATTCATGTCCCTGGAATCCATACAATCTCTAAATATCTTTAGGTGTTTGAATCTGATTTGATATTTATTTCTACTTCTTTATTTGTTTTATTTTGTTTTACCAAACCAATCCCAAATTGATTCTTTAGATAAAGGATAGTATCATAAATGGATATTTAGTTGAATTTACTATATACAGCACCTGTGGATACGATACCTGTTCTCACCATATTTTACAATAATTTACCTCGTGCACTTTCTAGTCGTATTTTAAGTGAAATAAAATAGCGAACAATCTATAAAAAGAGGAGTTACATCAGATTATAGGGAGATCATACAAGACAATATACAACAAATCTTAGGGTTAGAAACAAGGATACAAAGGAGGATCAACTAACCAAGTCATCAGAGAGAGTGGGAGAGAAACGAAGATCGTTTGGGCTCCAATAGTCTTCTTTTCGTTGGTTCTTTTTATGTTAGCCATGATTATCAATAAGTTTCTCATGGATTATATATTGAATATGTGTGGCTAAACATCTAGTGATTCTAGGGAGTGCATAATTATGGATTCATATGATTTTCTTTAATGATATTATTTTTCTTCCTATATTTGTTTATGCTTCCTTGATGTGAATGTCGTATGGAATTATGTGACGGCTAATTGCATATGTGTTGTTAATCCATTATTGCTTGAGAGGAGTAATTGGTTAATGGATTAGGAATGCATAAAATTGCTAGATCAAGAGATTAGTAAGTATTATGATGAGAATAGATCCTAGGCACGATTGGGAGTTAGATAATATCTTGAGAATGATCAATGTTGTCTAATCTACTTTTGGATATAACTCAAGAGAGATAATCCAAATATCTTAGTGATCATACAAATGTAGGAATTAAATATGGTTTGATACATTAAAAGAAACTCATATGAGCCATAAGAATGCATTTCCCTGAAATCCATATAATCTCTGAATATCTTTAGTGTTTTGACTTGCTTTGTTATCTGTTTCTTCTCTTTATCTATTTTAGTTTATTTTACAAAACTCATTCCATTAATTGAATTCTTTAGATAAAGGAAAATATCATAAACAAACATTCAGTTCATTTTACAATATACAATCCCTGTGAATACAATACCTGTTCTCATAATATTTTACTATAATTTACCTCGTGCACTTGTGAGTCGTATTTTAAGTGATATAAAATAGTGAACATGGCTAGCGAATTATGTCTTGCCACGAGACTGGTCTTAACATAGTTCTACCATAACCAACGTGACCCCGTTTGGGCTCTCAAAAGATGTTTAAGGAACCAGTCAAATTTATGGCTTCTCGTATGAAGAACCACATGCATACGTACAGTCTAAGGACTAATTAGAGCACCTACAGAATTTAGAACCCCAATTTTCCCGTTGCCACTTGGCTACGAAATAGTTTAAGTTCTGATGCGAAATCAGTTCAATGTTTGTTTGGGATGAATATCACATCCACTAGCCTATGTAGTGGCGTCATGTTTTAAAAGTCAAGATTTTGTTTTATCATTTAAAGTTAAAATTTCACAAACAAGTTACCTGTGATTGCATAAGTCTAATCAATGAATAAACTCATATAAGTATGAATTTATGAATTTTAAACGGTTGTACCTATGACATATTAATTAAAGATAAAAAGTTGTACTTGTGTCAAACATGATTTTTTTTAAGCGGGGGAGTATTTTAAGACATGTAAATATAAGCCGGTCCAAATTTGTGGAAAGTCTAACAATTTATCACCATCTCACTTACCGCACCTCTAAGCTCCTACATTTGTAGCCTATATGAACTTAAGAAAACCTCATCATTTTTCATTGTATGCTCTAACATTAAATTTCAATAGCGAAAAACGCATGAATCATCCCATATCCACCCTATTTATGTGTGCAATTACACACGCATTATGAACTTCCTCTAATAACCTATCTTTTTTCTTTTGCCTGAATTCAATTAATCTTCTACTTCCATGAATGCATTACCCTCATAATCCTAGTACACTTAACCTTCGTCCAGCTCAAGTACTAGGGCAATGGCGATCAGAGTAAGTCCCCATTCACAACCCATCCCACAACAATGTACATCACTGATAGGATATATTTTATCTATATTTCTTTATCTTATTTTCCTTGGTTTTGGTTTATAATCATACTTAATTCTTGAATTTTGATTAAGGATTGTGTTTTGTAGGGCAATTGGATGGATTGATGCAGCTTGGATATAAAATGGTGGATTGAAGATGTGCAAGGACCAGCCAAGTTTTTACATAAGGCGTGGGCATGCATTACCTTCGGACGAAGTAGTTAAAGAAAAAATTGCGTAAGGCGTGGGTACACCTCAGTTCGAAACGCCCACCAACGAAAATAAACATAACCGCCATTCTTCTTTCTCCACTAAGTGATGGCGTTACTTCTGATTTATAATGATAATTATTGTTAGAATTAGTGGGGATGAGGGGAGACTTTATATTTTGGAGAGTTATAGAGATGAGGGACAATGAGAATTTTGGAAAGACTCTTTTGATTTTGGAATTTGCTACAATTCTCCATGGAAAGCTAAGCTTCATCTTTTCATCCAAGGGAATTATAGAAGACTATGGTCGTTCGAATTGTGAGATCTAATTAGTCTTTATTTGTTCTTTCATTTTTTGTTATTCATATATCTTCTATGAGCGATAAATCTTATTGTTTTGATGATTGAATGAGGTGGCCAATCTTTCAACTGTTGAAACAATATGTTACCAATTAGATTGTTAAACTGTAATTGTTTAACCATTCTAATTTTTGTGGTACAATAACAAGATTATTTGAACCAATATGTTATGGAGATGTATGATCTAGCTTAAAGAAACCTACATGTGCGTTTATTGGCTAGAATTGGTGGTCCCTCTCTACCTAATACTATTGGTAAATTAAATTCTACGATCGTATCTAGAATTGTTTATTGATAAGAAAAATAATTAGAGGTCGTAACCTAATTATCGAACAACTAAGGAGTGATAGATTGTTTTGGTCATACCAGCAACTATAACCAATTTAATGATTGAATGAAAGAGCAATTTTTGTATCCATGATCGATTCTATGAACATATTCTGAAGTTACCCCTTGGAAGAATTTACTTAAACTGAATTGCAGTTACATTACACATTGTTCTCATTCAATTGAATATTGTCATTCACCAAATCTTTGGAAAAAAAATCACTTCTGATGCACTTTGTTTAATCATTGTTGGTGATTGATTAGAAACAAAAATGCATGGATATTACACACATACAACCTTATGTTGTGAGCTTTTGAGCGGATGGGCATTCCTATAGTATGCTCCATTTCTTTCTTAGTGTGATTGTCATGTATAGTTGATTTTTCTAGAACTTGCATTGTTATTCGTGTCTCTGTTAAACCAATGATGGATTGGATGTTTTGAATCGAAATATGGGTATTTAGGTTTAAGCCATTTTCTTTGTCATCATTAATCTTTTACTTCAAACCTACCCTGTATTTTATACCCTTAGTGAGCCATCTTTGTGCCTTGGCCTTTTCATTGAAAATTTTTGCCACACTACAAGCCATGTTCGTTGATATACTCCATTGAATTTTAAGTCGAAGATCATGTAAACTTGTCACACTTAGCTCTTATTCATCTCATTGGAATAGATTGTCTAAATTTGAACTTTTGTAAAGCTTGTGCGTTGTATTACTCCTCTTTCCTAAAAAACAAAAAAAACAAAAAATAAAAAAAGGGGTGAGGAATACAAGCTTTTGTACATATTCTTGAAATAAGTATTCGAGGAAATCTTGAGTTATTAGTTTGATTGAGCAAAGTGTGAAAAGAAAGTATGATTTCTTGGACTCTGTTAACCAATATATCTTTTTTGTCATACCTTACCTTAGTCGACTACATATTCTCCATTACACACCCTCCTTTGATCTTTACATTCAATTTCATTCATTGGTAATAGAGATATGATATATTTTCAAGCCTATGGTAAAAGTCTTATTTGCATTGACATGAGAGTTCACTTATATATGTTTACACCTATACACTTTTGAGTGACATGAGTGAACTATTTGTGAGGGTGTATGATCTTATGGATTTCGGATTCAATTCAATTGTTGATTTGATTAACTATGTGTTGTTAAGAGTGATTTTACTTATAAAAAAAGAAAGAGAGACACTCTTAATGTGGATGAGCAAATGAGGGAGTGGAAGTTTGATTATATGGGATCATGAACATGAGCTTAGATATATGCTTGAGGACAAGCATTGTTTATGTGTGGGTGAATTTGGTAGGATATATTTTATCTAAATTTCTTTATCTTATTTCCCTTGGTTTTGGTTTATAATCATGCTTAGTTCTTGAATTTTGATTAAAGATTGTGTTTTGTAGGGCAATTGGATGGATTGATGAATCTTGGATATAAAATGGTGGATTTGAAGATGTGCAAGGACCAGCCAAAGTTTTTGCATAAGGCGTGGGCACGCCTTACCTTCGGACTAAGTAGTAAAAGAAAAATCGCGTAAAGCGTGGGCACGCCTTAGCTCGAAATGCCCACTAATGGAAATAAACATAACCGTCCATTCTTCGTTCTCCACTAAGTGATGGCAGTTACTTCTGATTTATAATGATAATTATTGTTAGAATTAGTGGGGATAAGGGGAGACTTTATATTTTGGAGAGTTATAGAGAGGAGGGACAACGAGAATTTTGGAAAGACTCTTTTCATTTGGAATTTGCTGCAATTCTCCATGGAAAACTAAACTTCATCTTTTCATCCAAGGGAATTACGGAAGGCTATGTTCGCCTAAGTTGTGAGATCTAATTAGTCTTTTTTTATTCTTTCATTCTTCGTTATTCATATATCTTCTGTGAGTGATAAATCTTATTGGTTTGATAATTGAATGAGGTGGCCAATCTTTCGACTGTTGAAACAATATGTTGCCAATTAGATTGTTAAATCCGTAATTGTTTAATCATTCTAATATTTGTGGTACAATAACATGATTATTATTTGAACCAATCTCTTATGGAGATGTATGATCTAGCTTAAATAAACCTACATGTGCGTTTGTTGGCTAGAATTGGTGGTCTCTCTCTACCTAATGCTATTGGTAAATTAAATTCTATGATTGTATCTAGAATTGTTTGTTGATAAGGGAATAATTGAGGTCGTACCCTGATTATCGAACAACTAAGGAGAGATAGGTTGTTTTGTTCGTACCAACAATTATAGCCAATTTAATTTTTGAATGAAAGAACCATTTTTGTATCAATGATTGATTCTACAAACATATTATGAAGTTACCCCTTGGTTGAATTTACTTAAACTGAATTGCATTCACATTACACATTGTTCTCGTTCAATTGAATATTGTCATTCACCAAATCTTAAACCCCCTTGATTTTAGTTACAACAAAAGAATAAAAACTACTAATCTCTGTGGATACGATCTTTGTTCATCACTATCACAAATCTTTAAGAACAAGTGTTTTATTATTTGTTGGTCTCGACAGCCAACAATCATCGTTTCCAGCTCTGTCTTCTATGACTTAGCCCACATTCTGCACCGCTAGCTTTGTGGTGCTGCTTATCATTGCTGGATATTATTTAGTCACATAGCGGTTCCATTACTGGCGTTTGTTTTGTTGTCGGATTCTTTTAGCCCTTTTGTCTTTGCAACCTTTGGGTTGCTATCGGCAAGTGGATTGTTGTATTGGTTGTATCATAACCTTGTTGAAGAGTTTGAGGTTAAGAGATGTCAGAGTTGCTAGTTTTTTAAAAACTCTACGAGGCAGCAAATACTCCCGATTGGAATGAAGAAACAAAGTAGTTTTTTTACACTGAAGTCAAGATATATGTTAAATTGAGTTAATTCAATGCACATAGTTGTATTGTTCACTTATCGTATTTTATTTTATCAATAATTCTTAAAATTGTATTGCTTTCTAGTTTTCCACCCAACTAAATAACAATTGAATGTGGCATTTTTATTAATCAACAAGCTATTACAATAGATATTGTGAACTGCATTCAACCCTTAGGACATGGATGCTTTCTTGTAATTTTGATGTAGAAACTCCGATGGTAAAATGTGTTACAATAGATAAAATGTTAAACATAAAATTTGAGACAAAAATTAAAATTGTGACTTTTTTATTCAACAAGCTTCAGATCGAGGTCTCCATGAATTCTTGAGTTTCTACTTTTACATGAGACCTTACTCTTATTTCTTTTCTCTTATACTTTTCTTAGACAAATTTTGATCCCTTTTTTCTACTTTTCTTTCTACTATTTTTTTGTTTCAGTTTTTTATTTACCTCATGCTTGACACTTGTCGCTCTTTCCAGGATTTGTTAGAAAACCTTCATTTCATAGGTGGTGGTTGTTATTTGAGACCATTATGGTATTTTCTTTGAGCTCACTGTGCGGGTTGATTCTCCTTGCGCTCGAGACCCATTGTTCAACCTACATACGTTCGGGTAATCAAGTAGCTTGTGCTACACTTGCGTGCAGGGGCTCACATAGTTTATGTAGATTGTGTTCAATGGTGTTGGTAGACTCGAGATCAGCTATCAGGACCATATTATGCCTAACTTCTAATAGCTTGTGCTATTTTCCTTCGGCATACCATCCATCTCCTCCGGCTCGCCATTTAGGTCCCCTATGCAGCTCACCAAAACTTGTTAGCATATTTATTTAAGTCATTCGAAAAATGTACGGGGCAGTTATAGATAGTAGCGGCCAAAGTCAAATCCCACAATGATCGGTGCACTAACTATCACGAGTTTTGTATTCACTTATCTAGATTTTGAAAGTGGATGGTTATAAAATAATAATTAACCTAAGGAAAATAAGAAAAACAAGCAAGAACTAGAAAATAAACACGTAAGAGACGTGAGCGAATGCAATGAGAGAAAACATGTCTTAGGGTCATGCTTTCAAGTTTCAACAATCAACAATTATATTAACAAATTAATCAAATATAAATTAACTATTCTTCTTCTTTCTTATAGCACAATCACAATATTAAATTATCTCTCCTTACAAAGTGTACTTAATTTGTGGAATTACTCATGCCAATATGCCTAATCCACACAGGTGGTTAAATCCTAGAAGTATCTAGGATTTATAATTCCTCACAAACATCACATATTTTCCAATCATGCAATTATTCATGGCATATATATGAAGATCTCATATGGAATCTCATATTCCAAATCTTGTCTTCATATATCAAACATATTTAATTACCAACTGAATAATTAAACAAGATAATACAAATCAATATATAAGAATAAGAAATCAATAGAAGAATTTAAATATAAAACAAATATCCAACATAGTCATTGAGTAATCTACCACATGCCCTAAAATCACAAAAGTGTTTAGCTAAAAATAATAGAATGAAATCTCATAAGAAACATGTATCTAATCATATCTAAAACAAAACAATGAAAAGAAATGAAGAAAAACACTGAATATTTGTAAAATGATCTTCCATTGCATCCCTCAAGTCTTGTTAAGTGGATGGTGGATGGTGGGCTGACTATTCCTTCCCTAGCCTTTGATGCTCTCTCGTGTGTATGTTTGTGTATATGAATGTGTAAAGGTGATGAGAAACTTCAAATTTCCCTTTTTGAGTCCTAAGGTCGGATATATATAGGTATGAGGTTGATAGATTGTCAAAAATGTCAAAGTCTATCCTAAATAGGATAGGATTCCTCAGGTGTGTCAACTTTATTGTGATTTTTACGGGTCTTTCCGTCAGAATTGTGATTTTTGTATAACACAAGAGATTGGTAAAATACTGAAGTTATGCTGGAAGTAAGCGGACATAATCAAACAATTTACAAACATTGTTTTAAATTTGTAAAAATTGCCACAAAATGAGAAAACGTGTAATATCTACTCGATATACCAAAATTGAACTAAACGAAACAATTATACATTTTTTTCGCATAAACTTATACACATATAAGCCACCTTCAAAATTATAGCCTTGTAAAAGGAAAAGACCTTTATGTTTTAAATAAATTAGGAATTTGTATTATTAATCAATTTACAAGTTATGAGAATATTTATAAAAATAAACAATATTTTTCAAACTATGTGTATATATATGTGTTAGATTTTTATAATTGAGAAATTTTATGTAATCAAACAATGTATTAAATCAATCACTTCTATAATTATATTACTTTTGTACATAATGTTATAATAAACGAAAATAGATTTGCTCCTATTTTTAAGTTCAGAACGTTCACCATAAAATATTATTTTGTAATTAAACAATAATAAAAGTATAATGATATAACTTGTAACGACCCTTCACCCGTTTTCGATTTTGGTACATCCCATTTATTAGCATCTAGTGAGATTGTGAGTTAATGATTTGTATTGAATTTGACTTATAATATAAATTCATGTAGGTGAAAATCTTTCACCTGACCTTCAATTAGTGTCAACTAACATCAATAAAAAAGAAAAAAAAAATTAGATTTTTTTGTAAGTATTAGATTATTATTATTGAATTTGAATTGAAAATAAATATTAACCAATATTTTTTTTAAAGTATTAAATAATTTAATTTTAATATAATTAATTTATTTATTTTTGGATGGAGGGAAGATATACTAAATTTATAGATGTTTGTACTGATAAAATAATAAAATATTTTGAATGTTTTTAAATATATATTATTAAATACTGATTAACTTAATATTATATTATAAGCATATTTATTTTATGTTTAAAATGTATAAATTAATAAATTATTCAATTTTAAGAAAAAAACAAGACCTTTTGAGGAGATTTTGGGGTAAAAATTGGAAAATTGTTGACGTGTAATTTCTCTCCAAAAAAAATGTTGACATCAAGTACATGTGTCAATGTGGCTGCTGACTCGGATCTGGTCAATATCTGAAGGAAAAGCACACCTCGTAAAAGATTAAATAATAATAGAAAACTAGAAAAAATATGCACAAGTCCGCCGTAACAAACGACTTCATCCACCCCACGACACTACTGACACACGACATACATTATTTAGAAAAAAAACGATAATAATAATAAAAAAAACTAGGACAAAAATAGATATAACATAACTATAAAAATACAATAACCCTAATATAAAATGCAATAACTATTCTTTAGTGAGATGACACATAACCACATCAGAAGCTATGTATGTGCATATACATATGGTCATATATGAAGTGATATTGGGTTTAGATTATTTTATTTTATTTTATATTTTATATATTAATATTTTTATGTTAATTAGTTATGTAATTATATATTTATATATATATATATATGTATCAAACGATCATTATTTAAAATGAGAAATAAAATATAAAATGAAATAAGGAAGATTCAAAATGCTATGTATGTGCATGTATGGTCTGAGCTTATATTCAAAAAAAAAGGAAGGGAACAGCGATAACTGCTCTAATAAAATAAGGGAATTCACTCCATCTCTCTCTCTCTCTCTCTAGGCACACACACAACTACAGCTATCTATATAAGAACACACACCTCCAAGAAACCAGAGTCGCCCCACTTACGTTTCAATACAAGCTCTGAAATTCAATTCCCATGGCGGAAAACGCAGGAAACATCCCACATCCACCCCATTTCTGCATAAAATTCTACGCGCAGTTTAACATTCCTCCATCTGCTTCACCGTTTCCCAATATTCCCGATCTGGGAACCTATCTGTTCTATTTCGCCCGACTTCAGTTCATCTCTTTCTTCAATGAAAGCATTGCCTTCATAATCTCAGTACTCTTATCCTTCCTCCAGCTCAAGTACCAGGGCAATGGCTATCAGAGCAAGTCCCCATTCACAACCCATCCCACAACTATGTACGTGGCCGTTTCCAGCTCCGTCGTCTACTACTTAGCCGACGTAAAGCGCCGCCGGCTTTCTGGTGCTGCTTATCATTGCTGGATACTGTCTGGTTACATAGCGGTTGCATCACTGGCGTCTGTTTTGCTGCCGGATTCTTTCAGCCCTTTCATCTGCGCAGTTTTCGGGTTGCTTTCGGCGGGTGAATTGCTCTATTGGTTGTATCGTAAACTTGTTGCAGAGTTTGAGGTTCGGAGCTGGTGGATTTGCCGGTTGTTGAACAAGGTATGGAGGGCTGTGGGCAACTCTTATGGGCAGCAAATGCTCCTCCCAATTTGAATGAAGAAACGGATTGTTTTCTGAAATTAATTGTCACAGAGTTGTATAATTGCTGGAATTGTACTGGAAAGGAGATCGGATTTATTCCTAATCCAATAAAGATATCCGATGGACAAGGCAAATTAGGTGGATGATAGATTAGGTGGAGGATCGAATTTGTAAATTAAGTTTGACGTCATCAATATTTTTCCTGTATATATAGGACACTATCATAGTTCTCCATACTATGGTGTAGTATATAAGGAATTTTAAAGTGACATAAAATTCATCGGATGGTCAAGGTAGTCGAGCAAGTAGTTAAATGAGTAATACCTATATTCTTGTGTGATAGGGGTTAAATAGTATATCAAAAATAGTCCATATAATCATGACCTTGCATCGGCGAAGAGCTTAGATAAGCTTTCGGGTAATAGGAGCGTTGATCCAAGTTCAGTCTGAGAGAGCCCAACTCCATAAGATCTGCTCCAGCTCAGAGCAAATCGTACTTAGTCGAACATGAACTATATCTGAACAGATCGTACTTAGTCAGAACTAAACTATATCAGAATAGATCGTGCTTAGTCAGAGTTGAGTCCCTTCTGTGGTTGATACCGGATCAGAGCAAATCTAGATGGATGTGCTCAAAATTACTATATCAGAACTAAAACTACAACATAGTTCTGATCCTTCACTGAGAGATGATGATTCACCTAGGCCAGTACTGCTAAAAGTCGTATATGTCAGAACGAACTTGTCCCATTAATTACTATGGGTAGTAGGGATCAAATCCCACCTTTTATAGGATTAGATTACAGCCGTTGTCTGTCAAACGCTCCTTTCTTGTAAAGAAAATTAATGTCCTTTTTTCAAAGGTATAAAGGAATGATATATTTTATCCAACATACACTTGGTTATATTACTACAAGAAAAAAATATTTCTCACTTTCTAAAAACCCCAAAAAAGATATGTCTACTAACTAAACATCGGAGTATCCTCGCCGGAATTACCTCCGATGAGTTTTTGCAGGTCTCGGGAGGAGTTTTCAACAATCATGATATGTTGCCTACATATCATCTGTCAGTCGTTCATCCTTGCTAGAGTTCACTTCCATCTCAGAGGGGAAATCCCTCATCATTCTGTATGTATAGGATGCTAGCATAGTTCTCGATACTATGATGTAGTATCTGAAGGAATTTCATAGTAACATCAAATTCATTTGGTGATCAAGGTAGTCGTCCAAGTAGTTAAGAGAGTGGTATATTGTTGACTATTTATAAAGGGAGTCAATTAGTAAGTAACTCCCAAATGTACATTATATGAACATACCTCTTTTTAATGGAAACAGCCCCCTATTAGGCACCTATTAGAGAAAGAATGTTTTCTTTCTTGAAAAGTTAAAACCAAGGAGTGTTGCTTCTGCTTTTTACAGTTTTATTGTTTATGTTCTTATCGAGTACAAATTTGCGCCCACACAAATTTTAATTTAACAATTGGTACCATAACAGGTTACAATTTGTTGTTAATAGTTGACCTAATGCAACTTTCATATTTTGATGAAACAAACTACACCTATAGAAAATCTATGATGACCATTTATCTTTGATCAAAAAATATTGTGATACAATTAAAAAATGATGGACTTGCAAAGTATGTAGTCCTCACTCATACAAGAAAACGAGTGCAATTGCATAAGCACAAATGCAGGAACTGAAAAAAAAAAATACTCGACAAAATATTTTTCGACAAAACTTTAATGATACAAGTTTAATTATGTTTCGAGCAACAATTTACTCAACTATTAAAAGAATTATCCAATAGATATGAGCATGTTCCCATAAAGTTGTAAAAAATTACACATTTTCATCCAAAAATTTGATCAAACCCTCCTTCATATAATTTTAACTAGCTTTGTATCATTGGGATTTACTGCTAGGTTTTACCTTTTTTCTTGAGGTATTCAATTTTTGCTTGCGAGCGCGGCTCATGGCCCGGACCTTCCATAAAAAATTTACTTTATTCATCTCATCATCGTCTATTCTATTGCTTGAGGTGTTTGATATTTACTTGCATGGACGACTTATGGCCCGGGCCTTCCATGAGAAATTTTCTTCAATCATCTCATCATCATTTGATGATCACTCATCAAAATATGTTCAAGTGCGTAATGCCTATATTTAAATTTATGATGAATAATTGTTTCCAGCACAAGATTCTTGACAAATAACTTGGCATGAAGTTTCATATTTTAAATATATATATATATATATATATATATATATTAATCATTCTAATCGATTGTTTTTTCAATTTTGATGATGGTTATATAAATCATATCAAGCCTTAATACGGCTATGATTAATTATTTATTACTATAATAAAAGTATGAAAGCATCTTATAATTATGTTTGACGATTGTACTATTTTTAGGGAGTAATTGTAATATGTTATTTGTACATCATCATCATCATTATCATCATCATTATACAAGTATGAATTTTCTTAAAATTTTGATTTACCTATAATGTCCTTATTATTATAAAAGTATGCAAATTTCTCAAAAATAAGGTTCACTTTATACCTTATTGAGTTTAAAATCTTGAGGATAGTTAAATGATTTTATATATAATTATTTTTTACTTTTTATTGCATAAAGAGGTAGAAGGCCTTTCATATTTCAAATTCTTTCTTAAACATAAAAATTTACTGTGTAAACTTTTATAATAATAATAATATAATTGTATCATATACTATTGATATAAACAAATATATTATCTCGTGCATTGCACGACAACCATCTAGTGTATATAATAAGAGAACCAAATAGTAAGTGGAGATTGTTCCACCAAGATTACTTTTTATTTTTATAAACTCGGACACCCAATCAAATTTTTTATTTTTCTGTTTTTTCATTTCAATTTTTAAAAGCTTATAATTTTTTCGTCTCACCTTCGTTTTTTAAAAATATATCAAATTAATCATGTTTTTATGATCTTCAATGTGATATCCATAATCTATATATAAAAGTAAAATATTAGTTTTTAAATAAAAAAAATACTTATTCATAAATTAATGTAGAAACTACTCACTGTGTCCACCTTTAATAAGAAAAGATCTTTTCTAACCAAAATTTAAAAATATAACTTTTCTACCCAATTTTTAAGGTTATTGACGAAATCGTCCTTCTTCTTCTTTCATTCTTATTCCTTCCTTATTCTTTCATTATCCCTTCCTTTCCTCCTTCCTTTGTTTCCTGGCTTTCTTCTCCCCATTATTGAAATGAATTTTCGTTCTTATTCATGAAAGAATCGAGAAAGATAGTTGTGGATTCTCGTTCTTATTGTAGGTAAAAACACATTCTATAATTTTGTTGAAAAATGTTTATTTTCATTTCTCTGTTAATTAACATTTTGTGTTGAAGCTTACACAAATAGTTTGGTTACTATTTTTCACGATTGCCATTCACATCTAAGTTGCACAATTAGGTTTCATGATTATACATTAACGATTAGGTTCACGATTCTCACGATGAGGTTTCACGATTCTCACGATGAGGTTTCACATTTCTCATGATGAGGTTTCACGAGTATGTTTGACGTCCAGATTTCACGATTACCCATGATGATTACGCCTCACGATTAGGTTTCACGTTTGTCTCTCACGATTAAGTTTAACGATTAACTTTGATGATTAACTATCACAATTAGGTTTCACAATTAATTTACATGATTAGGTTTCACGATTAACTTTGACGATAGGTTTCACGATTAACTTTGACTATTAGGTTTCACGATTAACTTTTACGATTAGGTTTCACGAATAAGTTCCACGATAATCTCTCACGATTAGGTTTCACAAATGGTTTTCATGATTATGTTTCATGAATATTTTTCAAGATTAGGTTTCACGATTAAATGTGAAATAAAGATTTCACGATTGGTTTTCATGATTCGGTTTCACGATTATCTCTCATGATTACGTTTCAAAATTAATTTTCACTGTAAAGATTAGTTTCAACGATTAATTTTGATTAACATATGATGATTAAGTCCACGATTAAGTTTCATGTTTAAGTTACATGATGAACTTTCATGGTGATGTTATGTTTGCGTGAATAAGGTTGTTGGAATTAGAATTAATAAAGTTAGTTAACTTTTAGACCAACTCCAGTGGTGCGCTGGAGTGGCGTTAATTAAGGAATTGCAGGCTCCAGCAGTGCGCTGGAGCCTGCGTTACTGTGAAGCAATGTTTATTTTTTATTTAATTTGTTGTAATATTGGCGTAGACCAATAGTGTTCTTTTTTTTAATGTTTTATATATATTTTTAATATTCATTACTTTTTTTAATATTTTATTTATATGTTTCTTAATATTTATGTTTAATAATACATTGTTTGTTTTATAATTAATTTAGTTTAATTAATTTTAAGATTATTTTAATCAATATGATAAAAAATAATAAAATGGTGTCATTTTAATTATAAATAAAAATAATACAATAAAGTTTTAAATACTACACATAAAATTTAAAAAAATAGCTAAAAATACAAATACACAAAACATACAATTACAACTAAATTATAAAGTTACAAACAAAATATAAAATTACACAACATAATTAAAAACACAATTACCTAATAGAAAATACACATGATACTAAATTAATAATTTAATTTCTAGTAATCAGAAAGACCACATCTAAACCCTCCAATGTCTGGAAAAAAATATCCAAACACATTAAATGTATTCGGAAGTGGATTTGCTGGCTCGACTTGTGTCCTCCTCTGCAGAATTTTTTTTGCTCCAACCTCAAGTATTCACGTAGTGCAGAATTAACAACAGTGTTTAAATTCATCCTTAAAGTTGTGTTCTCCTCTTTTATCCTTTCCCATTTATTTCTTTCATTGTGCATTGCTATCTCACGATCTCTCAACTCAATTTCACGAGCTTTTAACTCATTCACGATCTTTTCTTGAGGCTGCGTTTGCTAATAATTCTCTGAGTAAGGCATTTTCTTATTTTATCATTTGTACAAAATAATCACCATCTTCTTTTTGTTTCTTTTTAAGTTTTGATTTTTTCACCCCCTTGAGTCTTTTTTACGTAGACCCACCAGCATTGCTAATGTTTTCATCATTTAAATCAATAAAAAAATGAAGACAAAGAAGGATTAGGGGAAAGAGGGAACTCTGAAAAAAATATCTATAGTTAGCTCTTCAGCTTGCACAAATGGTTATAAAATCGGTCACACATGGTCGAATTTGAACCCAGTCTCATATTCTTTCACCGACCTCATAGTCTCATTTGCATGCTCCAACTATGTAATTTAGAAACAATATTGAAATCAAAATATTCTATTTGACAAATGAAAAAATAAAATATAAATAACAACTTACAATTGTTTGTTCGCTTGCACCACTAGGATATAACAGCTCAATTTATTGTACACGCCCATTGAATATTCTCACATGTTTGAGAATGGTCTGCATGCGACATTACAATGATCGTTTGTTACGATCTTGCATCCCGATGCTTGTTTATCGGAGTTATATTTGTTTGTAACATGACTCCAAAATAGATCTTTTGATTGGTTTATTCACACAATTAGATCTTGTGAGATTTTGAGATAGACACCAGCAAGGTCTCGATCTTCAGCTAAAGTATAGTTAGTGGTGCGTAGCTTAGACATTTGAGAGAAGAAAACAAAAGATGCTCTAGATAAAAAGAAGTTGGAGAAGTTTGTGAGAAATGTTATGTGGTATGATGCTTATTTATAGAAATTCATAGAAAAGCAGATAATAATCCAATGGTTGTCGTTGAAAGCACATATATTGTACTTTCTGCAACTCTCTTTCCAATGCAGAAAATTGGTGTAGGGTTGAGATTTAAAGATCAAAATAATCTAACTGTTGGAGTTGAATACACATGGATTGTGCTTGTTGCAACTCTCTGTGTTTTAAGACTTTGAATGAACGGCTCAGATTAAAAGTTGTTGTGGGTTATCAATGACTAATATTGAAAGCACAAAGATTGTGCTTTCTGCAACTATGATTTTAATTCAGACAAGTGGTAAATGGTTGAGATTTAAAGATGACAAGAATCTAACGGTCATACTTGAAAACACGAGGATTGTGCTTTTTGTGGCTTTTAAGACATAAGTGGAGGGTTGAGATTAAAAGTTGTAGTAGGATATCAATGGCTATTGTTCTAAATACAAAGATTGTGTTTTTAAGAATAACATACAGATCATTATATAATGAGCACATACTCCACCCATTTTCTTCACATCAATCTTTCTTATCATCAATTTGTTAAGTCATTTTCTCCGTTAATAATATTTTTTTCTGTTCTGCTCTGCTTGACTCTTGAAAAAATGAAGTTTCACTCTGCTAGTCCTTCTATTATTTCTTCTATTCCTTAAAGTTCATCTGATGATGAAAATCAACAATTGATTGATAGTGATTGTTCCGATGTGGAGCAACAGGCGATTGTTTAATAAATATATAATAACAATCGTATGTTAGTTGCATATCAGCGTCGAAGGGCTGAACCCATTCATAAAGGCTCAGTTCCAGGTCGCAGGACAATATATCGTGATCGTGAAAGAGCAGCTCAAAACCGTTTCAGAGACTACTTTTTCTGAAATTCCAAGGTTTAATGAAGATCGATTTTTTGTCAACGTTATCGAATGTCACAAAATCTATTTCTCCGTATTGTTCATGCAGTAAAGAATCATGATGGATACTTTGTGCAGCGAAGAAATGCAGCTGGGTAGCTTGGTTTGTCTACACTCCAAAAGGTAACTGCAGCATTCCAAATGCTAGCGTATGCAATTTCAGCGGATGCAACTAACGAGTATATCAATATTGGAGAGTCTGCTGCAATTGAATGTGTCAAAAAAAATTATAGTGCTATTGTGGAGATATTTGGGGGAGAATATCTAAGATCTCCTTGCGCTAATGATGTTACAAGGTTACTTCATCTTGGTCAGTAACGTGGTTTTCCAAGAATGTTGGGAAGTTTGGATTGTATGCATTGAAAATGGAAAAATTGTCCAACGGCATGGGCAGGATGATATGCTGGTCGAAGCGGATCTCCAACAATTATTCTTGAAGCTGTGGCTGATTATGATTTGGGGATCTAGCATGCTTATTTCGGGATGCCAGGATCCAACAATGATATTAATGTGTTGGAGACGTTCCATCTTTTCTCTAACCTTACTAAAGGTATTGCTCCTACTGCACGTTAAGTTATTCAATGAACAGAGTACAACATGGGGTATTATTTGGCTGATAGTATATATCCCAATGGGAAACTCTTGTGCAAACGATTCATCCACCAAATGGTCCAAAAAAGAAATACTTTACAAAGTAACAAGAAGCTTGTAGAAAGGATGTGGAACATTCATTTGGAGTCCTCCAAAGTCAATTTGCAATAGTGGCAAATCCAACATGTTTTTGGAGTAAAATTGACTTGAAAAATATTATGACTGCGTGCATAATAATGCATAATATGATAATTGAGGATGAAAGAGAACTTGATGCTCCAATCGAAGAAACAAGAGAAGTGCGAGCTCCGGAAGTTGAACTTGTTGAAAATAAAAACATACATTTTCAAAATTTTCTAGCTCGATTTAGACAAATTAGATATGCGGAAGCTCATTCGCACTTTGAAATGCATTAACTGAGCATTTGTGGGCAGAATATCTAATTCGAAAATTTAATCTTGTAAACATGTATTTTTATTGTACTATTATTATGAAGTTCAATTTTAATTTTGCATTATTATATGTATTTTTTATATATAATTAATTTTATAAATAAAAAATTAAAATGTTACATGTAAAAAAAATTATTTTTAATATATTACTTATTATGTATTTAACAAATATGAAGTTTTTAAAATATAGATTAAAAATAAATAAATTATAAGGGATATTATTGGAATAATATTTTTAAGTGCAGAAAGTAGTGCAGACTGTTGGAGATGGAATGCAGATTTTGCACTAAAATAGTGCAAATTTTGCATTAGAGTTGTGCTGACTGCTGGAGATGGTCTTAGGTGGAAGAACTTTTAATCTTTATATTTAATTACTTACTTGTTCCTTAATTTTTAGATGGCTTTGAAAAAAAATTATTGTTCATTTTGATGGGCAGTGCGATGGTTTGGACTACAAGGATGGTGAAGAAGAGGCGTTACTTATCCCACCCAGTGGAATGAGTTATCAGCTATTGTTGGAAAATATTCATTATATCGTCCATACAGACATTAATCAAAACTCGTATGTTTTGTATTTGCTAGATAAAGATGTGAACAAAGTAAGAAAGATGAGAATAAAGAATGCTTTTGATTTGGATTAACTGTTGAAATTTTCAAAAGATGTTATTGTTATTTTTGTGACTCTTAAGAAGTTAATAAAGATTCGAGAGAAGGCATGATTTCAATTCCTCAAAGTGGTTATATTGACTATAATAAAACTCATTTTATGGGAATATCTTTTTATGAATTTGGACTGCCATCATTTTATCAAAGTTGTCCAGGTTCAAGCAATTTCTTGGGTTACTGCATGGAAATAGCCGGCCAAGTTCAAATTCAATACATCTAAATCATTTTATCTTAGTCATTAGAGAAGGAAAGGGAAATAATAGAAAAAGGTTAGATGCTTGGATTGTACCAATGTTGATGAGGATAGAAATGATAGTGGTCATGCCGTTGGTGTTGGTCATAATGTTGACGATTGTGGTGTTGATGTTGATGAGGGTGGTAGCCATATGCAAGTTGATATTGGTGTTACTAATGATTATGTTGATGGTCGCAGTCGGGAAAGGTGCTTCCTCTTCTGATGATGATAATGACAAGAATGACATTTATAATGATTTGGAAAAATATTATCTAGTATTTAAAAAAATTTGTGAGTACATGGAAAGTCAAGGTAGTACAATTTTGAGTAAAGGTAGTCAAAAAGATGCTCATCCAGTAGAAAGTAAGGTTCATCTGGAACAGAATCCGGTAAAATGTTGAAGTTAATGGTGAAACAGAGCTCGTTACAGGCAATCCGAATGCACATAGATGGAATATTCCTGGTATTCTCACTCATGTGTCTCCTCCTCATGTTGAGTTTAATGTTGTTGGATCATTGTATCATACAATGCAGTTAAAAGCCATGTACAATACTAAAGAAGAAATGTTGAAGGATCTGGGATTATATTATTTGAATAATAAATTTGAATATCAAATAGACCGTTCTAACAAGACCCGATATTGTGCTATATTGAAGTATGAAGGATGCTCATTTATTATGCAACCAAATGGAAGAGGTGGTATTTGGAGAGTTTGGAAATTGAATTATCATACTTGCGAGCTTGACCCAACCCGTAGTGTAGTTCAACAATTTCCAATTTGGTGGTGTCATCACCAAAAATAATACGACCAGCTATCGGTATGCCCACACTGAAACAGGATAGTGGAAAGCAAAATCGTCTCTCAGAGGACCGACCAAAATTTTTCTAATCTTTCGGTCTGTCAATTAATTCCAAAATCAGTAACAAATATTTATAATTCGAAAGTGTAATTGAATAGAGATATTCGAGAGAAGGATTTCAATCAAATAGGTAAAACATTCCAGTTTTTGATTAATTCCACTCTAGCAAACTATTTTAATCATCGATGCAAAAGTGACTTTAATTCATGCAAAAAAATCAGTTATAACCACCGAATATGCTTCTAATGCGGTCTTATCTCTCCTTAATTTTTCGATAATCAAGAAGACGCTTCACTAATTATTTTCCTAATCGACTGACAACCCAAGAGCCACTCTACGGATTTAATGAGCCAACATCATTAATAACTAGAAAGACCCGTTCAAAACCAATAAACTCTAACATAGGATTTCCAAATTAAGACTGATCTTCCCTTTATTCTGAAGAATCAATGTACCACTAATTAAATATAAACCACAATTACGGGTGGCCGATTTAGTTGGCTACTAATTAATCCCGGACTAATGAATATTTTGAACTACCCAATAGACTCGAAACAATTAACAACATTAAAATTAGAGACTCGCAGATGCTTGCATAAAATAAAGTATACTAACAAATTCGATCTCATAAAAATAGATTAGCTAAAGCTTCATTAATAATCACCGGAATAAAAGATTTTAGCTAGAATACATACTACAATCAAGGAATAAAATAAAAAGTAGAAAAGGAAACTGAGCTGCTGCTAATGGAGAGAACAACGGCTGCCTCCTCTTGTTTCCTTGGAGAAGGGACTAAGTATTATGATTATATCTCTAATAAAGCCCTAATTAAACTATATATACATATTGGAAATTAATAAGGTCAAGTTTAATGTTAATAAAGCCCGTAGCTACAAGTTTAAGCTCATATCCTACTGTTTAGTCTCGTGGGCAGCCCATGTATGGAGTGGAAATGGGACCTCAAATTAATTCCTCGGCTGTTGAAAATTTGTTCAAGTCAAACTGGCTGGTATGGAGATATTGCTCGTCGATCAGGTAAATTTCCAGCTTCAACTCTTCCAGAAATTCTGCTTTTTTTCTCCAAAAATGAGTATTCACCTACAATTATTACCAATTGGAATTAGGTCGATAACATATGTGTCAAGGGGATATTGATAATAAAAAATACATCAAAACTCTCCAAAAAGATATAGCAAATATTCACCAATCACCATACAAGGTACTAGGTTCTTACTTTGCTCCTCAATTTCTTGTTCATAGTGCTAATCTTATTCCAAAACAGATTATGGTTGAATTGCATTCAAAATACTCTCTAGATGTAAGTTAAGGTTAGCCTTGAAAGCAAAACATCATGCATTTGCAATGATTTTTTGAGACGACAAGCAGTCATTTAGAATGTTCCCATCTTATCTACTTATCCTATAAATGACAAATCTTGGAACAGTAATTGTTCTCAAGGTTGATGGGCAAAATATGTTTAATTATGTCTTTTATGCTTTATGTGTTTCTATTGCTAGATTTCATCATGTTAGGCTTGTCATTGTTGTCGATGGGATGCATCTGAAGGGCAAATGTCAAGGAACATTGTTCATTTTTGTCATAAACAATCCAACTGATATTTCCTCTTGCAGTTGGAATTGGCGATGTTGGGAGTGTGGCTTCATGGACTTGGTTTATGAATCAACTCAAAAAAGCTTATGGATGCCCAAACAAATTATTGATTGTTTCAGATGGACATTTAGGCATTGGTGTTGCAGTATATTCGGTCTTTCCTGAAGCCTCGCATGGTAAGTGTTGTTATCATTTACAGCATAATTTGGCTAAGTACGGGCAACACATAGTGGCCATTTTCATGAAGGTAGAGTATTGCTATCATGTTGAGGACTATCGTGTTGAGGACTATAATAGATATATGAGTTATTTAGCCATGGCTAGTAAATTTGTTGCCGAATCCTTAGTGAAGAATGGGGTAAGTCGATGGGCTTGTTCAATGTGCAAGATTCGGCAATATGATTTTTTGAATTCTAATATTGTAGAGAGTTTAGTAGTCATCTCTTATGGGCTCGAAGATTTCCTGTGTTTTGTTCTGGAGGCTGCTAGGACTATAATTGACAATGGTTTGTTGAGCGAAGTAGAGCTCATGGCAACAATTCTATATTAACGAAGGCTGTAGCAAAAAAATGAGTAAAGCAATTGAACTTTGATCAGGTATGAAGGTTGAGTTCCTTTCTACTTGTATTTTCAAAGTAATGCACGATCACCATATTTATGTTGTCAACTTGGTTGATTGAACGTGCACGTGTCTACGATTTGAGTATGACTAGATTCTTTGCTTCCATGATGCTGCGGCTATTGGGTATTTTCATATATATCATACATTAGTGTAGTATGTTAAAATCATGCAATATGAATCTTAATTTATTAAGTATTTATTTTATTTAGGAAAGTGAATCATGACCCTTCTGCATATATTGCTAATTATTACAAGACAACAACCTTACAAGAAATGTGGTCAGGTTTAGTGGTTCCAGTTCCAAATCCCAGATATTGGGTTGTGTCATATAATGTTAAAAGCAAAGTTTGTGAACCATATCCAAAACCAAGGCAATCAGACCATCCCAAGCAATGATGACACCTTTCGGGGGGTGAGTCATCATCGCGTATACATAATATCCAAGTTTGTTCGAGGTGTCAGGTAGAAGGACACAGCCGTGTTAGGTGTAACTGTTTTGTGGCCTTAAGTGCTGGAAGCGATACAGCACAGTCAGCTCCACTTGCGTCCAAATGTGCAAAGAAGAAGTATAGTATATGTCAATTAGATCAGCACATAAGGCCAAAGTGTCTACAGCGACTAGACTTGGTTGGAGATGAAACATATCTTCAAACATGAGTATAGTGATTATTCATATTCATAAGTAATGTTGAAATGATAAACTAGTACGTAACACATTACTATAATAAATTTTATGTATTATAATATTAGTAGCATATTTTAACTGTTCCATCGATAAGACATCACAGTCTTGTGAACATTGTAATTCAATACACATAATGCTTCGCTTATAAATAGGTAGCTTGTGATACTTATGTTTCTTACTTGCGTAGAAAGATTGATCCCCCATTGGAATTCTATCTGCTTCCCCACAATCAAAAAATTATGATTCGCAAGAAGTTCAGTTCTACTCAGGTACCGATTGGACTAAGGAGATTGAGACAGTCCTTAGGAATCTCTTATGAACGTCCTGAAGGAAGGTTATTGGGAAGTTGGTAGCCATAATAGTCACTACATACTAAACGCAAGAAATGTTTTCAAAATTCAATTCAAGGAGCGTAAACTCACTTATGCTAATGTAAAAAGTCGCATTGAGTTCCTACAATCCCGACACTACACGTTTAAAAAGATGGTAACCACTGCTGGAGTTCGTTCGGTTGGTGAACGTCGGGTTATATAATCTACTAAAGAACATTGGCATTTATGGGTAATGTTCCAAAAAATTTAGGTGTTTAATAATTTTTTGTTTAGAAAAAATTAAATTTTTCCAGTTATATTAACCATTAAATGTTTACAGGATCACGATCCCAAAATGTGAAAAATACAATTGCATACATCTTTGATGGCGAGCCATTCTTCGAGCAATTAGATAAACTATTCAAATTTAGAGATATTGATGCCCTCGAAAATGGAACATCTTCCTCAGGTAAGGTGAGCTCAAATGGGAAGAAAAAGTATTTGTGACAATGATTATAATATTATTAGAGTTATAATGTTTGATTTTTAATCTTGTCAGTTCACTTTAGTTCATCATTACATTTATTTTTAAGCCTATAGAACACTAAAAACACATATAAATCCAAATCATTAATAATATTATATCGTTATAATATATAATTATTGTACAACAGCACTGCTACAACAACATGAGTATTAAACATTAATATATCATCACACCATAAACTGAACAAGAGGAAGACTTTGAACCCACAATAAATAAAATGGTTATTAGTATATAGTCACACAAGCAGACTTAACCACATGAACCATTTGCACCCATTATATGTGGTGTCAATAATGAATTGTCAGGCCTGAAAAGTCCAACTTTAAAAGTGAGTTTTGTATGAATATTTTCCACCAATGAGAAAATATATATATCATACAAATTCAATTTGTTGTCCTCCCCAAAGCGCCCCCAACTAGCATCATCAGATTTTGATGTTTTGTGGTTTTCATGGTATTGCATTATCCATGTCTTCCCCAAACAGTGTAAAACAACTGGCACTTCAATGCCAGACAAAATCTCCTTTCTATATCTGTGGCGGATATTGTCGTATAAGGTAATACCTCTACCGACCAAATCAATCTGAATTGCAATCCAATGTTCGTTATATTCCATATTGTGAGGATCTAAGATTTTCAAGTAGTATATCATAATAATACATAATTAAATACAAATACAAGTAGAAGTAAATAAATACCAGTTTAGTGAATATAAAATCACCTGATCAAGTTGACTCCAAGGTAATATGTTGGCCCACGTTAGTCTATCCCCGTTAATATAATTAATCAAGACTGTAAGCCTCTCCTTGGGGATATCCTCCAGACTAGATAAATCATATTTCGTCCCAACGGGGTTGTCTTTGTGGTGCTCATCTCATATAAGCTGCACAATATTCTATAAATAAATAAATAAAAATGTTGCCCAAAGTAAATACAATGGTCTGATAAATAAAATCACGATCCAAAAATTGAATAGGCACTGTAACTTACTAAGAAGGATAAGTCAACAATGCCAACCCTTCCAGCGAATTTCAGATGTGTAGTGACACTGGCAACAAAAGGATCCGTCTGGAGAACTGACATATATGCATTGATATACAATAAAAAATTATAAAATAAGTACTATAAAAAAAACTTAAGCACTTACAGCAATGAAAAACTTACATCTAAATCAATAAACACCGAAGGATCCTTGACCTCCTTAAACCATTTAGGGCCAACATCATATCTCAACCCCACGTTCCTCCTTTCATTTTCATGGAATTTTAATAATAAAACGTTAACGTTCATAGTTTTTAATGAGCCACATACTTACAACTTTATTTAAAATAATGAAATGATACTTACATTTTGGATGACCTAAGAAACAAGCGATACTCCTCCGTAAAGTCCCCAACTTTGCGAATGGGTTGCGGAGTACGCATGAAGGAAATCTTGGACGAACCAACTTGTATTCAGACGATGTCTCGTACCTTCTAAAGTTTGGTTTCTCATCGTCGTCCACTAAAATGATGAGAGTATCTTCAATTCTTAAGCGCTAAAAGTCACGGGCAATGAGCCTGGGGTGGAGGGATGCTTCGAACCACCTGCATCGGATGTTGTTGCAATGCCATCGCTGGAGATAGTCTCTATAGGTGCATCAGATGGTACATTATTCGCCTCCGGTGGAACCACAATCCTCTCACCTACATCAGAAGCTACCTCTATGAGCTCCTAACGAGTCGTCTCTACCCGATGGAAATATCTTTTTGATCATCTTCGGTAAATCCTCCTCGACTCGGTCTAATCGCTTCACCAGGACATGAATCTCCTCTCGAATTTTGGCAACCATCGTATCCAACATAGTATGAATATCCTGCCTAATATTCTCTGAAGTTGGGGTGCAAGTGCAGGTGTAGGATCAGGTGCAGGTACAAGATCAATTGGATGGTGATCATCTCTATCAAAATGGACACTCGAATCTGTGGCATGACTCGGTGGTGATGCTGGCAACTTGTGCTTGAAAGTTGACCTCCTGTGTTTGTACTGAATACCAATACACAGGTCAACGTGAACAGACTGCCAATAAAACTCCTCCCATTCCTCTACCGTAGGCTCCAATGTCTCTAAACACTCAATCTACAATATAAAATATTAAACTTATTATTCAATATATTTCACAAATATAAAGTTGTTTCAAATTTTAAAACATTAATACCTCATCGTCAATTAAACGGATAAAGTCCATATTTACTCTTCGATATCTCTAGTGAATGTAGCATGTTCGTTGCACATCAATATTAAACACTCTATCATCACATGACCTACCTAGTAGTGGTACTGCCTCACAAGCCCAAACCTACACAGGACAAATAAAATGTTATGATAAAACATTAATTTTTAAAATTAATATAACAAACTTTAGCAAAAACTATTTATGATGTACCATCAGTGCGAGCAAACATCCATAGAAATGATAAATCGGTAGATGATGACTAGATGAACATGTGAGTGACACCGGGAGCTCATGCATATATTGGACAAGAATATGAAAAGAGTACTTCCCCCACGGGAATCTCTCCCACAAATCTAAATCCTCAACTAGAATCCATACCCAAACATTCACCTTCGTCTGTCTACCATCTAACCCAAAAAAGACATAGTATATAAACAAGACCCTTGCAACCTTTACAGCATCAACTCTTGTAGCTCGAAAATTTCCCTAAATGAATAGATCACTCAAATCATCTAATCTTGTAATGTTATTCATTTGGGTAATATATCTACAATATGCCCCAACTTCAGGTGGAGTGTGATGTTCGTCTGGGTTGAAAGTAAAGTCTCCAAATCTCAAGCCAGTCACTAGTGCAAATTCATACTTCGAAAATCAGACAAATTTTCCTCCAACCCTATACCAAAACTCATCCAGTCCAACATCATTCTTAACAACCTCCATCACAATTAGTGCATGAATACTTGCACTGCACAGAATTCCTTGAGAAAACAAATGTATGAGATGCCCAAAACAATTTCTAAATTCAAGACAGACATCATCGCCTATAGCCTATAATTCCTTCTTGATATCATCAACAATAGATCGCCTCACATATCCTTTTATCATAGCTTTGTGCCTCAACATTGTTCTACGCTTCCACTCCCAATTAACCTGGAAAATGTATTGCATTTTTCAGAACAAGAAACACTGGTTTCATCGTCAAACACACGAATCGTTAAAGCTACCTCTAATCATGAAAGTTATTTAAACATACAAATCATCAAAGCTACATATAATCGTGAGAGCTGCCTCTAATCATGAAAACTATTTCATACTACGAATTTTGAAACCTATCCATATTCGTGAAAGCTATATTTAATTGTGAAAAGCTACCTATAATCGTGAAAGCCACCTATAATCGTGAAAGTTATATATAATCATGAAAGCTACCTATAATCGTGAAAGCCACCTATAATCGTGAAAGTTATATATAATCATGAAAGTTAAATATAATCGTGAAATCTATATTTAATCGTGAAAACTACCTATAATCGTGAAAGGCACCTATAATCGTGAAAGCTATATATACTTGGGAAAGCTACCTATAATCATAAAAGTTAAATATAATCGTGAAAGTTATATTTAATCGTGAAAGCTACCTATAATCGTGAAAGTTATATTTTATCGTGAAAGACACCTATAACCGTAAAAGCTATATATAATCGTGAAAGCTACCTATAATTGTGAAAGCTATATTTAATCGTGAAAGCTACTTATAGTCGTGAAAGATATATTTACTCATGAAAGCTACCTATAATCGTGAAGGTTATTTCAACAGACGAAACGTGAAGACGTAATATAATTGTGAAAGCTATATTTAATCGTGAAAGCTACCTATAATCGTGAGATCTATTTCAGCATACGAATCATGAAAGTGAATTTCAACATACGAATCGAAAACATATTCGTGAAACCCACCGTGAAAGCTACAGTATAACCTAAACCCATTTTGAGAAAGCATGAAATCATATTTAAACCTCATAGTATATTGAAAGCCTAATCAACAAAAGAACTTCAAAGGTCTAAATTTGATTTTAGTTACCTCTGCGACGAGATTGGTTGAAGATGGCGAACCCAGGCGCATCCTCTTGACCTCACTGCAACTTTCCGCCATTACAAAAATCATGATTGGAGGAGGCAAGGGTTTGCAAGGTTTCACAATTGGAAGTTGAAGCTTTCACGATTGAAAGTCAAAGCTTTGGCGACTTAGAGCACAAAGTTTCACGATTGGGAGGACAAGGGTCTCACGAGAATGAGTGCAACAGAAAAGGCAAGGGTTTCACAAGAAGGAGGGAAGGATTTCACGAGAAAGAGGGAAGGTGGGCCTCACTACATTAAAGGTAAAATTGGTATATTGGGTATAAAACATTATTTGTTATATTTTGACCACAGAAGAATTTTTCCTATTTTAAGTAGGTATAGTGAAATTTCCCCCTAAATTAATTGTAGTATATTTAATATTTAAAATATTTTTATATAAAATAAAATTGTGGAATATTTTTATTTTAAATAAATTGTTATTAAAAATATATTTTATATATTTATATATTGTATTTTAAAGAAAATTATTATCATTTTTATAATAAATTATTAGATTATTATATTACAAACCGTGCAACACACATATTAAAGACATAACCAAACAAACAAAGACTAACAATAAAAATAATAATTGTGAGAATATGATCCATTATATTAAAACACACACAAAAAACAAATAATAATAATAATAATAATAATAATAATAATAATAATAATAATAATAATAATAATAATAATAATAATAATAATAATAGGGCAAAATTTCACTATATCCACTATAAATAAGAAAAATTCTTCTTTGCCAAAAATTTAAGAAATAATGTTTTATACCAAAGATACCAATTTTGCCTTTAATAAAGTGGGGACCACATTCTCTTGAAACACTTGTCCTCCCTAATCGTGAAACTGTTGAACTTCACATTGTAAAACCCTTGCCCTTGCCCTCCCAATCGTGAAACTATTGAACTCGAAATTGTGAAACCCTCACCCTTCTAATCGTGAAAGCTTCATCTTTCAATCTTGAAAGCTTCCCAAACACCTGATTTCTCTAATGACAAAATGTTGTAGTGAGGTCGAGAGGATGCGCCCCGGATCGTCTCCTTCAATCAATCTTTTCACGGAGGTAAGTAAAATTAAATTCAAACCTGTTGATTTGGCATTCAATATACCATGGGGTTTAAATATTATTTCATTCTTTCACGAAATGGGTTTGTGTATACTGTAGCTTTCACGAAATGAGTTTGTGTATACTGTAACTTTCATAAGAAGTAACTAGCCTCCAAAAGTGGGTAGAATAATTATATTTTTAAATTTTGGGTACATAAATTTTTTTCTTATTTTATGTAGGTAGAATGAGTAGTTTCCACATAATAATAATAATAATAATAATAATAATAATAATAATAATAATAATAATAATAATAATAATAATAATAATAATAATATTAATCATGTGCCCAAAACCTTAAAAGTCTGGATCCATGTTAGTAGGAATATGAATAGCCATACTATGATCTAACACAGAGAACTAGCCAGCCATATCAGGCGGCTGATAAATCAAAATAAAAAAAAAATTGAACAGAAATTAAAAATTTAACTTACACTTATGTTGTGCTCAGAAGGAAAATTTATTATTCTGAAGGCAATAAATTTACAGGGAGAGAGTGGTTGGAGAGAGAGAAGAGAGAGGCGGTAAACACCAGCGTGCCTCTACAAATGAAAAACAAACCTATTTATAGAAAAGGAAGAGCCGGACATGAAATCCCGGATTCCAAAAATAAAAATGAAAAGTAAAGCTTTACAAAAGTCAAAAAGAAAACAGTAAAGCTGCTTTATAAAAGCATAAAATGACAAATATGTCTGAATCCTTGTCTGGTGACTAATGTGTCACTGTTGATCTTCGTCTCTATCTTTCTTCAGAATCTGATTCTTTTGGAGAGAGATGTTCTCTTCTAAATCCAATATTATGGAATCTGAGCTTCCAAAAACCCAGAAGGAAAGAATTAGAAAAACATTCTGATGATGAAGATGAATATTTCTCCATACATCTTTTAAATTTATTATCTTGGAATTCCATCATCTTCCAAGCATGACTATGAATTCTCATAACTTTTGAGCAATTATTATCAAGTTGCTGCTCACTGCTGAAATCTTCAACAAGAATAGAAATAGATTCCTTTCTGCATTGCATCCAAATCTCATCAATATTATGTTTCCATTGAGAATAACAGAAACATCTTGGACAATTTAAGAAATGATTATCCATATTCATTTTGAATCTTTTGAGAAAGAGTCTTTGAGCTCTTCAAGGGCTTCAAATAAAGCCGGGTCAGGGATATCATCCTCTGGATCCTGAGCATCCTGTAAAAGACTAGTGAATTGATTTTCACTAGTTTCCGACCTCATAGAGGAATCAGATTTTGAATCTGATGCAAGATTTTTTAAAATATCTTTTTTCATTTCAGAAACAAATAAATCAATCATCTGTTTCTGTGATAAAATCCCAGCATATTTCTGGGTAAGAACCTTGAAAGGACTAATATGATCCTCTTCTTTTTCTTTTTCTTTTTCTTTAAGATCTTGCTTATAAGCTTTGATCTTTTCATTAATCTTTTCGAATGTTTCTTCCGAGTATAATTTCCCGGTTTCTGGGTCCATTCTCATCATTTTATCCCAGAATTTGTATTGGCTGATTCGCCATAAACAAGGTGCACCATAGCTGGTATAACCTACTATTGGTGTCCATTTCCATATCCATGGAATACCAAATTCAATAAAGAAAAGACAAGTTGTCTTCCCTTCAATGAAATTTTCAGAAGATTTTCCTTGTATAACAGGGGAGACTGATATCTAGTCTTTCATAAGACCATGGAAAAGGTCTGGCAAAATTTTTGCCGAAGGTCCAAAAGTTCTCCACCATGTAAAGAACCAATTTGGAATTGGTCTGTGAAAAATATTTTCACAAACTTTTATAAACCAAGAGTGTTTATGCCTCTTGTTCTCATATAAGAGGGTTTTTTCAAAACTTTCGATATAATCGAAGTAATTGAATTTAAAATTCATATTATGAAGCTGAGAATAAAATTCTTTCTCTGCTAATGGAGATATACCCCATTCTTCAAAGGATATAACCTTTTTGATAATAATCTTGGAAAAGTTATAATCTTTTCCTTTTTCTCCAGAGGAGAAATGATTTATCTCAACACTATTAGTGGAGAGAAGGAGAGTTTCATAATAACCTCTCTGTTTGTAAGACCCAGACACGTATGACGTGTTAGAAAGATATCTTTCCATTATGGTCCAAGGACTATCAGCCCATTGAGTATCTCTTTCTTCTATTAGAAGAATAAGTTGTCGATTAATATTTTCGACAAACATTTTTTCATTTTCATCTTCTTTTGCTATATTAGCATAAGAAGTCTGAGTATCCTCAGAAGAGATATTACTCTCTTTTCCTTTTTGTTTTTGTTTCAAGAATTCTTGAAACTCTTTATCAAGATCAGAGGTATTACCTCCATAGGAACTTGCTGTATTAGCAATGTTCTGGGCAATCAATTTTTGTTTGCCATGTTGAACTATAGTCCTAGGTTGAGTTTGAGGGATATAACCCCTTCCTCCTCTACCTCTATAAGAGGTAATGTTTCCTCCACTTGTACTTCCTCTTCCTCTATTAGAGGAATAGAAATTGTGATCCGGGAAACTCATTCCTGCAAGAATTCACGAGTAAGGAAATCAGGCAAATAATTATCAATGCCTTTTTTATAAACAATATTAAAATCAAAAAGAGCAAGATGTGCTTGCCATCTGGCAAACATTTGCTTTGATACATCATGTTTAAAATCTTTATTAAACATGAATTTTGCTGCATTGCAGTCTGTTTTAATAATAAATTTCTGATTATATAAATCATCTTGAAATTTTAAAACACATTTAACAATAGCAAGAATTTCTTTAGCCACTCTAGAATAATTTTTCTGAGCATTATTCCATTTCCCAGAATAAAATCGAACAAGATATTCTTGTTTTTTATGAGGATCAACCTGTTTAAGTATTCCACCATAACCAATATCAGAAGGATCAGTTTCAACAATTTTTTCCCATAAGGGATTTGCAAGCATAAGACATGGAAGATTTTTAACCTTCTCTTTAATCCTTTTAACAGCCTTGGTATGATTTTCATTCCAAGGTGGAGGATTCTTTTTAAGTCTATCATATAAAATAGCAGTATCTTCATTAAGATTTTTTATATAAGAAGAAATATAATTAAGGCTTCCTAAAAACCTTTGTAATTGAGTTTTATCAGTAATGATATCTGGAAATTTATTTCCAAATTCAATACTTCTTTGAATAGGAATAATATTTCCTTTGTCAATAATATGACCAAGAAATCTAATAGAAGATTGAAACAAAAGCATTTTTGGTTTTGAAATAACAAGACCATTTTTAATAACAATTTCTTTAAACATATTTAAATGTTTAAAGTGTGTTTCAATGTCTTTAGAAAAGACAAGAATATCATCAATATAAACAATGATAAAGTTGCTAAATGGATAAAAAATGTCATTCATAATTTGTTGAAATTCTGAAGGAGCATTTTTTAATCCAAATGGCATAACTGTCCATTCATAATGTCCAAATGGAACATTGAATGCAGTTTTATATCTGTCAGATTCATTTATTTGAATCTGCCAAAATTCAAATTTTAAATCAAATTTAGAAAAGACTAATGCATTAACAAGTCTATCAAGAAGATCCTTCTTATTAGGAATAGGATGTCTAATCCATTTTAAAACCTTATTAAGAGGCTTATAATTAATAACCAATCTAGGAACTCCACGTTCCTGCTCAGAATGTTTATTAACATAAAATGCAGTACAAGACCAAGGAGAATCAGAAGAAGTTATTAACTTCTTTTGAAGTAAAGATTCAATTTATTTTTTACATAACTCTAAATATTCAGAGTTCATTTGACAAGGTCTAGCCTTGGTAGGAATATCTTTTTCACAGAAATTTTCTTCATATGGAAGATAAATAATATGCTTTTTTCTATCCCAAAAAGCATTTGGCAAATCATTACAAATATCAATAGAAAACTTATTTTGAATAAGTTTAATTTTTTCCTGTAATTTAGGATTTTTGTGTTTTTCCTCAATAGTTAAAAAACTCACTTCTTCTTTAAAGAATTTATTTGAAAGGTTTTTCTTTCAATCTGTTCTTGAAGTTCATTTAAAACTCTATTAATGGGTTTTGTAATAAAATCAAAGGATATTGGTTTTCCTTCAAAGGTTCTAATTAAACCTTTTTCATTTACAACAGTCAAAGGATAAATTTTATAAATAAAAGGTAAGCCAAGTATAAGCTGGCTTGAAATATTTTTTGCAAGAAGAAAGCTTGTTGAAATGCAATTTCCATTTTTGCAAACAAAAGCTTTTGGAATTTTGAAATTTATTTCAAGACGTTCACCTCCAGCATGAGAAAGTGAATGTTTAGTTTTATGAAAATACCTGGTAGGAATTAATCCTTCCTGTATGACATTTAAATCAGCACCACTATCAATCATGGCAATAAAATCAAATTTTTGATTTTTTATAAGAAGAGTAATTTTTGTATACCACTTTTGTGATATAACCATAGAAATAGTAGACAAATAATTTTTTTCTAATGGCATAAAATGATCAATGGAATCATCAGGAATATTATCAACTTCCTTTTCTTTATCTTCTAAAAAACAAAGTCTTTGATGAAAATCTTTATTAATATGATAAAGATTTTTAATCTCATTCTTGAGATTATCAATTTCAAAAACTAAATCCTGAGTAGAAACAGGATTTTTCTTTTCATACTTCTGTCTAAGAAGTTTATTAACTTCGGACATGGAGTACGTATTCTCAGTATTCTGAGAAATGACCTGACTAGTATTACTAGTGGATGGAGTATCTTCCATTTGATCAATAATACTAGTTCTTAAAAGAGGATCTTTAATTCTTTTAAGAAATTCTAATAAATTATCATTAGTCAAGACACTTAAATTAAGATCTTGAAACTGAGACATGAGTTTATAAAACTCATCTGTATTATCAGTATTACTGATATTTTTTGAAGAACGAATACAAGGTTGTCCTTGTATACATGCTTCACAATTTTCACTTTCTGATAATAAAGATTCATTATCAAGAAGTTGAAGATCTTCAGAATCATTTGATTCTGAATACTCAGTATCCGAGCTTTCTGATTTATTATTATCAGAATCTAAAACAATTTTACAAATTTTTTCTTTTAAATTATAATCAATATCAAGGGCTTTAATTCTATCCTTTGCCCAACACTGGTTAGCATAATGACCAGGTTTTTTGCATTTTCTACATATTATAGAAAACTCTTTTTTCTTTCTTTTATCTTTTTTATAAAAATCTGATCTAGATTTTTTCAATTCTTTTCTTGTATCAGAATAATGCCCTTTCTTTCTTTTAGAAATTTTTCCTTCCCTAAAATCTTTAGAAGGACGTTTTTTCCCTTTATAAGGATTTTCCATTCCAAATTGACCACAAAATTGGCCAAGTTGTTTTTTCTCAAGCAAATTTTGTTTTCTTATTTGGTTATTTAATTTCAACTCATTGCATAGGGCTAAACCCTCTTGAATACAAGTTGATATTAAATTACCATAAGTATAATTATCATAAGGTATAGAAATATTATCCTGCCTAAGAACTCTACGAATTCTTTCAGCAAAAAGACTAGGAAGGCTATCAATAAATTTGGCTTTCCAATAACTGTTATTACAGTCTGGTAATTCAAAGATACGAGTTAAAAATGTATCTTTGTACCATCTGAAATCAGACAGTGTTTTACATCTAAGGTTACTTAGAAGAGTTCTAATATTCTCTCCATTATCAGTAAACCTTCCTGTAAAATGATCAATAATAGTGAGAACTAAAGAATAAACAGCGTTCTCAACAGGAATATTATTCTCTTCCTTAATAGAATTAAGGATAGTAGATTTTTGTTCATAGGACAAATAATTATCCCACCAACCTTTAAGTTGGCCAGTAAAACCAGCAGTAATCATACCAGCAATATTTTTATCTGTATTACCAGATACTTTACACACAGTACTATACATCATCATACGGTGTGCAAGATTATAGATGTGCCTATCAGTGCAACCATCTAAATTCCATTCATAAATACTTTTTCCATTATAATTATTGGAAATATAATATTCTTGTTCTTCATGAAGAATATCAATAGGAGAGGGTCTATTATAATAGTACCTGCTCTGAGTAGGTCTATCAGCCCACTTTATCTTATTTATTTCTTCTGTAATATTAACAGAAGTAGAGAAGAAGGGTTTTGAAATACTTTTTGAAATTCTTCTTCATTATCTAAAGCTGAAATATTAAAAGCTTTAAATTTTTCTTCGAATAATTTTTCCAAATCGGAAACAGAAGATTTAAGTTTAAAATCTTTTATCAAAGGAGGAGATTGAATTGAAGAAGAAACAATGGATGAAATATTCTTTTTCTTTTCAATATGAACATCAGGTTTAATCTGATTAATAGCAGAAATTATTTTTTCCACTCTATCATGTAAAGAAATCATTTCTTCACCCAGAATAGTTAAATACAAATTTGTATAATTTTGATTTTCAATCAATTGATTTATATGCTTCGTAGTAATAGGAAGCATATCTGTTTCAAATATTTTTGAAAAAGCTGTAAAATTGAAAGATTTATCATTCTTTTCAATTTGAAATGGTTGTTGTGGAGGATAAACAGATTTTTGAATCTGGCCAGAAGTAAGTTTATAACTTCTTTCAATAACTGAAATATAATCAGTAACAAAAGTTTTAAAAAACCAAGGAATGAAATATATAATTTCATTTTTTTCTTCACAGAACTCATAAAATTTTTCTAAAAAGAAATCATATTCTTTTTTAGTAAAACTTTTAAAATACCATTTTCTAAATGGCTCCCATTTAGTTAAATAAAATTCATCATTAATCTGTTTTCTAACAGCAGATCATTTTGTTAAATCAAATTTGGTTGTACTATTCATGTTAAATAGTAAAATCCATTTGTGATATTGTATCAGTATCTTTAATGTTATAAACATTTTCATGTAAAATCTTGTTTTTATCAATAACAATATTTTCATTATGATCTTCTCGAGATTTATCATCTTCTTGAAAATAAGAAGACGTTGATGCTCTAGAAGTCTGTGGTAATTCCACATCATAATGAAAATGAGAGATATAAGAATGATTAGATTGAGATCTAGATAATGATCTCGAGGAAGATATCAACTTCCTTTGGTCAGGAGAAAATTTAATTTGCACTGATCCTTCATTATTTTGTGTAATCTGTTGTAATCTATTATTAACAACAGGAATTTTAGGCATAGCCTGCGTAAGAGTCCAGTGTTCTGGGAACTTAATTTCTTCCCATTTAATGGCTCTTCTGGTAGTAATATTGGATTTTTCAAAATTTGTTTCAATCAAAATAGTCTCATTAGACTTTTTATCTACTCTTTTACACATAGGATTAAGAGTATATAATGGTTTAAAATATATACGATAACAGGTGCATATGACTTCTATTCCAGAAACATAATTATAATTTTCTGTACAAACATTTAATGTCAAAGTATCCAAAATATTTCTATCAGTTAATGAAACTGAAAGATTTGGATAAACATCAAAATAGACTGGTCCATGTGCCAGACTAGATTGAATCATTCCCATTATAGAATGGGTAAAATCCAGATTTCTGGCATCTCTAAGAGTTGTCATAAACATCTCTAGAAGACCTTCTAAAGTTAAAGGTCTAAATGCAATTTGAATGCATCCTATATGAATAAAATTATGAGTATCAATAAAAGGTTGAATATCTCTTTCATTTAAGAGACGAATAGTCATCTCTTTATCATTAAGAGATATTGCAGACTCAGTAGTTTTAACTACTTGTTTGAGACCTAATTTCTCAAAAGTACCTAATTCATAAACCAGCTTTGGTTTTATCTTAGGAATAGTCCATTTATTTTATAAATCTAAATTATCAGGAATTTCAAATTCCTCAATTCTAGTGTTTTTAACACTAGATTTCTTATGAAATATATTCATAAGGATAGGTTGTGTTAGATCATAGATGAACTTAAACTTATTATTATTATTATTATTATTATTATTATTATTATGCATCATTTTGGAGGTTTTGTGTGTGGTAGATATATATTTAGTTTATTTCCTAATTTGTTCTTTCTCTCAAACTAAAAACTATGTTGAGATGACATCTGACTTCTGAGTTATTGACACCCTCTACAAAATTCAAAGTCCAAATAAAAAATTATATTTTAATTTAACAATTAAGAAAAAAAAGAAAAAAAGAAAAGGGAAAGAAAAATAGGCGATCTTCGTGTGTTAATGGCGTCTCAGGTCATACACACGGCCTTCTTCGATCTCTGTTGGTCAGAGATTTTGCACTCTACCCATTTTGCCCTTCAGGTGCGTTCCTATTCACCTTCCCTGTCCTCTCTCGTATACATTTCATCCTCTGAAATAGTTCGTGCTTGTACGATTGCAATTCATGTCGCGATTGTTGTTTCTGTAACCGGCAAACAAGAAAACTTGAGGGCTGTCCTTTTTAATAAATTGTTTTCCAAAATGTATGTAGGTTGTAACTACCCCTTTTTTATTCTTTAAAATTTGATCTGAATTTGCTGTTGGGACGCAGTTAAGTCTGATCTATATATGCATATCACACACCGTGTAAATTACGATTGAATGTTGGACATTATCATCTTATTCTTCCGTGAATAATGTAGTTTTTTAACTTTCTTATTTTTTCCCCAATTGGTTGCTTGTTTATAATATTTTCTGTTTTCATTTAACTTATGAGTGTGATGATGGATATTTGATTATTGTAACGTTTTATAGAGCGAGAAGCTGTGGATTTGATACCGCACACATAGGGGAGTGGGGTTTAGGTGATGTCTTTTGACGGAGGCGAGAAGCAATGGAAATGTGTAAAGGGAGGTGCAGTGAATTTTCAGAGAGTGAGTTCTATTGTTCGCGATATTGGGGAGCCTTGTCTTTATCAATCACCTATAAAGGTTGTGTCAGCTGTAAGAATCTCAGTACTCCCCTTCCTGTCATATTTTATCCCTGTCTATTTAATATGGCCCGGAGCCTTCTTCAAGTATCATCATGCTATAAGAAATTAATTTACTTTGTTCTCTTGGAATATGAGGATTGTAATTTTTCCAAAATTTGATGAAGTAAACTATCTAATCTTGGAAGGTTATGTCTTTTAGCTTCATGCTGTGAAGCAATTCTGTCGTTTGGAAAGTTGGGATACAAGGTCAATTATGCCAGGTCTTGTCGGTGGATTATTATATTGGATAATAGAATAAGATGTGCCCTTCCAGTTTTCTGGGAACATATAACTGCAGGGAGCAAGGTATAGGCTGAGGCATTTTTCAGTAGGCTTGAGTCTTCTGTTTATGGATAAATTCAGTGGGCTCTGCTATCTGTTGTCTTGTTGGATGCTTGTGTGTGTGTTCGACCGTGTGCACTGGGAATATAAATTTTAAGATGGGAAAAATAAGTTGTCATGTCTATGAAACAAGATCACTTTTATGAAGAAGAGTGTATTCTTCATATCGAGAAGATGCTATTGGTGGAAGTTTTTTTCCTGCATGCCCAAGCTAATGCAACCTGACATATCTACTGGGTGGTTAAATCATGTATCTTCAACATGTACTACAGCTCTAGTATCCTGTTGAGTTGCATAGCCTGTGATATGGGCTATTGTGCTGCGATAAAATATTTGAAACCTTCAACACAGAATTTCGGATAAATGAAGTTGAGTTTATATTATTCATAGCTTTAACAAACTTGAGATAAGTTTCAATAATGGGTAATGCAGTTTTTATTTTTATTTTTGTTGGGGTGGGGAGTCAAATGTGATATCTAAACACCCCACTGACTGAAAGGAAAACCAGGGGAACAAAGAAATTATCTGCGGGTAGAGGGTCAGCTTATTCCTCCACCATAACTTTGCTCTTACATGATAAATGCTTCAACTATGATGAGTTTTGAAGTAGGGTTTTGAAAGCAAAGTATGTTTTGAATTTTTTCCAATTGAGCAAGCACAGAGGAATGTTGAGAAACTATTTACTTAAGTTCTCTAAAGAAAGGCACAAAAGCATGATTGATTCTGGTTGATATGTAACAAGGTTAAGGAAGGAATCTCACACTCTTATTGCTCGAATACTGATCAATATAGATTTTGAAGTTTCTTAAATAGAAAAGACCAGATACTGAGTTGAATAATCGATAAATTTTGTTCTTAAATGTTATAATGAAGTTGGTATGGCATGAAGATGGCTTTGGTTATCGGGCTTTCGCCTGCCACGGGCAGAATAATTTTATTTAAAAATGTCGTTTGCATTTGCCTTTTATGTTTTAATTGGTGGAAGTCCTTAGGGGTAATTGTCTTCACTTACGTGATTGCTATTTCTGTTGCATTTTGATCCCTCGCTATGAAACTGGTCAGTTTGGAACTCTCACATGATAAGTGGCTGATTGATAATACAAATTCAAACAGTATATACTGTATGGAGTCAGGATACCATTTCTTGTAAATCATGTTATGACTTGTCAGCGAAATGGAAATTTTGGTTTATTTATTTATTTTATTCTTTTTTGGTTATGGTAGTCTGTAAAATATATTATGAAGATAGTATCATATTTATTGAGAAGTTTTGCCTTTTTGAATTTTGGGATTATGCAGATAGGCAAAATGCTTAAGCCAGATAAGTGGAATTCGACCTTCGACAGTGATGGAAAGATTTTTGGTTTCCGCAAAGTGCTGAAGTTGATTATTCTGGGGGTATGTGCTTTTACAGCGGGTCGCCATCTTTCGTTTTGTCTGTCTTATTACATTTGTTGTCATGCCAGAGTTGAGACTTGTGGCAAATGTGAACTAAGGCTTTATCTCATTATTGACTAAGTCTTTATGATCTTATATAATATCTTAGGCTTATTCTTCCTTGTATTATTTTACGTATATAATATTGAGGACATCTTTGCGATATTAAGTAATAGTTTCATGAATATGTTGATGTTTATGACTAGAAATTTATGTAACACCTTTTCTTTGCAGCCATGAATGGCTTTTTAGATGACGCATGTTAGCTGCTTGGTCAGTGCTTGAAAAGGCGTAAGGCGCCCCGAGGCGCCAGACCCCTTTCACTGCCTAGGCGCGAGGCGTGAGGCGAAGCGCTCGCCTCACTCAAGCGAGGCGCCCAACATAAAAAAAAATATGTACATATATATAAACACATTTAACCATAATAAAAATATAATACATTCATCAAAACATGATCCAAAACATTAAATATAGAAGTTCAAGACATAATAATTAAGCATAATCACTAAGGCAAGGCACTATCATCATTCATCATGTCAAATTGTGGATTATCATCGGTCGCCGGCGGGAGGGTGGCCGGAGGGAGGGGTCGCCGGCGGGGGTTCGCCGGTGGAAGCGGTCGCCGGTAGGGGGGTTGCGGTCGCCGGCGAGGAAGAAATAGAATGGGCTATAATGTTATATGGGTGCAGGGGGATATGCTGCTGCTGCTGGGTTATGGTAAGTTAGGGTTGCTGCTGCTGCTGGGTTATGGTAAGTTAGGGTTGCTGCTGCTCTCTATCTCTCGTAGGTTATGGTAAGTTAGGGTTAGGGTTAAAAAAAAAAAAAAAAAAAAAAAACAGCAGAGGGCGAGGCGCGCCTAAGCGCCGCCTGCGCCTCGCCCAAGGTCGCTTCGCCTCAACCCCATAAGGCGACATTGCCGGGAAATTCGCGCCTAGCGCCTAGGCGCGCTTTTTCAAGCACTGTGCTTGGTGATAACGATGGCTATTCTTGATTCAGCTTTAAGCCAAATTGTTGGATAGGACCACATAATAAGTGAAGTTGAATAGATGGCACATGATAATTTATTGTGCGTCATATGCTCCTATCCATGCATCTTTACTTTAGTGTAGATTGGCTAAAGGTACAATCGTACAAGTAATTTGAGAAGACTCCACATGTCTGCCTGAAAGATTAGTTTCAGTTGAAAAATGTTCGGGTATCAATGAGTTTTTGGTAGGTTTCAAACTATTGAGGTGAGTTACTAGAAACATCATCCATTTCAAAAGCAGCACTAAATCCTCTTGGAATCCCCAAAGTTAATGTATATGATGGAAAGTGCCGAATTGAATAATCTAAATGGTCTTAAATCAAGGGTCTCCAATTTTCAGACAAGATAAACCAATTAACTTTTTTTTTGGGGGTTTTTTTTTTTTTTTTTTTTGGGGGGGGGGGGGGGGGGATTAATTGAACATATGTGGTATATCCACAAACCTGTAATTCTTTATGTCATTCGTTTGAACAGAAATTCAATCTTATCTAACATTATTCAGTCCTCAAAAATCTTGAATGCCTAAACCTGTGACTTTTGGTGCCATAAGAATCTTATCCCTCCCCTAGAGATCTTATGTGCAGTGTTGTTAGTCATAAAAGGAGTCTACGCAAAACGCTTGTAAGGTTGCTAAGCGTCCAGACCTACATATCCAACACATAAGAAGCAATCAACCGGTATCCTGCTAAAACCACAACCTCTGAGGCTGTTTCTTGCCCTTCTTTGATACCCCTTCTGAATATTTGCAAATTGTTGGAGCCTGAGCCTAAGCTTGAATTTAACATCTATGATGCAGATGCACAAGCTATATAGTTTCTGACATAATGATTTGCACTATCTGAACTCAAATGAAAATTTGATCAGCAGAACTTATTTATAACTTAGAAACCAATATTAATGTCCACAACTGTTGTTTCATTTAATTGGTTTACCATGAATATTGTTCTGGAGTCTAGATTCATGTTTCACTCAGGACTTTCTTCTACTCTTTTTTGCTGTAGTAATGGATTGCCTTGTCAATATTAGTGTGTAGTTGATTGTACATTTTCTTATTTCTATAGCTGTTTTTTGAGAGCTAAACTCATGGTCCAATAAAAAACCTAAAGGTTTTAATACTAAAAGTGCCTTTTTGCATGTCAGGGTATTGATCCATCCATAAGGGCTGAAGTCTGGGAATTTCTTTTAGGTTGTTATTCATTGAGCAGCACTGCTGAATACCGAAGGCAATTAAGGACTGCTAGGAGGTAATGGCTAGTCTTCCCTGCATTAGTTGGGTCTCTTATTGAATATTCTGGCTGCTCTGCTTGCAAATAATCTTGTTACAGCCTTTTATCCTGATTTCCAAATTCTTTATATACGCAGTACATAGCTTAATCATGTAGCGCACTTAAAATCAAAGTTTTCAGGGAAACTTAAGCTGAATGCATGGTCATCAAACATTTATGGTGAGGGGAACCTTTGAAACATGATGTTAGAGATAAGAATCAAGTTACTGAATTTTTATTAATAAGAAACGGAGTTAGGACCAGAACAGGGAAATATGATATTTTCCCCCCAACATGATAGTGAATCCTGTCCGAAAGGCTTATATACAAAGTAGGATATTTTCTGAATGCCTTCCTAACAATCTAAAGCCTTTATTTATACTAGTACTTAAATATTATAATAGGTAATAGAGCTGCTCTCCCTCCTTGAATTGAGTCAGTCCAGATCCACCAATTAATCGCTGTGATTCAGTTTTTTTTGCCTTAAATAGCTAATCCATGAATTATGCCCCTAAGAAACTCCTTTCCTTTCACATGATTATTTTTTCTAATTATTTTACTTTTCATTGAAGAGTTTGCTGCAATAATGTGAGTTTGTTTGAGCAGTAAGACAATCATTGCCTATTTAGTTAAGATGGAACTGAAAGATCTGCATTAATCATTTTCTCACCTATTGTTCCAACATAATCTACGATTGCAGTGGGAGGTGTATGAATGTCATGCAATGGTCTTGCATGGCCAGTGCATGACACTTAGAGCTACCTCCTATTGAACATTAGATTACAAATCTGATATGATTGTGTTCTAGCTGTATTTTAGATTCTGTAGGCCTTGACTTGAATTATAACTGTGGTGGCAAAGGTAGTCCTAATTGCTGTTGATTGTTGGTTGTGTATCGGGTAAACCTTCAAATTTGAAGATGGTGAAATGATAAGAAACAGCAGAGCTGATGCTGAATGCAAGGACTGCAGGTGTGGATAAAGGGGTGGGTGCATAATTAGGTTTATCTTATGTTTCTTGATCTGTTGCCCCTTCTCATTAAGACAATTTTGTGTGAATTAGAATTTCCTGCGACTTTACTCTGCACTTGCTTATGTTCGCACTTGCTTATGTTCATGGATGGCCTTTCTTTTCTGTCAAAATATTTATTAAAAATTAACAAATCTTGCTGTCCACCTTTAAATATGCTCATTTGTATCCAGTCCTCTATGCCAGTCACTGTGAATTAATCAACTGCAAACCTTTTTCAGGGAGCGTTACAGAGAACTTGTGAAGGAATGTCAGGTGATGCACTCAAGTATAGGAACTGGTTCCCTGGCTTATGTTGTAGGGTCTAAAGTCTTGGACATGAGGATGAGTTCCAAAGAAGATGGAAGAAGCAACCCTGATGTCAAAAGCACACGAGTGTCAGAAGCCAGTACTATAAAAAAAGATGATAAATGTGCTTTCGATAGCAACTGTACAGATAAGTCATATACATATCAAAAGGAAAGCTCTAGTGATTATGGTGACCTTGTATGTGTACGAGGAAGCACCATGGGAGGAGCATATGATTCCTCTGATCCCCTACCTTCTTCTGAACCACGCAACTGCAGTTCCCCAGCTGCTCATGGAACAGATGAGTCAAATTATGGTTCTGAAATTTTTTTGGATTTCCCTGCTTTACCTGTTACGGATTTGTTTGAAGAAAATGACGAAGATGGCGAAGTACTTAGGTTACGCAAGGAGAAGTGCTCGACCCGGTGTAAATTGAGATATGAAGATGGGCATATGCACAGCTTTGAGATTACCAATAATGCAGATCTTGTTGTGGAATCAAATAGTTTCTCGTCTATTGATGTCTCACTATATGCCAACTCAAAGAGTGAAACTATTCCTCCTGACATTCCTGAGTCTCCTTGGTCAGAGAATCGGGAATATGAAGTAGAAACGCATGAAATTAGTGTATCCGATGCACCAGAAGCACCTTCTAATTTTGCAACCACTGCCCCAGGATCTGCAAGTGAAGACAGAGTGTCTGAATGGCTCTGGACACTGCACCGAATAGGTAAACAAGTAAATTTGTTTGCATTAATATTGTTGGAGTCAAGTTCCCGTAACCCAAGATGTGTTTGTAATTCCATTTTCTGGGGCTAAATTAAGCCCCAATCTGTTTATGCTTTTTTCCCCCAGTTGTTGATGTAGTTAGGACAGACAGTCATCTCGAGTTTTACGAGGATACCAAAAATTTGGCTCGGATGTCAGATATTCTTGCTGTCTATGCGTGGGTTGATCCTTCAACAGGATATTGCCAAGGTCGTGCCGTATCTTTTATCATTTCATTGCAGTATCAATTTCTTTTATGAATGTTGCATTTAATTTAAAAAAACAAAAACAAAAAAACAGAGAGAGAGAGAGAGAGAGAAGATGTTGCAATTAATTCAGAGTCTTGTTGATCTGTAGGCATGAGTGATCTGTTGTCCCCTTTTGTGGTTCTTTTTGAAGATAATGCTGATGCTTTTTGGTGCTTTGAGATGCTTTTGAGGAGAGTGGTATGCACAAAGTTATTGTTTAATTCATTCCTTCTTTTCATTTTCTGCTTATTGTAATTTGCTAAGATAAATAATTTTCAGCGTGAAAACTTTAAGATGGAAGGGCCAACTGGTGTCATGAAGCAGCTGCAAGCACTCTGGCATATTTTAGAACTTACAGACAAGGAGATGTTTTCTCATTTGTCCCATATCGGTGCTGAAAGCCTTCACTTTGCTTTCCGTATGTTGCTGGTACTCTTCCGCCGGGAATTATCTTTCAATGAAGCTCTTTGCATGTGGGAGGTCTGTGCCTCAACTTATACTCCTCTTCCATTTCTATTATCCAATGAACCAAATACATGCCAATGGCCTTTAGTTTAATATCTTTGATTTCACACAAAACCACTACTCTTGGACTGGTAGCAACTCTAGTGTTGGGGGTTAAGGTGAGTGTATTGCTACTTTGTGATTATTGCTCAATGTCAATCATGATACCATTACCAAGTCTTTTGACAGATGAAGATTGGTTGATGGCATGGTTGAGACATCTAAGGCTGTTAATTAGATATTCAAATCTATAATTTAAAAAAATATAAATTTGTGACTTATGAAGAAGCATTGCAGTTTTCTGATTCCTTTTGACCGTCACAATTCATTTTGGTGGCTAATCATGCTACCTTCAGGCAATCAGGCGAATGAAGATTAATGTTGCTGGATGAGAGTTATTTATGTGGTTAATTACTGCCTATATGTTGTATTCCATGTTTGGTTGAAAATCTTGGTGCTATGTTTTTTGTTGTGTCATAGCCTTAAAGGCACCAAATTTGGTCTCTCTGCATGGATGTTTTTTGTTTTCCAATGATGGTTCTTTTTCAGTTCATCTTTCGCAATTTTTATCCTGGCTACAAAAGTTATGTATTCTTGATATGCATCATACGATCCTTTTTAGTTTAAGATCTAGAGTATTCAGTAGGACTTTTCCATTTGGACAACTGAACTGACTACTGATTGCAAACTATTGGATGAGTTCTGCAACAAGAAGAAGAAGCTATCATCCATGTTAAAGAGAATGATGACAAAATTAGATTTTGAGACTTGCGATTATGTAGTTCTGTTGACAGAGAAGAAGACCAGCTAATTAAAAGATTTACATTGATGGAAGATTGTTGAAAAGTGTTTCTGAGCCTATGTAGTAATGTAGTTTTAAAATGTCTTATATTGGGATCTTGTTATAATTTGTGAGTTATTTGGTAGTAACACGTTGATATTTATAATTGAGCAGTTAATGAAATTGTAGTATACTTTCAGGTTTGGTCTGTTCTAATTACATAAAACACACCAGTTAACTAATTATAAAATTAATAATCAGATTGTCATTTGGTACCTGAGTATAGGATTTTCAATTAGTCATGCCTTGCGATCTTAAGTAAGATTCTTGTTATACAGCTGCGTGTATTCCCTTTTTTAGCTTTTCTCTCTTTCAGTCTTGCATCTTATAACATCTTCAATTGCATTATCCACTTGAAAATTTGATCGGGAGTAATTTCCAGATCAATAGTGACTTATACTATAGTGGAAAAATGTGGTGTTTTATAGTAGCTCTTAAGTTGTATAATTTCTGAACAAGTCAATGGAGTGGCCATAGCACACAATTACCAGCCCACCATGTCTGTCTTCCATCTTTCATGCTAATACCTAATGAACTCACCCGCTCTGTGTCATCGCCTCCAACGTCAAAATATAATAAGGTTCAACCATCTATCGTCAGAATTTCTCGTACAGTCGCACTTCTAACATCCAGCATATGTCCCAAATCCTCCAAAGTACAAATGTTCTCAGGTAAAGGTAAGCCATAAGTAAGAAGGCAGATAACATAATTTAGAATAGACCATAGGGTTTTGGGTTGTGTTACAAGATGTTGTGTTTCTTCATTCTTTTGACAATGGAGCCACTGAAACTCCTTAAATAGGAATTGGCAAATGGACATCTTTTCTGTTAATGAGAAAATAAAGCTTGAAGAACAGTGAAGTAATTCCGTTAAATAGTATTTTTAGCAAACTTGATAATTTTTTTTCAAGATATGCATTCCCTTTTTTTTTTTAGTGCTGTCTTTGGTAGGAAAGGTAGATGTGATCTTTGGCCTTGTGGTGGAGTTGTTAAGGTGTGTTGTTTGTCATGATAATTATGGCATTGGTATTATTTGATTTCCAGCTCTATCTTTATTCATAATTTATTACGAAAGCAAGAAGTGCAGAGCATATATTACTGATGAGCTCCATCATGTTATATAAATTTTGATGGCTAGACTTTTAAATTTGAATCACATCTCTTGATATTGCTCGTAAGTTGTAATATTTCTGGAAACTAACTCATTAATTAATCTAGCAACCTTATTCTTTTGTTTTTTTATGCAGATGATATGGGCCGCTGATTTTGATTTATCTTTGACCTGTCTTCTGGATGAGAACGGCCCCGGGGTATTGGCTATACAGTTACCTAAGGAAACAGAGGCTGAATCAGGAGAAGAAAGTATAGATAGCAACAATGCTAGTCCCAAGGCTGGGTTTCCAGCAAAACCTGGGGCTATAGAGCGCTCCAACTCTGATAACACAGGAATCAAAACTGGATTGACTACTCCATTTTGTGGCTTGACAAGAACTTTTTGGTCGAAGAATGAACGTCTTCGTAGCCATACCCTTATATCATCAACAAAAAATGGTGATGATGAATTGCCTGTTTTTTGTGTAGCAGCTATTCTCATTACAAACCGTCACAAAATTATCAGAGAAACTCATTCAATTGATGACCTAATAAAGGCATGTGCGTTATGTTTTGTTACTTATCTGTGCGATACTGCCTATATCATTTGTTTGTATCATTGTACTAAATTAATTCATCTTTTTTTTGAACTATTATAGATAGAATCCCTGCTTTTGCATAACATACATTTGGAAATAGTTTTGTTTTTCAACTCTGCTTCAGATACAGATACTTTAAGCTGTATATTTTGTTGATGAAATGAAATTCATGGAAAGTAACCATCCCATGTTGCATTTTTTGTACTTGTACTACATAAACTATAAGTTCAACCCTTCTTGAACTTAAAACAGATCAGTTGAAGAGTATATTCTGAGATTTGCAACATTCCTCATTGAAACTACATTACTGAGAATTTCCCATTGAAGTGTGATTATTTATGCTTTTGTCTTTGAACCAAAAATGTTATGCCTGGGAACACTTATATATATATATATATATAAAGAGATGTAATTTAATATGGATGGAATCATGGACAACTGGATCCCTGTGAGTACTGTATTAGATTTAGCTTGAGAAGTTGTTGCTGAGTGTTTGATGATATTGCAGTTGGTTATTGGTTTGGCTTATATTCTGGCTTATTTCTATTGTTCTTAAGAGTTTAGTTAATTAGGGGCATTGAACAATTATCCATGGCTGACCTGATATAAAGTTTTACTCCCCTCCCTTTTATTTTATTTTTCTTCATTTGGGTGTATACTAGCATCACATATCCATTCTTGTCAGATTTCTGTATCTGTCATATATTCCTTTCATGAGCATAATGCTTACAGTTCTTTGTTTTGCTGCTGTGACTGATCGGATGCTAGATAGGTTTTTTATCTGTTAAAAATCTGTACTCTATGAAATTCTGTACTTATTGCTGTTTTCAAACTCTCTTAACACCCTATTCGAAATATTTTGCAGATGTTTAATGATAATTTATTAAAGATCAGAATCAAGAGATGTGTAAGGACTGCCATCAAACTGCGAAAGAAGTACTTTTATAAGGTTGGTTAAGTTTATTGTCTGCTATCTTTTCTGCTTTATGTTTTCATGTTCCTGCTGGGGCATATTATGGTTTCCCATATCTTGTTTGTTGGAACCTAGTCACGGAACATCTTGTGGAGTCTTTAATATTCACTGTGTCTGTGTTTCCTTTGCTTACGATTCTAGTATTTCAGCTTTAAAATTGAATTGATGCGCCAAATGCCCATTTTAATTAGGAGTTTCACCTAAATAATGCATGTTGATGTACCTTTTGCTGTTTATGATTAGATAAACCTAATTTATGTTTGAGGCTTACAACTTCAACCTTTAAAGTCGTTTTTTATTTTTGCTTAAGATAATAATTAAACTCAATTTTAAATGTGAAGCATATGACCTCAACTTATTTCGTTGTTCCATGCTTGAAACAGCTTATCAAGAATAGGAATCCAGTGGTTCAGAATGGCAATTAAATTCTGGTCTTTGATATGTAAGTAGATGAGAAATGCTTGTCTGTGGAACTCTGAGCAATTGCTGATTATTTGAGAATGAACTTTTTTGAACCGAATTATTGTCATCATATAATATATCTGAGGGACTCATAACAAAGTTCTCATGGCATCTGAAAGATCATGCCTCTTTTGTCTCTCTGGAAGTATTCAACATCTTTCCGAAGGTAATGATATCTTTTGTCTTTAAATGTCTATTTTTTTAATTATAATGTTGGTGATCAAATTGTGTGCATTAGGACCCCCTAATGCCATGTTCATTCTTCTGCCCTCAAATTCTCAAAATCATGTTATAGATTATCACTCATCTTGAGCATGTCTCTTCTCGGTGCAAGTTGTGCCAAGAGAGTGTTGATAGTTCACACTTGGAGGTTTGGCCATCCATGGGTTCTATATTTCATTTGGCCTTTGCCTATGAATTCAACTTTAAGCTTTTCTCTGACATTTAACATAAGATCATAATTAAGTTCAACGAAGAGCTGTAAACCTCATCACCACCCATTCATCGAAGAAGGTTCTACATGTGTTAGGCTTCAAGAAAAAGATAAATTTTGCCTGCACGTGATAGATTTTTTCATTCAACTAATACTTTGGATGAGGTAGTCATTCAACTAATCCCTCATTAGATTTATTGATGAGTTGATATTTGATAGGGATAACTACAAAAACTAACTCTGAGGTCCACCCTAATTACAAAGAGGTCTACCCTTGACTTTGTTTCTTTCACAAATTGCACCTGCTGAGTGGGATAACAAAAGGTTCAAACCAGTGACTTAATACCTCAGGCAAAACCTCAAGTGGAGTTACTGTAGTTTTCCTTGTTTGTTATGATAATGTTGCTAATAACAGTCCTGGTGCTAGCTTTCTCTATGATCCTTTTTCGTCCGATGTGTGTAGACGAATACTTTGTTTACGTGTCCTCCTTTTCGCGTTTCTCCTCAGGGCCATGAAGTGCAATTTTGTCTTTGCTTTTGTCTATTCAGAGAATGCTGATGCAGGTTAGGCTATCATATACTTTTCATGTCTTGTTGTATACAGAAGAGTGGACTTTTGTATCATCAGTTTTGGTCGTAGGATCAGAGAAAGTATATACTTATATATATACATATATACATATCATTGAGTATAACGTACATGGAATGGCCATATGCAGTTTTTTTTTCTTTCCTCGTTTAATCGTATTTTGATTTGCACTATACTCTACCTGCTTCCACGTCGAGTGTATGTATAGATTTGTCCTAGTTGATGTTGGAATTTTTTCCAGTTATTTTTTCAAAAGCACAATTAATTGCAAACACCGTCTTCATTTGCGTTTAATTGTTTGTCCGTGTTCTTAATAGTCTTAGTAGCTTGCTGAGGGGACCAAAATTTAATGCAAATAAAGGTCCGACTTATTTTTAAAAAATAAACTACAAGAATTTAATTTAAGGAGAATTGAAATGTACAGGAATATAATTAATTAAAAAGAAAGAAAAGTGTAGGAACCAACGTTTATAAATAAAAGTAAAGGAGATTTTCAATAATTATAATTAGATTGATGAATTTAAAAGGATTTTTAAGCTATAATAACAAATTCATTGAGCTTGTTTTAATAATATGTTTGAAGGTATGTTTTAAAGCCACTAAACAATGTCGTTTACATCAATTGGGTATGAATAATTTGTCAAAATAGAGATATTAATTCATCCGGTAGCTAGATACGACCATGGGTTTGATCGATTTGGTTTTTGATTTTGAAACTGTTAATTCTTGAAATTGTGGGGTGTAATTGAAATCAAGTTAGCATATGGTTGATTTTGGTTCTTATTTGTAACTGTCAGTTCTATGATCTTGGTTCTCAATTCTTTTTATTATTTCATTTTTTTATATTTTAAATCCTGAAATACTAGCTCGGGTTTAAACCCGATTCAAAATAAAAAAAAATAATAATTATTTTTTTTTATTTTGTATTTTTAATAATCAACCCGAAATAAAAAACAAATTAACCATTTTTTTTTTTTTTGGTTTTTATTACAGTTCAAAATTAGGTTAATAGTTAAATTGAATGATTGAGTTACGGTTTAGAGCTTCTCCAACAAGAAGCTATTTTGGCATTTTGTGTCAGTTTTCACCCTCCAGCAGTGCTTTATTCTCTGCACCAATTTGAAGTTTTTGAAATTTTTGCACTACTTTTAGCGCAGATTTTTTTATTGCGCTACTTTTTTTTTTCCTTTTCTTTATATGATTATATCTTTTTTAATATTTAATATTGTAATTTTTATATCTCAATTATCCAAACTGAAATTAAATCAAGTTTTTTAAAATTATATGATGTGTAATTTAAATAATAATAAAAATATAATTTAAATAAGTATATGAGATTTTAAATATTATATACAAATTTAAATAGAATTGCATAACATTACCCGACATTCAATTTAATATATATATTTTTTGAATATGATAGTTTAAGAATATAAGTAAAATAAATATTATCTAAAAATTTAATGTTAAATAAAATTACATATATAATATTTTTAACAAATATTTAGTAATAAAAATAAATATTAAAAATGAAAAAAATAAAGATTATTGTTTAATATTATTTTTTAGTGAAAAAAGTAGTGCAAACTGTTGGAGAGAGTATGTAAATTTTACGCTAAAGTGGTGCATAATTTGCACTAGAATAATGAACACTACTGGAGATGGTCTTAGTAGTAGAAAATCGAAAATGTGATGGGGCTCCCAAATAGCTTTTACCAATACGAGTATACAAGTTGGGCCGAAACTGGGCTGGTCAAACAAAATCTATATTGTCAAAACTAAGCTTTTATCCATTGCTTATAAGATATTGCAGATTAACAAAAATGTAAAATAGAAACATAATAAAAAGAAATTAAAAACATATTGTACATATTTATTAGGACATCTGGAAAAAACGCCACAAAAGTTTTTCAATTTGGAAAAATGCCACAAAAGAAGTGTGCTGATAGCAGTTCTATACACAACTTTATAATATATTTTTAATAAAATAATTTAAACTATTTAATATTTTTTCAAACTCACTAATGTTTTATTTGAATGCCTTGAAAATAAAGATATGTTTTATAAACTTTATCTCTATTTTAAATAACCGTGTGACATCAAAATTTTCAATTGCCACTTTAATAGTAATACAAAGTACTTAAAGTTCTTTTTTTTCTTTTTTTTTTTTCCCTTTAACAACTACATATCTTATAAAGCCAATTCCATTAGTAAAAGGAATAAAGTGAGTTCAATTAAAGCTTTTAATGCTTGAATTTCATATTATACTACCAATAATTTGATTTAATTTTAAACTTTTCAATAGATTGTTTCTGAATAGAGTGTCATGGACTCATGTTTCAGTCTGCCGTTCAACATACTGACATAAGTATAAATTTTCTATAGTAATAATTTGGATTTTTTTACAATAATTGGTACAATATCTCTTGTTATATTACATTAATACATAACACATGTATGATATAATATATATAATACATTATTGATAAGTATGTGTTGTATATTTGCATGGGGTGCCCACTATAAATTTGATGGAATTATTTGAAAGAAGCAAAAAAAAATCTCCAAAGCCACCAAAAGGAAACTACTAGTACAAATAGGTAAGAATCATATGTGTGTGTGTATATATCTAGATAAAGTGGTGATGTAACTATATGTATGTATTTGAATCTATAGTCCATGTGTATATATATAGTACGGACATATGATTGCATGAAAGTTTGTATTATGCCAACTGCCAAAGAAGATGAAGCAAATAATAGTTGAAAAAAAAGACAAGACAATTATATAAAAATATATGTGAACCTGTCAGGTAAGGACACTACTTGTGTGTTATGAAGGTACATATATATTATATATAATTGGAAATAAGAATATGATGACGAGTGTTCGACCACAATATTTCCAAAAGCAAAACTACAAATTAAATGTAAATAAAAGCCAGCATATATAAAATGCACATGTGTGAGAAGTGGTCCTATAATTGCATAGCTCGGCCCAGTCTTAATTATTAAAATTAATATTTTTTTTAAATGTAAAAAGACATAATTACAATATATATATATTATATTATATAATCATATGATATAGTTTCTTAAAAAACTGTTAGGAGAGAAATTAAGATGAAAGAAGCATGATTACTTTCCACATATCACGTACTGTACGGATCTTACTAAGCATTCTAATAGTCGCCCTATTATTGCATAATAATTGAAGACAAGATCTTACCCATTTTTATACATAAATTAAATGGTCGTCCCTGCAAATTACGGAATATGATAAATTTTTATTAATATTATATGATAAAATTATATAATTATAATAAAAATTTACAAAATAACTATTTATGTCAATTATATTTATGTAAATATTATGTGATTTGATTTGTTTATTATGCTATATTACAGTGTTATTCTCTTAAATTGTATTTTTATTAAATAATAAATTTTACGAAACTTTAAACTGAATTTAGAGTATTCCCAACTGAATACAAAAATTTTAACTCACTAAAACTTATTAAGGTGGAGGAATAAATTATAATATTATATCAATTAATAGTATAAATTTCTCTACAGAAATTTATATATCTTTTTGGATCAAATGCATATATTATTTTAAATTCAACATATATATCAAAATAATAATTTAATCCATAAAGAATTATATTCTATCCATAAAAAATTAAATATCATATTTTAAATATAATTATTTATTTAAAAAATAATGCAATATTGATGTCAAATTAAATATCACGAAAAGAGAATTAATCTGATATGTGATATGTCAGAAACGGATCAAAACAAAAAAAATTATTTAAATTTCTAAAGTTTAGTAAAAAAATAAAATTGAAGAGAGATGGAAAGTACCACATGTAAAAAAAAGAGAGAAAAAAAAGAGAAGAATTCTGGTAAAGAACCATAATTTAATCTTTTAAATTTATTTAATTAAATAACTATCCAAATTTTTGAAAAGTAGCCTGTGACAAATGACTTTTCTCCATTTATACTAGGTATAGTTAACAATCAATTTAATTTTATCAAAATTACGTTATTAAAGAATTTTGTTGACCATTGTAAATTATTTACATGATCGAATTTATATAATGTAATACAATACATAAATATTATGTGTTTGCACAATTTAATTTTATTACATGATATTGATAGGTATGGTATGATGTATAATATTTAATGGATTGGTTCAGGAGATTTCTTAATGTAGTTATGTTTGTATCTTTTTAGATGAATGAAGTATAAAACTTAGAAGAAAAAAAAATAATTTATAATTCTAATACGTATAATATCCAATTTTTAATCATTCAAGAATATCCATTTACTTGTTCAACTCTCCTCCAGGTATATCTTCACTTATTGAATAAATTTGTATTTATAAAATATAAAATAAATAAAAAAATGTGCTGAGACGAACTGTGAGAGAGAGAGAGAGAGAGAGAGAGTAGGCCCAAATTATGAAATTCCAGTGCAAATCCCAACCTCGAGTCAGTTTGGAATCAGCATGTGATTCGTCGGAGGCTCCCACAACCCAGCAAATACATACACACGCACACAAAACTATGATAACGGATTGGATTCTATTCTAAATATATTCAATTAAACTTTTATGTTTAATCACATAGAAGCAATATTTTATAGTGAAAAGGTAATAAGTTTATGAACAGAAAATAATATTATTTCCAACAAATTTAAAAATTATTATTTTTTACCTAAAGTGTATCATATTATATGTGTTCAAACCAAATGGCTCAACAAACATAATGTCATGTACCCTTAAAACTTTCTACAAATCATGAACAAAAATAGGATCGATGATACCCCTGCATCAATAAAGTCTGAATTACCTTTAATGGTTCGTATTTAATTAACAAAATGAACATCTAATTTGGTATGATTGTCACACATAAAACTATGCTTATATATAGATTTTGGGTGTGGATTAATCCTTATTAAATGAATTAATAGATTACATATTATAAAAAATAACTCGGTCCATTTTTAGGTGGGCCTTACTCCTTAGCCCATTTCATAGTCTCTGAATATCATCACCATGATGCTCTTGCTCTTGCCCCACAAATCAGATCTTCTATTTTTCACCTTTATTTATTTCCGACACGATTCAACTTTCTATATATATATATATATATATATATATGCAAAAGTTGATGGGTTCGGAATGCATGGGCGAAATACTATTACTCATTTAATATATAAATAATAAATATATTTGTCCACTGTTTCTATCTTATTCTCTACGGTTGGGTTGATGTTCCCAAGAAACGTAACGTGATGGTACAATTAGATCTACAAATTAAATATATGTATGTATAGATCCATCCTGTATCAATGCAATGCATGCATCATCTTTTCAAACATTCAAAATTCCAACTCTCACATGCTTCCTACCAAAACATCCCTAATGTAGCCCCAATTCGTGCTTATAATCTTGTTTCAAACAATGTAGATTATTTACAATGAATAAAATTCTATTCAAAAAAGAAAAAGAAAAAACAAAAACGTTCAATTCTAATGCGGGCATCCATATTACAAAAAACTTTATAATTATATTTTTTAGTAAATAAGTGGATATGTTCAGTTACTCATCATGAGCACATATTTATATGACTTTCGAGTATCAGCTAATATTTTGTTGAATTAGTTATTTATATTATTTAAAATATAAATGTGATCTTAACAAATTAACGATGAACACATTCACTCACTTAGTAATGTCAGCATTTGCAATGAACTTTCTTTTATACGATCTACTTAGTCGGAATTATTTATTGCAATTTTGTGGCTAGTGTTTATCACTATATTTAATTTAATATAAAATAAAATTATTATTTAGTTAGATTGAAGAATAAAAGATATCGTGTCATTTGTCGTGCAGAGATATTATATATGAATGTAAGAATTGATTCTAATTCCACTAAGTGTGACCTAAAATTGGGCTCTCAATTATTTTATTCTTAAATTGGCTGTCAGTTGAGTGACTATTATGTACAATTTGTGCTGCACTTGACTATTATTTACACTAATATAATAATAAATAATTTAAATATAGTTTTTTTTTATTTTTTCAGTTTTTGACAAAAATAAATGTTTAAAAAATAATGTGTGTCTTTTATTAGTTAAATTTCATTTTTCTTTTTTTCTTGAGAATATATTTTTTTCAATTTGTGAAAATATAAATAATTCTTTCATTTTTATTCCACTTTTTTATATATAATAATATATTAGATTAATTCTTTTTTTACGATCTTAATATTACAACTATATATTATGTATTAAAATAAAATATTAGCTGCAAAAAATCAATTTTGTTTTATTATTTTGGTTATATTTAATATTTTATTGGATTATTTGTAATAGGTTTAAACTGTAAATAAATATTAATTAATATATTTTTTAAATTATTAAATAAATTAATTTTATATAATTAATAAATTTATTATAAAAATATAACACATATTTCAATTGTGGGAATATATATTTTTATAAAAAACATTCATTGCCCGTATATAATAAAATATTTTAAATACTTTTAATTTTTATTCTTGAATATTGATTAACTCCAAATTGTATTATACATATATTTTATTTTATTTTTAAAAAATATATTACAACCGCACAGCACTTGGGAGAATACTAATTAATAAATCAATAATATATAAGATGTCATTTAATAGTCCTATCATTAAATAATATTAAGGCTTTGTTTGGTTTAATGATGTGATATGATGTGTTGAAGGAATAACTTTTAATAGCAATAGAGAGTGGTCCAAACTAAAACCTATATCCTGCTTGACTACAGTTAAAGAAATATACATAGTTTTGGGTGAATTATTTGTTTATTATTATCATATTTCATTTTTATTCTTTTATATATTTCTTATTTATTAAAATATATATACGTTAGGCAATTTTATTTGAAGAAAAATCAGTCGTATTTTTAATTTCTTATCATCACTATTTATCACATGGGTTTCATGGATTTAAATGCTCAATTGACTTATATAATACACAGACACACACACACAAATGTTGTAAGCTGCATAACGATATTAAAATATTACATTTAAATAATATAATTTATATTATAAAAAAATTATAATATTTATATCACTATAATAAATTTAACTATTTAAATATAAAGTGATGTATAGTACTTCATGCTGGCAAATATAACTTTAATAGCATCCACGTTGTACTATTTAAATTCATGTTTTAGTATTTTATTTAAATTCTAAATTTAATAATGTTAATTAGAATCGTCTACTAATTAAAATTAAACTCTAATTTCTTATATTATTAAGCAATGATAATTAATTCAAACTATTGTAATAATTGTTTCTATATTAGAAAAAGAGAATAAAGAAGAAGAAAAATGTGGACCACCGAACTAACAAACTATTTTAAATGAGTTAATAAAATCAATCCCTAATTATATAATTTTTCGGACTAAATAAGCCAGCATATCAAGCCGTGACCTTTTTAACATCTCTAGAGCTACATTTTAAATCAAATTTTTTTTTTAAATATGCGACATACGAACATGATATACTTTATCTTCAAAATAATTATACTTTTGTAGAAAATTTAAAATCAACATTATTTTAAAAATAAGTTAAAATAATATTATTTTAATAAATAAAAACACAATATATTGTGGTATCCCGTAAAAAAATGTCATTTTCCTTGTACTTACATGAGGAAAGTATGAAGAGATAGTTTTTCTTTTCTATAACAATTAGTCGAAACACACACCTACACATATAATGTGGATACTTGAGGGTTCAAACATAAAACTAATTATTAAATAAGACAATAGTTAGAAGCTAAGTAATCTAAGTTACAAAATAAAATAAATAACATTGCGACAATTTAATCTTGAAATGGTCTTAGTTTCTATGTATTATCTTTTAGTATGTAATTTTTAAGTAAGGTTTAAGAGAAGTGATGACATGAACACCACTTTAATAATTCAATCAATACATCCATAATTAGTTTATTTAAGTATAACATTAACTTAATCTAAAATTGATTAAGTTAATAAATCTCATAATGATTCGACTAAAATATGAGCCAAAATTTCAAATCAAGTCAAAGGCAACTATAAAATAAGTATAAGATTGGGTTGACTCGGGATTTGATAAAGTTAATAAAGATATATATTCAGTTGGTTTGATCCATTTATGGGCTAAATAAAAACCACAAATCACGATCTAAGCACCATGTGAATGGTTTGAAAGAAGGACCACAGTTCACGCCTATAGAAACCTAGTTCCAATGTCTTCAAAAAAAATCATTAATTTCGATAATTTCCATGAAATAAAAGTCCAATGATGTTCATATCATTACTGCTTCTGTAAATAGGAAAATTTCCACCACAGAAATATTTAAAGTGCAATGCACCTGACTTTAAAGTGAAAGCCTTTTCCCCTGGCCAATAACTAAGCAAGACAAAGTATAAAGAAGCTCCAAATCTTTCATCTTTCTAAGAGAGAGAGAGAGGAGGAAGAAAAAAAAAAAAAAAAAAAAAGCATAGATGCTGCTGTCAATGCGTCAGCCCCCACTTTACTTTCTCCCAAAAGGAAAAATCTTTTTCCTCTTCTTTCCAAGCCCAGAAATAAATTCCACTCCCACTGTCAAATTTCATTCGGAAAGCAACAAAATATGTACATATGTATGTATGTATAGTTCACTATTCACACGCGTGGAACCAAAATATATAAATAGGCACACCAAAAAGTTGCTTCCATTTGTATACTATTACCTTCTTTTTCCCTTACTACGTGCACTTCAGATTCCTCCTTGCTTTTTCCCCCCCTTCACCTTCCCACCACTTCAATTCAGTAGCTTAGAGAATCTTTTAAGCTTAAATCTTGTTCCATTTCTTAGCCCTCGGTTTCTTCGCAAAAGGGTCTTTGTATTTTTTGTTTATATGTTTAAAAAATCCCCTTTTCTTGAGCCCTTAAACTGGTTAAATCTTGATCAGATAGTATAGTTTTGCAAATTATTGGTGCATGTTTGTGTTTTGATGGCTAGCTCAAGTGGGGTGTACAAAGAGGGGTTTAATAAGCAGGGGCAAGGCTCTGCTTCTTCTTCTTACAATGGCAACTCTGTGCATGGAGAGTGGGGTGTGCCAACTTTCCAGCACCAGCAGACTATTTCCATGGATTGGACCCCTGAGGAACAAGTTATGTTGGAGGAGGGTTTGGCTAAGTGAGTGTGTTTTTTATTTCTTTGCTTGGTGATTTCTTGATTGTTTTGGGGAAGTTTGAATCTTTGTGAATGTTGAATCGTTTGACTCTGTGTGTGTGTGTTTTGGTGCTGATGTTATAGATTTATTCATGTTGTTTGAACGGATTTGATTGATTCTGTAAGTTTTCTAGATTTTTATTTTCCTTGGAGTAGTTTGATTTGATAGAAGAGATCAAAAAGATATATGCTACATGTGATTTGCTACTAGATTTTCATGAGAGATGTGTGTGTGTGCGTGATTTAGGATTTTGAGTCTTTGTGAATATTGAATCTTTTGATTGTGTGTGTGTGTGTGTTTATGCTAATGTTATAGCTTGATTCCTTTTGTTGAACAGATTTGATTGATTATGTATTATACTACAAGATTTTGAGTTTCCTTGAGTAATTTGATTTGTAAGAAGAGATCAAAAAGATATATGCTACATGTGATTTGCTGCTAGATTTTCATGAGAGATGTGTGTGTGTGAGCGTGATTTAGGATGTTTGAGTCTTTGTGAATATTGAATCTTTTGATTGTGTGTGTGTGTGTGTGTGTTTATGCTAATGTTATAGCTTGATTCCTTTTGTTGAACAGATTTGATTGATTCTGTATTATACTACAAGATTTTGAGTTTCCTTTGAGTAATTTGATTTGTAAGAAGAGATCAAAAAGATATGTGCTACATGTGATTTGCTGCTAGATTTTCATGAGAGATGTGTGTGTGTGCGTGATTTAGGATGTTTGAGTCTTTGTGAATATTGAATCTTTTGATTGTGTGTGTGTGTGTGTGTTTATGCTAATGTTATAGCTTGATTCCTTTTGTTGAACAGATTTGATTGATTCCGTATTATACTACAAGATTTTGAGTTTCGTTTTGAGTAATTTGATTTGTAAGAAGAGATCAAAAAGATACATGCTACATGTGATTCGCTAGATTTTCCTGAGGAGATGTGTGTGTGTGTGATTTAGGATTTTTCTTATAGGTTTGTTTCCCTGATAAAGAAACACACACTCGTATGGATATTTCTTGGTCAACTTAGAAACTTTGTGAGTGATTCATCTTTGCTTTTGAATTAAGTTTCCCTTTCTGATTTTGAATTTTTATTGGCTTCTTACAAATTTATTTCCCAGATTAGTTTGTGGAGTTATCTTTTCTCTGGTTCAGTAAAACAAGAAGGTTCTAGTTTCATTTGTCATAGTCAAGCTCCTTTTTTTACTCTATCTTGAGTCTGATTTATATACAAAAGTGTGCTCTGATGTGTAAGCTTTAGACCGAAACTCAAAATGAAGATTTCAAAGCACAATCGAAGTTTGTTTTATTGGAATTTAAGACGTATGACCTTACCTTTTGAAACTCTTTACATGTTGAATGCTATTCGTAATGCTCTAATAATTTAGTGATCAAATTATTTTGTTCAAATATTTTTCCATTTATGTGTTTATTAACTTCTTTGTTTATATTCCCCTGTATCCAATTAACAATCACATCTTTACATTGTCGTGGTTTATGATATTAGAGATCATGTTTTGCTGTCATTATATTGACATTATGTTATTACTTATGTCGTTTCCTAATTTATATACGTGAACTCATCCTGTAGATTTGGTTGCATTCGTCATTAATGGATGAAAAATGATGACGCGTTTTCAGATTTTACAGTTTATCCTGTTAGAATGTAGCTAAAGCAAGACCGCTAGAACATTAAATGCAATACTCTAATCTAGGAAATCTTCTTTTCTACAGTATGTTTTTGTGTACGTGTAAGACAAAATTGCTGATCTCTTTAACCGGTCTAGTATTATAACTTAGCAAAAAAAGCCTGTTATTTATTTATTCTTTAGATATCTTTTGTACTTATGTCTCGTTATTCTTCATGCTTTTTTTTTTTTTTTTTCCATTTTCTTTTGGCTAACCATAAGCTCTCACATATAGTTAGAATTTATCACTAGTCTTTTCGCAGTCTGGTTTGTACCTAGAATCTGATCACCTTCTAACTATATTTGTTGTGACAATAAATGCTGCATGATACTTTTATCTCTAATGAGAAATTTCTGAACCATATTTTCTTACAACATTTTGTTCTTTTTTCCTTAAAATTTATACATGTAAACATGCCATCTGCATTGTGAATTACTAAGAAAGTGACTTTTTTACCACTGAAATACCTGCAGATATGCCTCAGAGTCGAACATTATCCGCTATGCAAAGATTGCTGTGCAGCTGAAAAATAAGACTGTTCGAGACGTGGCACTGCGCTGCAGATGGATGACTGTGAGTAATTCATCCTCGAGACTCTGAACATATAAATATATAAATTGCATTGGTTTTATTCTTTTTTCTCAAAAGTTGAATAAGAAAATTCAGATGCTGCTACTCTATTCTTTAACTGCAGAAATTTGTGCTCAACTTTTTCTGAAAATGGATAACCTGGGAGTGTCACCTTTGGTCCAACTATTGTGTTTGTGATATTTTCTTATGTTATGCAAGAACATCTCTGTATTCGTGAAACTGGTCTATTGAACTATATCCTTTTTTTAATTTATCTAATTTCTGCGTTTTCGACCGAAAAAAAAAAAAAAAAAAAAAAAAAAAAGAATCCTCGTGTCAACTTGAAAATTTGAAGCAACAACTCGCTTCATAGATAATTTCAAATAGATATCCATAAGTTGGTCCTAATTATTCATTATTGATGAATTGATTGGCATATTGTTTATTTTAGTTTCGCTATCTTGAGTGATTCATTCGACTCTGCAGAAGAAAGAAATTAGCAAGAGACGCAAAGAGGACTTCAATGCAAGGAAACTTAAAGATAGAAAGGTATTCCTCAAGTTCATCCTCTCGTTTGCTATTGCTCTCTTTATTTTCTATGTAGACTTTCCGAGGATTGACTCTCAAGGACTAAATATATGCATTCTTTTGCCAGGATAAATTCATTGATTCTTCAGCAAAGCCTTCTCGCTTATCCATCCAATCGGGTCTACCTCAACCTACAGGAATGGTTTCTAATTGCAATGATGATGGGATCTCATATACTGGTTGGCTCCTCTTCTGAAAAAAGATTAGTTGGTTTTGTTTATAATCGCCATATATTAGCTATTAGTTGAGAATTCCATGCTTGTTAAGAATTATATTGCTGGATATGAATCTGGATTGCTGCAATTGTTTGAATAAGCATGATTTCTTGATCTCATCTAGGCCGCATGATATACTTAGAAACTTATATGTATTGAGTTGTTCTATTAGTTACATAATGATGTTTAGAGGAATATTCCATAAAGATAGGCTTTTTATTATCTTCATATCCTTGGATTTAGTTGCAAGTTTAAGATCAAATTCTTCCATCGCTTATGAACTAAGCAGGATTTAGATGTATATGCTGATATATCTATCTCAAAGGACCTCCTTAGTTGCTAGCATGCAGGGTAAACCTCTCTCCGGAAATAATTCGAATTAACTCCTATTTTCTATGAAGGTCCGTTTGGCATGCTCCTATTCATCTAGCTATGATCACTTTGAGTAACGGAACCACTGGAGTCATCGTGCAGTGATTTTCAGGCAGAAACTTATGGTGTGAGAGAATACATATGTTCTATAGCAGTCGGGTTTTTTTTCTCTCTTAGGTAAGTGAATGTACTGAATATGGAATGTGGAGGAGTGCTTAGGTAGTTGCTAATATTTGAAACGAAATAAACACGTGGTGTTTTTAAACCTTATTTCGGAGAACAACTTAAAAGTTTGTCACTTGTTTAGTTAAAGAAAATAGTGGATCGGCTTTGGCGGGTAAAATAGTGAAGAAAACAAAGCAAGCTACCAAAGAAACCACTAATGAGGTATCTTCGTATTTCAAAATCTGTCTCAGAGAATAGAGGATTTATACGCCACTCTTCTCTGACAGCAGGAAGGACTTGAATGTAGCATAAACTGAATCAGTGTAAGGAAATGCTTTACTTGGAAAATATCAGGTAATATATGCAGACAAGATTTGTAATTCGTATTTTTGTTCTCTAAAGGATGTTAAGCTTCTCAAGGATGCTGTAATTGCAGAAAAGCTAAAGCACAGCTTGCCTTTATTATACATGTTCTGCTTATAATGGAAGTTTTAATTCATGGAATCTCTTTCATTATAGAACAACATCAAGCGATTATCTATAGACCCTTTAGCTTAAATCACGTTTAAGTAGATATACTATATTTAGGAATAATAGTCGTGCTTCTGATATCTAGTTAAGGATTTGTTCAGGTTCATATTGCAATGGTGTCCAGAGGAGATTATCTGTTAATGCTGAATTTCTTTTCTGTACAAATCTCGTAACATTTTTTCACAAGATTTTTCCTTGGAAACAAGGCTTTCAATTTAGAATTATGTATATTAGCTGTTCAAAAATATTTCTGGAATATTGAAGTTGGGAACGTCATGTATATTGACACCATCATTGTATACCGATACTTTGCATGCAGATATAGGTGGAGCTACTCGGCAGCTTCTTCAGCATAATGCTTGGGCTTTCAAACAAATATCTACAAATTTAGCCACTCATCAGGTGAAGTTTCATATCCTACCTATGAGTATCTATGTTTTTTACGTTTACCATATATTATCCATTTTTATTCAATTGAAAAGTTGTTCCCTGATTTTATATCGTCGTTTGACTTGAAGTTCTTCAATTTGCAAGCGAATAGTTATTCAAGCTTATTATAAGATTCTCGTTTCTTTATACTGATGATGAACGAAGTCTTTATCAAACTACATATTTGTGTAATATTGATGAAAATACTGACACATATTTGATTTTATTAACTTCAAATTTGTGCCAGTTGTATACAGTTTTCATATTTATCACAAATATTTGTGGCATTATGATCCTTGTTATGAAAGAAATCAGTCAAAGGTGATCTTTATCCATGGATGAAACTGACTCTCTCTCTCTCTCTCTCTCATGTTTTTCAGATACATGAAAACATCGGTCTTCTGAGTCAAGCTCGAGATAACATCTTCCAAATATTGACCAAGTGCGTCCATCATTCTCTTCATTTATGCTACTTTATTGGTTTTGTGCAGTTTAGTGATACTATAATTTAAGCAGATATATGCCAGATATCAATTGATGCATCATATTCTGCAATTCTCTTTATTCTACTGTCAAATGCCTGCGTTCTTTATCTAGTTGTTTCTTCTTCACGACTCTTAAATCCTTGCGTTTAATCTTGGCTTTAATGACTGTTAGAACTTCTAAGGGTACAGCACAAATTGGAAAGTTTCAAGTCTAGACATAGTACGATCTTCTTAAACTGGGAAGTTATTAGACGAAACTCCCAAACTTAGCCACCTGTGAAAGAAAAAAAACTCTTGCTTTCTTTCTAGTCCTACTTTAGTTTCACTCATTTTTAGCCAAAAGAAATATTATTTTTGCCAACTATACCTTTCTCTTTTTTGGTGGGGTGGGGTGGGGTGTAACAGCTTGTTTTTCAATGGTCCAGGCTGGATTGAACAGACCGGTTTTTTTATGGTGCGGGCTGGTGTAGGGTTGAACAAACGACCTGGTTTTGATGATACATGCTAGAGGGTAGGTGGTACCCGCAAGAAGGGTAAAGAAGTTAAAACAAAAAAAATGAACTAAAGATAATGGCTGAAAATGAACTTTTCGCATTTCCTGTTCTTCTCATATATCCATACGGCGCACCATTACTCGTTTATAACTGTGGATCACGTTGAAGTTCAGCTTGAACGAGATGGGCCCCACAATGAAGAAAATGCCTCCGCTTCCTAAAGTAAACGAAGAGCTAGCCAACTCCATCCTTCCCCCCTCAACTTTTCCGATCCAACTATGATCCAATAGAAGTCACTGAAGAACCTGCAGATATCGTGACAAATATGTAGCCCGACTCTTATGCTGATACTTGGGACAAAAGAACTGTTTGCGAGCTCTTGCTGTCTTCTGTGGCAGCATATTAAAGGTGAGAACAAACTGGGATGGTATTGAAATGGTGATTGATGCTATATTTGGAGGGATATTTTGTAAGTTGCAAGTCCTGGAATTTTCAGGTTTGATTCATAGTGGAGTAACATGGGACCAGAGATGATGAATCAGATATCAGTTCAGTTGTAAATCATTACATCCTGGGAAAGAAAGTTTTTTGTTTTTTTCTTAACGTTGATGTTTGCTCTAATTTTACGAGTTTCAACCAATGCTTGTGTGTGGGGGCACTAAAATCACCATCAATTATAACTGTGGGTATGTGTTAATATACTTATATGGTGTGTCAAAATTAGGCTCTTGCATTTTAGATAAATAAACTAATTCATATACTATATGATCTTGGTATATTATAAGCGGACGTGTCAATACGTGCTCATACCCGTGGGTATTTGATCATTCTTGTTTATTTATGTTGTGTGTATGTGTTTATTTTGTGTTTATGTTGTGTGTGTATGTGTTTATTTTGTGTTATTTATGATTGTGAATGTGTAACCAAAAAACTTTTTGCAAAGTTGTAAATGTAAAAGTTTTGTTTTTTTTGGCAGTAATTAAAAATATATAAACCATTTTAATTATAAACCAAACAAATGATGAAGTACATCTACCATCCAAAATATATACCATTTTAATTGTGGGGGTTGCATACAAGAAGAAAACAAAAAAACAAAAACAAAATGCAGATTCATCATGTTTCTGCCAGGGAAGACAGAGTCTTCGTATTCCACAAAACATTCATTGCATAATGAGCTGGTAAGTCTTTTTTTTTTTTTTTTAATTATTATAATTATTTTGATTTAGTTTAATGTTATCATTTGGATATATGTATACACACACACATGCATATGCATTTGATATTCGAATTGCAGATAATACCATTGTTGACCAATTAATGGGATCGTATTGTTTCTGCTTACCTCTTTCGATGTTAGTTTAGCCATATGATAAATAAAAGAGAATATTATTATTTTTCTACAATAAAATATAAATGAATTAAAAAGAACAATATATTTAATTCAAATTTACTACATTATATATTTTTTATTGATGAAATGTATTTTTGGATACGTTCAATTTGTGTTGTTGGCAGCAGCATTTCAGTGCAAAAATTTGTGTTTCTGGGCGAAACATGAATTAATAATATGAATATTTGCTCAATTATCTGAACACAATTTACAAAAAATATTGCCTGAAATAAAGTTTTAGTAGTTTGACTATTTAACTTAAAAATATCATTATTAAAATTATGTTTAATAACACTGTGATTTTTTTTTAAAACATGAGTTGTGTTTTTGACAATTTTTTCTGAATACAAGCAAGCGGGGCTAATGGGCTTAGAAAGGTAAAACAAAATTTGTCCAACAGATCATTTGATTTGAATCCCTACGACGTAGCTGGAAACGCGCCTCCCATGGATATTGTCCCTCCATGCCCTGCACACCAAAATTTAATACTACTTTTTATATAAAAATTATTACTTTTTTAAATTATTAAAAAATATTACTTTTATTTGAATAATACATAATTAATAAATAATATTATTTCGTCAAAAAATACTTTATCAATAAATAATAATATACTTTTTGACAATATAAAAATATTATTTTTCTACATAAAATGTTTTACTTTTTTTCAAAAAAATAATACCATATTCAAAAATAATAAACACTCAACAAGTGTTGGATCCATATGATTTTGCCGAATTCAAGTTAGATTGACTAAAATCTGTATGTTAATATTATTTTTTGATGGATTCGATCCATTGCATGTAATGTAATTTATATATATTAAGCAAATAAGTTTTTTGTGCCTGTCAAAGACTTTTGTGCATTAGCTACCGATCAAGGATCTGTGTAGTGCATCTATCAGTTAGTCTAAAACGTATTAAATATTTATCTAGACAATATTACTTATTTTCCATAAAAGTACAGACTTTTGTGTTGATGAGAAGTAGTTACCATTTGCCAAAATGGTAGCATGTTTAGTCTTTAATGGTTTTACATATTTTGCCAAAAAACGAATGACTTGTTTCGATGAAAGTATCTTTAAAATTATTTACTTATTTAACTGAAAATATTATTTTTACTAAAAATTGGAACTTGATTAATAGATCCATTTATTTATTAAATTGTTTTGTAATGTTTATTATTTGAAGGTACTCAACCTGGCTTCAAATTTCATAAGCAGAGGAGCAGAAAATATAGTGCAAAAATTGGTGAGGATAAAAGAGTAGCAGCTCCTTTAATGTGAGTTTCTCATCTCTGCCACAGCATCTCAATTTTATTACATAATACATTGTTCCATTTCTTATTTTCTTAGAACAAATGACCATGAATTTAAACTACATTCACAAACAAGTTTCAACTAATGTACTAAAACTAGATTATATTTCATTAAAAAGTGTTCGGTGCTAAATGAGCAACAAACTAGGGGCCTAGTGCTGAACATACACGCCTACCATCTCAGTGGGTCCTAGGCAGGCAGGCATTTTAGAACACCAATCTCAAGGATTTATAATAATCCAAATTAAATGTTTTAAGTCTGTTTCCACCTATGACCTATCACAGTGCAGTCTTCCTATTCCGCCCCACCAACGCGCAATATGTCACGTATACATTTTTTTTAAATATACTATAATCAAATTAAATTTAAGACAAAGAACTAAATAAAATAAGTCAAATAATACTTTTTCTTATAAAAAAACAATCAATTTTCTATCCAAATTCACTATAAATATTCTAAAATAACAAAAAGCCTTAAGATATTAATATAAATATAATAAATTAAATTATATATTTGTAAAATGTAACTAATCTAATACATTGAAATTATAAAATCAAACATAACTAGTACAACCAAAATTTTATGCGAGATATTTTATTTAAATGCAATACCGTAACATCTTCAAGTTAGTTTTATTTGTTGATATATTTTTGAACTCATTCAATGAAATTGTTACCTATTTTAAAATATTGGTAAAAATATTAATGAAGCTTTATTTCTTTAAAAGATAATTTAATTTTTATATAAATTCATATTTCTATAGATATTTCATGATTGAATATTTTAGAATTAAGAAATCTATATATATGCAATAATAATGTCATATTAAGGATAGTGCATAATGATTAATCTGATATATTATGTTAAAGGTATTAGGAATTAAATAGATATTGTATCTTGAAATCATAAGTTACAGAATTTGAATACAAGCTGCCAGATTTGGCATCAAATTTTCCGGAGGGAAATATTACAATCTATGTTTGTCATGGTTGAAAGATGGATAGATTTTCTCAACTCTTATCCTTGTTTCCATTATTAATGTTCACCCACCCACATATTGACTATAGACTACTAAAAGACTACAGCTGCAACTTCTTCATAGAGTAGGCTATATTCCCAACTTCCTCCCTTACCAATAACAATAAGCACAAAATTGATGTCTTTGTGTAAAGTGTGTGCGTGTGCACCAACATGAGTATTAGACTTCTGCCGGCCTTCTCATTTTTCAGAACAATAAGCTAGCCATAGTGATAACTTAGGCTTTTAAGTTTCTGCTGTTTTAGGTTGAGGTGAACAAAAGCAATTGGTTTATTTCTTGCTCAAACCATTACTAGAGTACATATGAAAACATCATGTTTGACAGGAAAGAAAAATGGGAACCTTTCGAGGGACATGGATGGCGAATCATGTAATTCTCATAACAGCAATCTTAACCTTAAACTTAACAAAAGTTACGGGGATACTTATCTTGTCCAGCAGTTCTGAAGCAGGTGACTGATTTCTCTCTCTTCCTCATCAATTTCCACCGATATAAGCTTTCAGGATTCACACAGCTTTTGCTAAGGCTGTGAACTTTGAAACGACCACTTATTTAGCCTTAACTGTAGATAAGCAGCACGAAATTTGATCAGGTGGCTTTCAAATTTTCATTTTTTACAGAATCCGATGATACTATAAGAGTAGACCCTTTGGACAATTTGAAGAAATACAGAGGAGGATATAACGTAACAAATGAGCATTATTGGAGCGTAAGTATCTGTACAGCTACATATCCCCTTTGTTCCACTCCTCGTGTCTTCTAGCACAATTTAAAATGCACACCATGTAAATCACTTGTATTTTCATATGTAATCAGAGAAACAAAACAACTTACTGCCTCCACTTTGTTGTGCAGTCAACAGCTTTTACAGGCGTTTATGGATATGCCATCGCAGTAATATGCCTCCTATTGGGTCTTGGATATGGAGTTTTTCTTCTTGTAACAAAGATTTGTTGTAAGGGAGACATAAAGCTCAAGAAGAGATCGTTCAAACATAACCATAGTCATCTACGGCATCTTCTCTTGGCTATTTGCTTTACACTCCTCGCAGTGTAAGTAAGAAGCATTGCACAAAATCCTCTCTCGAAAAGAGAACCCAGCAATTTTCTTGATTTCTTGAAACAGATGCTGTCCAGAACAAAATCTTCGTATAAAAGATCCCAAGAAATAAGAAGAAACAAAAAATGAAACATATAAATAGCATCTTAAAAATAGTTTGCAAAGCGTAGAACATTGGGGTTTATATTTGTTTTATTATACCTATTATTTCAGAACGGCCTGTGGCGTCGTTTTTGGAGGTAATTCAAAGTTCTACTTCAGAGCAAAGACAGTGATAGACATTATTATTACAGCAGCAGATGAGGCAGCCGGCACAATACACCACACAACTGGAGCTATGAAGAAAATGAGCAACAGTTTGAGAGAAGCTGATGGAAGTTCTCAGGCCACTGAATTCTTAAACTCGACATCACAGAGGCTCGATACTCAGGCTGCCAGTATAGACTCACATGCATCAAAAAACAGACACTTAATTAACAAGGGTCTGAAAGTAGTGTATGTTTTCTCAACGCTGTTCCTGTTTGTGTTCAATGTGTGCCAATGCAGATCAATGACTATTTTCTTGCTGATATTGGCAGGTATGCAATAACAACGGTGATGATTTCATTGACACTACTTGTTGTAATTTGTTTACTAGGTAATGCCAAATGAATATCTTCCGTCTACTCTCACTCAAAGAATTGAAAGAAACTACCGAACTAGTTATAGTTGTAAAGCTGTCTCTTTCTTCCTTTTCTTTTTTTCTCACTGGCACAAAATGCTCTTGTTAATACAGCATTTGGGATTCTACAGTTTCAGAGGTTTCTTCAAGTGTAAGTACAAAGAATCAGTGGTTAGATTACTAAATTAAACTGAAATTAGAGTTTCTCATAGATTTACCTTCTTGCAGGCTAGCTGCATTTTGCTGGATTTTCATTGTCTTCTGCTGGTTGCTTTTTGGATTTTATTTCTTCCTACAAAAGTAAGTTTTACTGTCTCCCAGCTACCATATATATACACATATATAAGTATATATATAACCAAGAAATGCATGGATATAGATATATCTATTAAAGTATAAAGTGACAGATTAATATATGTGTACCAACCCAATCAATTAAAGGGACGTAAGTTTCCAGCCTTGCGGGAGACACATGCAGAGCACTTGAAGGCTTCCAGAAGAATCCCTACAACAACAGCTTGAGTTCGATTCTACCCTGTGATGAATTGCTTTCTGCAAAACCAATCCTAACTGATGTTAGTGCAGGGATATACAACCTAGTGATCAAGGTAAGAAAGTCAGCATATAAAGAAGTGTATTCTATACATATTACCTAGTTTTTCAGTTCGTCTATTTGTCTTGGTTCTTTTGAAGTTCTTCAAATCTAGTTGGAAGGGTTGCTCAATGTTTGGGGAACTCTCTGCAAAACTAATTTTCATTCTTTCCTCAGTTTGAAACTTAAGAACGAAGAGGAAGCTTAAGTGAAAATAATTTTTAAATATTATTTGCATCGATCTCAATCTTAAAAGTATGTAAAGACGGTTAATCCATAATCTCCATTCCAAAAGTTGAGATATCGAAAAATTAGAACAAATAAATAAATAAATATTAGTGAAGTTGACAAAATAGTTGGAGAATGCATCATCTTCTTCTAAAGCAATGAAGACATAGTTCTTTCGGGAGATACTCAACAGCATGCAGATCTGTGTTTTTAGCACTTGCCACCACCCCTGCTAGCCTAGGTCTAATCACTGCAGCCCATTTGATGCTTAAGTAGAGAGAAAAATAAGAACAAGAAAATTACTCCAAAGTTAACAGTTGCCGAGGATGAATGAAGATGATTGAGGACTTAAAAGAATGACCAAGAGAAGTTTAGCCATGGTGAATGTTAATGTCTCTGGAAGCATAGTACAAAATCATTCATTTTTAGATTTTGTTTTTAGATTTTATACTGCACAGGAAGACAAATTGTATAAGTTTCTAAAATATGCACTCTCGAAATAAATGATTGTAGGTGAACACAAACATATCGACATCATATGGAAACGTAGCCCAGATTTGCAATCCTTTCTCTTCACCACCAATGTATGAATACCAGCCATGGAGCTGCTCAGCAACCTCTGTCCGAATAGGAGACATTCCCAAGGTAAAGAAGTTCAGGAAAACTTAAGCTACTTTAAGCACACTCAGCATCATAGCCTTCACTATGTGCAGTCCCAACTTCCGTGTGTGTGTGTGAGAGAGAGAGAGAGAGAGCACAAAAACTCACCATGACTAACAAATCCTCGGATGTGGATTGCAACTTAATATGATCTTTTGGTTATAAAGTTGCTCAGAATGATGGCTTGTCCTGATTCCATGGGTAGCTGTAATGGAGGAATTTTGCTTCCTGCAAATTACTACAAGACAGTAGAAGCGTACTGCATTTCAATACAAACATTACTCGATGCGTATCCAGGCATGGAAAGCCTAATAGAGTGTCAGACAGTTAAGCATGCTTTCACTGAAATCCTTCACAAACACTGCAAGCCATTGCAGAGATACATACACATGCTATGGACAGGATTGGTGTTTCTCTCAGTGGTGCTAGTGGCCTTGGTTCTCATTTGGACATTTGGAGCACACAACGAGCAGAATGAGCAGACAACCGATCCATCAGAACAGGATCAGGACCAAAATGTAGAGATCATAGGAAAACAATAGAAGATTCCATCATCAGTAAGAAACCTAATGAGAATGTACACATAGGTACATAACATATTAAGTTCTTCTCTTCTTTCTCCTACAGCATTAGAAGAAGACTGCCATATGAGAGGGTAAACATGCGAGTGGTGTGTAATAAAATTTTGATGAAATATAAATTGCTAGAACTATCTACATAAATGAAGACTGCACTTTGCTGCAGATATCAATGCACTTACACACAATATCTTGTATTTACTTCATACTATTTATTTTAATATATGTACAATTTCAGAGAAGATAGTCGAAGTACATTATTGTCCTAGATCAATATGTTCAAATACTTGGTGCAGTCACCATGTTCAGCAGCGTTGAATAGCTGATGCTGTCCACATATTATTTGAGCAGGTGAATACTTCACAGGATGCTGTAAGAAAAATCTAAATAGCCCTTGTCATGCTGGAGTACGACATCATTTAGATATTAGAAACTGGCATGCAGCACGTTAAAGAATGGGTTCAATCAGCACAGGCCACTCAATGTACAAAAGAACAGTAATATGCATAATTCAGATGATGTACATTTTTGTTACTTTACATACATGGTTACAGTGCTGTGGGTTACCAGGTAGTCCACACTACGGCAATATCAGAGGACAAATAATGATGCTATAAGCAAAACATGGCTTAATATTTACAGAAACAAGAAAAAGCACATGCTACTGAGATTTATATCAAATAATTACTTAATAATGATATTGATAAGAGAACAAAGTGATAGAATGAGTCTTCGAAAAAGAGTATCTCTACGGAGTTGCCTCATAAAACAATGTTACTCTTACAGAGATGGGAAACAAATTATGTTTCCAGATTACACAGTATGATCTTCCAGAAGAAACATTTCTAGCAGTCAAAAGGCTAAAAGCTGTGTAAAATGGATATCAATTTTAAATTACACAACTTCAGAAAGGAACAACTGGACAGCTGTAGGATCATATGCATACACTGCAAGAAATCAGAACCTTCATCCAAGATTCTCTTCGTCCTACAAGGAGAAATACATCTGTAAGTTTTCGTGCAAAATCTACAAATAAACAAATTGCACAGGTTAATCAAATTATGCCAGGAAAACCAAAACTCTACATGAAACTGGTGAGAAAACTAAACCTAAGTAAACCCAAGCTCAACAAAGGCTCCATGGTCCAACACAGTATCTTATATGGTATCAATGATTGGAGGATTGCAAAGCCTAAAAAAAAGGCTTGAGCATATGCGCTTTTGGAAAATTAAATGTTTGGCCACCACCACTGTTTGCTAATACTCTTGAACCTTTTTGAAACAAGTCTAAATTCTTAAAAGAGGTCACTAATTCCGAAAAATGCTACAATTAAGAGCGTCCTTTCACAATTTCCCTCTTGCTTACACATCTGATGGTAGAACACTTGAAAAGATATAGATATATTCAAATATGGGAATAAGTAGGACGTTCTACTTTAGATGAATGAGGAACAGTGAATGTCACATGAAGATTCGTGGTTTGGTGTTACTGTAAGACAAGTTACCTCCATTCTGGCCCTTCTAAGTGATCATGGGGATATTCTATGTGAAAGAAAAGGTACAACGCAGAATGAATTGAAAGGAAAACGGGGTTATGAAGTTGAAGATCATAATATGAAAATGTCTTATAGTATGCAAAGGGAAAAGGTCTTCGAGCATTATTTGTATACCTAATTCAAGGAACCCTGATTATCTGTTTTCTATGATAGTGGCATTGAGGGCACCTCAGCGGTATGGGCATTAAAAAAGAGAGGACCAAAACTGGAAGGAGAACCAATAATTTCAATTCCATTCTGGAAAAGCATATTTGATTTTCTTAAAGAGCATATCAAATAGGGTAGCAATCCCTGATCCAGCACATTAACCCAACTCGAACGAAACCCAAAGTTGCTGAGACAAACCCAAAACCAACCTGATACGGACAAGACTAACTCGATTATATCACGATGTTAACAATTTATCTTAAGATATAGCAATCTTATGTTTTAAATAACTTTTGATGTAACGAGCACAAACCCAACCCGATAACCCGAGTGGCCACCCTAATATAAAAGTAAGGCCTAAGCTTGAATCTCTGCATGAACTACTGCTAGGACAGCACCCTTAGAGCTGACACCTATAAGTTCGGGTGTTTTACAACTAAATAAAAAAATTGGAAGATCTACATTTTTCATTACAAACACAGTGGAGTTAACTCAAATATATTGCCGCTTTTCCTGCCATAATTACAGTTACATCAAAAAACAGAAATCCCTTCTCCCATGCCTTTCACCCGACTCAGTGGGACTCATTGTTCAATAAGTATTCAGTAGTATCAGAGATTATTCGCATACATGCATACATTTATAATTTACTTATTCCCATACATTGGTTCCAAAACAACAATTGGAGCGCGGCGCATACTTTACAAAAGAGTCGACATACACTAATTTGCAAATATAATAATATAATACCTGAGGTGAAATGGGTTTGTTGGAGATGGCAGATTCCAGATTGGAAACTCGGGTATCCAATGAATTGAACTTTTCTCTCAGCTGCACATACAAATACAATATCCATAAAAAAAATTTAAAAAAATCAAGAATTCGCATATGTAAGGGAAAAAATGACATGAAACTGCACCTGATAAGCGAGAGAATTGCGATCCATCCAGAGATCTTTGAAAACGAACTGAGCGATTGCTCCCGAGGCAGAACCAAAGCCTAGACTGAACCATAACAATCTTGTTCGAATCATTTTTTTCAATTTCTTCGCCTTTTCTTCCTTCGATTAATAGAGAATCATGCAGGAGAGAAGAAAACAGAAGCTGTACGAGCTTGTGTCTTGGTTGCAGGATTAGTCGTGGCAGAAGACCTAATTCCTTTTGTTGGAAAAATCCTCTATTTTTTGTTAGTAGTGTTCTCCATGTTTCAAGTTTTTAATGTGTTATAATATAATAATAAATTATAGAAATATATATTATTTAATTTTGTTATATTCTATAATACCATATAAGAGATCATCATATGTAATACATTAATAATAATATAAAAATAGTAATATAAAGTGATTTTGAATAAAATTATTATAAATAGGAATATTTCACAATTTTATTTTATATCAAATATTTTAAATATTATAATATATCTCAATTAATTTTTAAAAGAGTATTTTGTATTTAAAATTTAATATTTTAGTCATATATATTTTTGTATATAGATATTAAATTAAAAAGTGTGAAAAAATAAATTAATTTGATATATTATTTTTAATAAATAAAAATTTGATGAATTTTTTTTAAATAACCCTCCATGACATGACGAGATAGAGAGTAGTATGTGTAAGTCTTTGTATAATGGTAGAGCAAGATTTAATTCAATAAAAAAAGTAAGTTATGATATAAACATAAATTTAAATCAACACGCTTCCTATCCGAACAGGTCAAGAGTCGTCAAGACCAATAAAAACAAAGCCGAAGACAATCTCATTAAAATCTATGTGGCTCAACCAAGCCCACATTATTACATTACAATCAGCCCTAGTTCTTTCTTTGCTCAATCAGAAACAGCAACTCAGACATCAACAGCAACATACTTACACAGTTCCTTGTTACTAAAGTTATGCTGATTGTTGAATAATTATTCTAGAATAGATGGCCTGCACTGCCCAGAAATGTGCCAAATGCTCCCACACAAGAATCTAGACTTTGTCTCACACTAAACTAATCACAAATATTCCTCTCATTATTTTTTGCTAAAATTGATTGACAAGCCGGCTATAGCTAGGCTTTGTCTCATCATATGTTGACACATATTTATGTCACTAATTCCTTCATGGTTTTGTAGCACTCCGAAAGGACAACCATCAATCATAGTTACCTCCGACATGTTATAAGTATTCCGGACTTAAGAGACAATTAAAATAAACTGAGAAGTAGGTACGAGATCAAGAGCGTTGTGAAACTTGTGATGATGAACCGAAGAGAAGTCGGAGAAGGTTTTTGCGCACCAAGGAGGGTATCGAATTTCTTCAAGGACAGAGATGAGGAGCTGTCTTTCTTTCGGGATCTTAAGAAACGCGATAAAGATCAAGCCAGGAGCCTTCTTCAACCTGTTTCCGAGGAGTTTGAAGCAAATGGTTAGTCCTTGTTAGCTAGATCATGTCCAAAAAAACACACACACCAACATGTTTGTTTGTGTGCAAACTTTATCCATGTTGTGATCAAGTTGGTTAAATGCAGGAAATAATGGACTCTACAGAATAGATTCAGGAGGGAGAAAAGGGACAGGGCTTGAATTTCTTAATGAGAGTGGAAAAAATGACTACAATTGGTAATGCTCCAATTTATCCCATATTTATTTATGAAAATTTCTATTGAAATCTTCTTTTTTTTTTAAGGCTTGATGAATGTGTTTCTTGATCTTTAATTTAAAAAGTAAATAACTTTTTCGAAGGCTAAAAACACCGCCGGCGACGCCTCTATTTCCATCACTTGAGATGGAAACAAATGGAAATGAGTTGATTGTCCAGAGGGAGATACCAATCATTCAGCCTCTTTCAAGGGTACATTTCCACCAAAATACGCGTGCGCACCTCATTCCTTTCTTGAAAATGTAGCGATCTTATCAAATTTTCGTTCATAATAAATTCGATTGAGAATTTTTTTTTTTTTTTGAAGAGAAATTTTTGTCTTTAGATTAAGTCATTCGGATCATCAAATAACAAACAAATAAATATATGATCAGTTTGCAGGCAACTCAGAGGGTAACAGGCCAGCTACAATCACATCAAAATCTCCAAATCCAAAACTTCCCCAAAGACACAAAACCCCATCCGGGAGGCCGAGTATATCCTCGTTGATCGACAAGAGAAACATGAAGACGGCACCATTGATGACCCAAAAACCGAACCCAACATGCCCTGATAAAATAAAACAAGCTCCCAAAGAAAGCCAACCAAATCTCACACCTTCCAAAAACTTGTCAAAAACCATAGGAGTGGAACCAAACTCAAATCCTAAGCCCATAACCAGAGGAGTATCGCCTTCTGTAAGGCCCAAAATCACCGGATTTTCAGAACAAGCACCACCTAACCTGAGAACCACAAACAGGCCAGCATCAGCGACGCGTGGAAGGCCCGTAAATCAGAATGGACCGGCCCCACAAAAACAGGAAATGAACCCAAAGATCATCCGAAGGCAATCATGCTCTCCAAGTGTGACCAGAGGTAGGAAATTGGAGGGAAATGCAGCTGATAAAAGTAGTGGTAATCGAGGACAGGTTTTGGGCAGCCGGATGGTGGAGAGGTTTATGAACGCACGATTATCCAACGCCGAAGATGGAAAGACGAAAACAAGGCTAAATGGATCGATGAATGAGAGTCCTAAGGTTTCAAGTGGTGAAGAGAGACAAGGCAAGATTAAACTGAATGGCTCTTTGAATGAGAACTCTGGCTTTGGAAGGTTGATGTCCAAGAGTTCATTAGACATGGCTCTAAAACACATGGTAATAATGTACCATTTTATCATCTAGATTATTTACATATGCTTATTTGCCACTTTTACACTTGAATTTGTTTTTTTATGATATGATTATGATTGTTGTTTGAACTGCAGGAATTTCAGCGAGAATCGAGCAACAGCCGTAAGCACGGCGTGGTTTCTGGGCCGAAATCTTGAGGAATCGGCAATATCTCAAGGAATTCTTGGACTGAATATGCAAATAGTATATATGCTATGTATTTACTTCTTTGCTTGACACACGAACTAGTACTGTTTGAGTCTCGTATTTTATTTATCAGTACCTGTCAACATCAATTTATTAGTGCGTCTAAGTGAATCTTTTACTATTATTAATCGATCAAATCATGAAAGAGGCAAGTCTACATTAGCTTGAAGGAAGAAAATAAGTTACATGCATAATAAACTTCAGGTAGTTATTTATAGCATAACTGCAAATACCATCGGCCATAACTGAACTAAAAATATTAAAATATTAATGAGGTTGCTGATAGCAACTCCAGCAATGAGCTGCTTCTTCTTCTTCCAGCAGTTCTCCAAACCCTACGTTAGAGTGAAGCTACTGGAACTTTTTTTTTTTTTTTTTTTTTAAGTACGATGTTTAATTGGCTTTATGTTTTTTTATTGAATATAATATTCTTTTTATCATAATTGTATTAATTTAAAAAATATATATTATAAAATATAAAATAACAAAAATATGTAATTTCAATCATAATAAAAAATACATTTATTTTTGAATTACCTTTCATCAATCCTACATGATTCTTTTTAATTAATTTTATAAATAAAAAAGTTAAATTGTTATATAAAAAAATATTTTAAATAGATTAAATGTGTGTTTAACAAATATGGAGAAATAAAAATAAATTAATGTGATTTAATAAATAAATTTAAATTTTAATTATAATTTGGATGTTTCTATTTACACCATAATAACCTCTTTTCACACCACAAATAATTTTTAACCAAAAATAACCTTATATTAAATGTCTAATTTATCCTTCTTCTCAAATCAATAGAATTCTCCATTTTTTCATCAATCTTCTTCTTCACCCCGCAACTGTTCTACATTTGTTTTCTCAATCTTCTTCTGCACAAATTTGCTGTCAACATAACCTTCACCAATCCATGAAATTACGAGCAGCTCTCAACAAAGAGTTATCATAAATTAATAAGAATAATAAATGTAAACAAAAAAATATTGCTAATTGTGATTCTAATAAGAATTACTCCATCTCACCCTTGAACAAACACAAAAAATCAAAATAATTTCTTCTATTAAAAATTCATTTGCTCCCAAATCCTAACTTGTGAATCTGAATTTATTTTCTTCTATTATTTGTTGCTATGAATTTTCAAATCCATATATTTAGCCTGAGATAAATATTTTTTTTTCGACTAGCCAAATATGTAACGTCCAATCAGTATGTGTCGAACATTTTTAAACTTGTGCAATGAATCATTACCGAATGTCACTGGATTGTTTTTGTTAAAATATTTTTTCAGTTTTTTTGCATGACTGTTTTTCAAAAAATTAATTTTTTTTTTGTTTGGATAAACCTTCTTTAAATTCGAATTTCTAAAGAAGACATCTATATATATATAATAGCAGAAGTAGTACATTTTTAGTAACTCTTTTATTTTCCCGCCTAAATTCCTTACTACTTTTAGTGTGTCATGTGGCATTATTTTATTGATCAATATAATTAATTATAGGATTTTAAATATGCATATTATATGGATAATTAAGATGACAGCTGAAATTTTAGACATGATTGTTTACTAATTAATTATTCTATATTTGTTTTGGAAATGTTAAGATTTATCAAATCATTAGCTTATTTAATTTTATATATGTATATATATATATAAATATATATGGCCGTCGAAGGTATGTAACTAACTGAAGATAATAATGATGCCTATATTTGTTTTGCAAGAAGAATTATTTCAATTAGATACCTAATTGTTTACTAATTAATGTCCCTAAATTTATTTTGAAAATTTAAAGGTTTATTAAATCATTAGCCATATTAATAGTGTTAATTTTAGGATCCATCGTAAATATTTTTACACAATTAGCATATTAGACATTTAATTATTAATACATTATATATCATTATATGAGTTATTATGTGGATATAAATTTTAAAAAATGACACATAACAACATCTAATTTGACATATTTATATATGAATAAGTAAATAATTGTTGTATCATAAATAAAAATAGATTCCCAATTTTGTTGCTTCCATTTAGCAATGTAAATTACAAAAATTGGTAATCTACCACAATATAGGATTTTCACATAAATACTTGGTCAAACTTTCCTTCTATGTCAATAGTTGGATGTATTTTTATTTATTAGGATTAAAAGAATTTTATTTATTAGAAAAACATTTAATATAATATTGTTTGTATGTAGTATATGTCTTTTCCTTTAAATTAAATTGAATTTTTACATGTGCAAATACATATTGTACCTCGATCATTTATTCCTAATTTTATGAAAAATATATAAAGATTTTATTTATTATAAACATTTTCAATTTATAAGCTTTGCATACAGTATAATAAATTTATTTGTTAAAACAATTAGTAGATGATATTTATTTAATTTTGATTATGTGTTCCTAATTATATGGAAAATTTATATCTTCCTAAATTTTACGAAAATATTCATAAATTTGTGCAGCAAACTTCATTATTAAATTAAACAAACAATTTTAATAAAATGGGTTATTAATTTTGAAACCACACATGCTGCTGGATTTAAGAAAATCCTGCTGCCAATTTTATGGCTATAATTATATCACTAAAAATAGTTATGAATTAATTATCATAAGTACTAATTGCATATATTGATTTAGATTTGATTGCATAAATTGATTTAGATTAATTATCATAAGTATTGATTTGACTTAATCTCAGCTAATAATAATAATAATTTAAGATCTTTTAATAAAATAGAAAATAATTGGGTGGAGAGATTTGCGTGGGACAATCTCTCTTCATAACTTGTAGAATGTGCACTTTTGTTTGCATAAAATCATATAGGATTATTATTTAATTAAAAGGTCAAATGTTCCTTAAATTGTGTGCATGAAATAAAATAAACTTATTCGCAATAATAATTACTTATCTTAATTAAATTTTTAATATAGTATTTATTTAATTTATTATTATTTTTTATTAATTTATCATTTTCAAATTAATTTTCTATCACATAATTCTATTTTTATTGCATGTAGAATTATTTTATTATTTAAATTTTATATTTTTGAAGATAATTTTTATTAAAATATATAAAATATGCATGCAAAAATTTATCATTTTTATTTTTTATTTTAATTTAATGTAGTATTATAGTTAGTAATTGTAGGTAAGATTTGTGAGCACATAATTATAGTTAGTATGTACAATATCTTTATACCATAAATAGAATATTTACAAGTATTTTGTTTAATTTTTTACTACTTCCAATTAGCAAGATAATAAAGGAAGCATATTTTAAAAAATTCCTAATTTTTTGGGGTAGGAATTGCATGCAAATTTTTCTATTTTCTTATTTTAATAATTTAGATTTTTTTTTTTTTTTTTTTAACAAAAGCTTAAACATATGCATGTCAGATTATATGTTACTTAATTTTTTTAATTAGAATTGTAAATAAATTATATTTATTGATATTTCCAAAACAATACAAACTGAATTGGAAAAATATTAACTATAATGTTAAGTATGCCATATCCCTAATTTGCAAACGAAAAATATGGGAAAAAGAAATCAAACTTTGCAAACAAAAAATATGTTAAATTCCTTGATTTCTGCATTATGATCTGTCCACTCCATTATTGGATGGCTAGGAATATTAGGAATGCATATCTCTTGAATTAATATGTCAAACTTTTCTTTTATGAGTTCTTATATGAATAAAAAATTATTTTTTATCATATCATCCTATTCCTCATAAATTTTCTTAATTTTCTCATCTAAATCATCTCCTAAGAGCTCGTAATATTCGATCATCATATTCCTAACAAATCTTCGTAATATACCCATCTAAATCATCTCCATAAAAGCAATTGATACTAACTTTGTTATGTTTTGTTTATTGTTATAAAATTTCGCACTACACAGAAACCATCGTTATATAAATGTATGTTTTTTTGTGAATAGTAAATTCTCAAAAAAAAGTCAAATTCTTTTTTTTTTTTGATTTATTTTTTATTTGTATAATAAAGTATGATTTCCATACCTAATTATTTTCCAATTTTCATAAACTTAACAATTCATATAAAAATTTAATATAGATCATATTTTAACTAACCAAATTAAATTTGGAAGTCATAATGTCCGTATAAAATGCACAATATTCTTAAAAATTACCTTAAAATTAGATTGTGTTTACTTAATACAACTTCCTAAATCATTGATTAGTCAAGCATGATCATATTAATTCGTAATTTACATTTTATAATATCTTATTAACTTTCAAACTATGATTCATCTTCAAGAAATATTCCTATCTTGTAATAATTAAATATAAACTATTGATAATATGTTCTTGTTTGACTGATCCATAATATAGGTAATTTTAATATTTCGACCATAATCTAAATTTAAGATAACTAATAAGAATAATGGATAACTTTATAAATTTTCTAATTATGTTATTATTCATGTATTAAGATATAATTAAAAAAAATTGTTCTATCATATAATTTAGAAGTAGTATTCTAATAGAAATTTATTTTTGTAAATTATTAGGATATTTAATACATTTTTTATTTATATAATTAAGTCCAATTACTATAATTAGGTATTCTCCATTTTTCCTAAATATATTAATTTAGACAACATATTTAATATATAGTATATTTTAATTAACAAACTTAACTTTTGGAACTCATAATTGTCCATATAAAGTATTAACTATTCTTAAAAATCATTTTAAAATTTGGAAGTCATCATTGTGCCTTTTTTTAACTAAATAAATTTTATTATAAGTTATTACATATGTATTATGAGTATTATATTTAGAGTTTATATATTATATAACTAATCAATACTTAGGTTTAGTAAAGAATATCTAAAGTTTATTAATCATGCAATGCACAGGTTAAAACTAGCCTTTACAATTTTTTGGATGCAGAATAATAATTTTCAAAATAATCATTGATTTTAAAAGCAGGTATCATCAATGCACTCTTTAAATCATTTTAGTTAATTACATATCAAACTATATAATTTGATGTATTGTAAAATATTTTTATAAAATTTAAAATAGGTTTGTTAATGTTGATCGACCAAGTATCTCACTCAACACTATTACTTTGAAAACTTTATCATCAAATGATGATGACTTTGTGAATGGAACACTTGAAGTAAGAATCATTGATCACTTTTATCACAATTATTTTTTGGGTAACAAACTCAACTATCATATAAAATTGTCATTTTATCTCTTCTATGATTTACATATTAATTTGGTGAATATATTTTCACATATTTTTATAATTTATGTAACTTTAGTATACTAAATTCTTTTATTTTACTATAATTTTATATATTTTTAAATATTTTCAAGATTGCATTTAACATGAAAATATCTAAGTTGCTGCTTTTATAAATGATAAGAACTATTGAATTAATATATAAATATATATATATATATATTTATTTTCATAGGTAATAAGTTGTTGCATTAAATTTTATCTATTTTCAAAATATTATGTTAAATTATTTGAATTTGTATATGTATATTAAAAATTATTGATTATATTATATTATATTAAAATAATATAAATTCGTAAGCTTATTTATTCATAAATAAATATAATAATTTAATAGATATATATTGTTTATATTTAAAATAAAAAATAAAAATTATATTATATTAAAATAAAAAATTATAATTTTTAAATAAACTTGGAGAATATCCTATTAGAACAATTGTTAATAACACTTATCCCAACTTCCAAAGTAATGTTGATCATCCTTCTTTTTTGTAAGACAAAACTATACTTTCCCCTACTTTGAATGTAATTGAATCAATAAATAAACATATGATCAAGATGAACATGATGAGTCAAAGACATACTTGATATCTGATTCCGCATGCAAGTCATATTCTAATGTAGATATTTTGGTTGATGTTCATACATCAGAGTTTTTGAATTCTTTGAAATGTTTCTGAGTTCCTAATCATGAACTCATTTTGAAAGTTGGTACATCAGTTATGTTGTTGAGGAATATTAATCATTTGTAGGGATCATGTAACCATAGAAAGCTGTTGATAAATAGGCTTGGAGATCATGTTCTTGAAGGTAATTTTCAACATGAAATAATGTTGGTCAACTGGTCTTGATTTCAAGACTATCTCTTACACCATCAAATCCTAGGTTGCTTTTCAAGTTAAAAAAAACAATATTCAATAATTGTATCATATGCAATGTCGATCAACAAGAATGAAGGCCAATATTTATCTCATGTTGGATTATTATTTAAAAACAAGTATTTCGTCATGAATAGTTGTATATGACCGTATCCAAAGTTACAAGTTGAAGTGATTATAATTTTGATTTGTTCTAAAGATAGTTTTGGAAAAAAAGTTTAACAAAAACTGTAATGTTTCATGAAGCTTTCTAAAATGTATAATCATTTTATCATTTTTTTATTTTTTTATTTTTTATTTTTTGTAATAAACTCAGTTATCACTTTATTTCTTCTATAAATTGCATATTTAATTTTTTGAATATAGTTTTAATTTACGTAAATTATGCATATTAAATTGTTAGATTTTCCCATAATTTACGTATTTTATATTATTTTCGAGGGTGAATTTAGAAGGATATTGCAGGTGTTATAAATGATAAGGATTATTCCATTATTTTTTACAGTTAATAAATAATCGTATTAAATTTTTTATGTTTATAAAATATCATATTAGAATATTTGAGTGTGTATATGTAAAACATAATTATTATACTACATTAAAATAATATAAATTAGTAAATGTAATAATTTATACATTAATATAATAATAATAATAAATTAATATAAATTTGTTGTTTATATTTAGAATTCAATACCAATAATAATTAGATTATATTACTAAATTATATATATATAACTTTTAATTATTTTTATATTACAAACCGTGCAACGCACGGGTGCATTGCTAGTGATTGTGAAGAATTCAAACATTCATCAAATCAATTCAACAATTTTAAATTTGATTTTGAATAATTTTGAATTTGCAGAAAAAAAAGGAAGAAGAAGAAGAACCGCAGAAGATGGCCAAGGAGGATTACAATATTTTTATTTAAAGGCAAAAATGGTAAATTAAGTGGTGTGTTTAAGAAAATAAAATAATTTTAAAAAAAATATGTGGTGTGTAAAGTAAATATGGTGTTGTAAGTAGTTTTTGTAGTGTAAATAGAATTTTCTTGATAATTTTTATAAGTGATTAGAAAAAATAATGTGAAAAATGATTTTTATGGTACTTTTGGAAAAGATAATGTAGAAAGTAACTGAACTTTAAAAAATTTCGTTTTGACTATATTTAAAAAAAATAAAAAAATTTGCTCGTTTAGTACACACTACTACACTAGTCAATATCAATTAGTCTAGCATAGCGATGGACCAACCGCCACTGCCACCGTCGCAGCAACCGTCGTCTCCGAGAGTTTCGCCGGTCGAACTGAAAGACTGCATCGAAGAACTGCTGAAATTCACACTTCTTTCCTCGACACAAGGTAAACTTCAAACCGGCCTCTCCAATGAGTACTGTGCCAACCTCCTCAGAGACGATCCATCCAATCCCCTTGACGCTGACAACGGTAGTAGGCTGCGCCTTTCACAATATTTATAATCTTCCTGCTTGCATAATTGCGTTGAACGTTGTACTCTTTGCCTAGACAATTGTACCTTTATGGCTGAATTTGAATTACACCTTTGACCCTTTTCACCCACTGCCTTCCAAGTTACCCTTTTAAAAAAATTTATGATCCATTTCTCTGTTATTATTGACAAACTCGAGTTTTCTGCTGGGGATGTATTTACATATTTACACATATATTATTTTGTTGCTGAAACAGAACAGATGAAACTACGATCATATGTTCAGATAGAAAATAATGTTATTGAACTATTCTCAAATCACAATAGCATGAGAAAATAGGTGAAGGCCAAGCTCATTAAGAACGCCATTTCAAAATATTAATCAAACATGTTATATACCGTAGAGACAAGGATATGTTGTTATAAGCGTCAAATTGCCAAGTTTCTTTTGTTTGCGTCCAACTTATCTGCACAAACTTTTGGATATTTTCTATATGAGTACACGTATGTGCAGATTTATTGCCAATTTTATGCATTTTCTGTACGATATGCAAGTTCCTTCAGATGTGAACCCCCCCCCCTCCCCCAGTGTGTGTACCTGTTTGAGCTTCATTTTGCCTATGTCATGGTTCAGAAATGTTTGTACCCCACCAACCTGTTATGATTTTGTGCTATCTTTATCAGAAGTTTCTGAAGGAGTTCCACCATATCCTTTATACAAGAGACTTGCTTGGTCTCTATACCAGTCCATACATTCTGGAAACTTGTCTACAGTCTATAAAGAAATTAAATCAATGAATGATGGCCTGAACTTAAGGAAGAAAGATGAAGAATTGAATAAGATGGTTGTTGAAAAGGGCTCTGCTTTACTTAGTGTAAGACCGACAGCTCTATTATGGCATTATTTATTTCTTTTGGATGGTTGCAGAGGTTTTATTTTATTTTATTTGGTGCTGATATTGTGTGCTCATAGATGCTGAAAGAAGTTGGTTTTGAGCTTCATGTTCAGGAGCCTTTTTTTTCTCAGCTCTACGGTATTGGTTTGTTTATTTGATTTTTTTCTGAATTGCATTCTTTGTTGGGGTCCACATGTTCAGGCAAATTTTCCTTTTTTTTTTTTTTTTTTTTTTATGCAGATGGACTCAAAACAGTCGAAGGAAGATGTGCAGTTGGTGACTACAAGAGGTAGACACAATTTTTTTTTGCTGCTCCACCGCACATTGAAAAGAGAACTCCGAAGCATTTAATCAGTAGTTATTTTCTTTTCATGGATTTCAAGACATAATTGTGATTGGAACAACAAATCAACCTCATTTGCCAATTTAAATTTTTCAGAAGAATATGTATTAACTTGAAGTCTTTAAAGTGCAGTTCATGTACCTTCAGTGTTCCTTATTTCACCCATTTATTTAGGTTTTTCACTCCAAGAATTCATATCCTTAGTGTCATGATCATGTTTTCATTTATTGTGAGATAACTATATTAGGCTTTGGTCATCTTCAAGAACTTTCATGCCATGAAACTGAAAAAAAATCCTTTATTAGAGAATTATAAAGGAGAGGAACAGAATAAAGAATGCTTCTATAGATGATTAGAAAATTAAATCCATCAACCAAATCTCTTTAATCTTGGCGAGAATTTGTTGTTTAACTTATCTATTCTTTTCTTTATGGTTTCCTCACTTCCTATGTCTCATGCCTCTCATCTGGGGACCAGAATCCAAGCTGGGCATGCACTTCTCTTCAACAAATGCTTGACACTTCAAGTTCAGGTGCTAGGATGTCTCTTAATAGTTTTTGTGACCTCAAAAGTTCTCCTGTACTAAAGCTCTAGCATTTTCAGGATATCAGGCAATATTCTTCATTTCATGAGATGTTGGAAATGGAAAGTCTTGCGAGAGTACTACCAGGAGTAACGAGCATTGAAGAAGGTATAGGAAGTGCTGGGTATAAATTGATAAGGAACTACTATTTATGTGCACCATCTTTTGGCATCTTGGATTAAACTTTATGAATGGACATACGTTTCTCATGTATAAGGGTTTCAAAAATAGTTCTCAGACCCGGATTTTCACCTAGCATGCCTAAGTCTATCAATAGTTCAAAATATGAAACAGAATTCTGTTTCGTTACCAGGGGTTGCTCATTCATATAGTCCCAACTATACTTTCTTGTGTGAGTTATATACAGACAATTCAGCATTCTTGCTGCTATAGATTTTTCTTTGAGATATATGTACATGCATTGATCCAGCTCAAAACGGATCAGCATCTTGTTGGGGGGGTGGGGGTGAGTTTTTGTTCGAATTTAGATGATCCTGTTGTACATGCTGCATTCTTTTTGTGACGTGACAGTTATAAATTTTACATAGATGGTGCAGATGAATTTTACATTTTTGGTTTCTATCACGAGTGTTCCCCAACACATATATTATCTTTTTCAGAATTCTACATGTTTGATTCTGGGCATATTTATATCCTTTATCAATGCTTATGCTTCTCATGTTGACCTGTATTTATTGTTATTATATACTTGATAAAAGTTCTCAAGAAATCACAAGCCTTTTCTTTCATCAGGATGGAGGCTTCTTCAACCTGTTCTCGTATTAGGCAACTCATTCCCTTTTTTTTTTTATTTTGTTCCCTCTTTACAATAGCAAATAATTTTTCTTACATTACATCTGAATCATCACAAGTTGTACTATGAATCTTAAATTTGTTTCATAATTTTGAAGTAAGTACCTGATCCCCCCCATATGAATAATTCTTCAAACTTCCTGAATGTCAGAGCTGATTATGCTGGAGCCGTTGTAAATGGACCACTAGTTACTGATTGAAGTTATTTCAATAGATGTCTTGCTGGGAGACTATGTAAAAAATGCAGAATATGAGATTATGGGAAATATGGATTGATGTGATTTTGTAAAATTACTCTTCATGGACTGTTGACTGTTATTCGGCCTTTTCAGGTGTCCAAATCTATAGAAATTTCTACTCAATGGAAAAGGAAAGATTAAATGGGGTTCTTGCTATATGTGTTGGAATACCAACTTCTCAGCTTCATATTATTATGGCCTCCATACTTTCAGTGAGTGTTTTTATCTTCAGATTATGTTTTCTTGATTCCTTTCATAAGCTAAAGTTGCATATTTTGTTTAACTTTGATATCACGTGCTTTAAATTTCTGACATGTAAAAGTCAACTTTATTGAGCTTCTCGTGTGAGTACTTGATTGTGGAGCATGGATCACTTGAATTTTCGTATACTCATTTACATGGGCTTGACGATATCAGACTAGCAAGTAGCAAGCTAGTCTCCACAGCCCAGATCAAACTACGCCCTTTCATATCTATGTATATATTTTATTCACTCGGCTCTAGCAAGCTACCTTGACAAAGCCATCATTATTTACCAATTTTGAAGCCATTTGGTAAGATTTGCCATGTATCTCTCTGTCCTTATTCTCTTTGTTTTTTTGGTTCTCTGTGCCTTTCTCTTGGGAATGTACTTTCTCTCATCAAATTTTTGACAAGCTCTCATCTAGTAACTGATTGTAACCTTTTGGTCACATTTGAATCAAAGAATTTGGATTTGAGGGAAGGATTTTTAAAATGGCTCCATATTATATGGATTTCAAAACTATCAACAATCATTCAAAATAAGCTCAAAGTGGAAGTTGAAGTAATTAAAAATTCCATCACAAATGTGTTTTTTAGTGGATTTGAAATACGTAGTTTCAAATTCATCTTGTTGTTAGAATGATGGTAAGTGAGAAAAAACGATATTCAAAGATGCTAATTTTGCTCTTGTTATTTTTGTTCAAAAATAGGAGGCAAAGTTAGAATCTTTTTTCCTGATGATATACACTTGTATATGCACAAATTAATTGCCACAGTGACATACATAAACGATGTGTTACAGAATCCATTGGTGGTTTTTAACCCTTCTCCCACCTGTATTGTGCAACTTGTAAAAGGAATAAAACTTTTACAGGGAAAAAAGAGTTCATATGCAACTTGTCAGCTTATGAATCATGTATGCAAGTTTAATAGGACTATTCTTGATCTTTAGTTGTTTTATGTCTATTATATATAATATATATACACAAACAACTCTAGATTTCTCTAAAAAATGTTTTGGAGCCCACACTTGTATTTCAAGCTTGTTTGCATGTTTTTGTAGGAGTTGAGTTATGGAGGGGTTCAAAAACTTTTGGGCTTTGTGGAGACTGTGGGCACAAATCCAGAATTACTACCTCCCCCAACATCTACGCTGCTATCCACATTTTTGGCACCACATAATCGTGATGTATGATTATTCATCATTTGTTGCCTGAAATTTCATGTAATATTTATTGAATATTTTTTTATTGTTGTATTTGTATTCCTAACTGATAATCCTTTTGTATGCTATTTCTCTGAAAATTTAAAGAAACCTTCGACAAGTGAACAGAAAAAAGTAAATTAGAAAATTTAAAGAAACCTACTTATGGTTGTAATTCATTTCTCAGTTGTATGCCCTGCCATCCTGGTCCAAACCCAAAATATTGAATTAACTGAACCATTTCTTTTCTCCAGCTATTTACGCAGAAGATGGTTACATACAGGAATTCATCTTTTTTTGTATGATTATCGATCTGGTCAGGTTCATATTGTGATTTGACTTGTTATGCTTTGGTGATGGTTATGTTTTCCCTCTTTTTGGCTTGAGGTCAAAGGATCAACCTTGACAAATGGTGCTAGGGCTCTAGCAAAGCATGTGAATCGAAGCAGTAGAGGATACTGGGGACCTTTGCGTGGAAGTGGTCAGTTTCCTCTGATTATGGCTCTTTCAAAGGTGTATCCTGTCAATGTCAGTGAATATATTTATAGGTAAGTTACATGTGAAAGTTGGAAGAGATGGAAAAAGAAATGATTTTTCATCGTTTATGACTTAAACTGCCAATGAGCTTTCCCATAAGAACCTGATCGAAATAGGGTGAAGCAAATCTTATTAACTGATGAGTTCTTAAGCTGTTACAGACAGGTTTAATGTGGTCTTATGGTCTATAAATCTGATGTTGAAGAATTACTGAGTTGATATGGTAACTAATTGTAAGGGATCTGGTGGATCATTACACTTAAAATGAAGTCTTACAATGTTTTTGTATACCTTGGCTAGTTTCTTTGAAGTCTTTTTAAGGTTTTCACTTTCAGTCCATGTCTACAGACTCTGAGAAAAACAGACATGCGGTTGATGTCATTAGTCGTCTGTTGACTCGTTGTAGTTGGATGAACACGCATATTGTACGACCACATGGGACCGTCTTTGAGATCAGGAACGATGATGGCTATGGTGCACGTTGGTCTGCAGATGGGACTAAGGTAAGTTCCGTTTGCCAGTCACTTTAACTTTGTTCAACCATTATGTATGCGGTTGTGCGTTGGACTTGAAGATTACCAAATTGTACCGATCAAACTAAAAATATCCAAATCCAAAAAAATCTGTTGGTGATTCGATTTCCTTGAACCAAACCGTCCAGAAAAATTCTTTTGATATGGTTCTAGAGTTGGTCATTATTCATACCTAAGACTGTATCAATTGCCTAATCATCTCAAATTGAAGAACCAAAATTAGTAGGCAAAATGAACAATTTAATTCCTATATGTCACGATTTTTACAATTTGTGTGTATAGCTAAAATAGTAAGTCATATATGAAGCAAGTACGAGATCGAATCATCGAATTATATATATATATATGTGTGTGTGTGTGTATGTGCAGTTTATAGGATTTCTGGAGCCATACGAGATGGATGGGCACTCAAAGGGCTGGAAACATTAAGGCAACCTACTTGATCCCACTCATCAAGTTTCAAAGTTGTAGGGGACTCTCTTTAAATTGAACTGGACTTGTCAACAGATTCTTCTTTCTGTCTTTCCATTTTATCACACTTGCCGGACATGTTCAAACCGTTGGAAATATTGTGCTAGCCCTCACCCTACCCTTATACACAACATGGTGTGCTTTTCGACGCACATCAGGCCGCTGAGTGGAGCTTTGGTGTCAATGCTCGTGTACGATAAGCCTACATGATAGGTGATTTCTGTCTATTGTTTGCTTTGCTAATCATTTAACATGTATTGGAAAGCTTATACAAAACTGAGATTGCTATATTTCTTTCAACGTTCTCGGCTGTTAATGTCTATGAAAGAATTATTTAAGGAATTGAGTAAAGTTCTATGGGTATGCCCCCTTGTAATCTAGACTAGTGGTTTGAAGTTGAGTCCCTCCAATTATGCTCCCTTCATATTCGATACTACAAAATAAAACGATTTTATGCTAATATAATAACAGATTCACCTATAAACAGTAAAATTCTGTTGAACAATGTTACTAATTTTGGAAATGGTTTTTTGATAATTTTCTGGAAAAAAAAAACAAAAAAGATAGAAGGTAATAATTTGTGATCACAATTATTTTTATTTGATTATTCGAGTTATATTTATGTATTGATTGTGGGTTCGATTATTGTATTGAATTTGGTCTAAATATAAAAATAAATTAAATATTTTTAATGAAATAAAAATTTACCAGATAATGTTACATATTTTTTGGAAAAATAAAATAATATAAAGAATTTATTTTAATTCTTTTTTAGTAAATATAATATAATAGAGATTGTGCATTGAGTGGAAAATCCTAGTTACTTTGACCACTTACGATATGGAAATACTTAAAGTCAAAAGGGCCGAACTAGGCCCAATTACGACCCAAAAGGTATGCACTTGGGCCTTCAGAAAATCATGGATCCATTAGGGCCTTACTCAATAGACAGCCATATAAATGCTCCACACAAATTCTCCATTCCTCCGAATTAGGGTTCGGAAAGTTCTCGTTCTTCTTCGCCAGTATCAGCAAAACCCAGTCGATCGAAAATGGTACTCTTTCTCTGACTGTATTTGCTTTGCTTCGTATAATGTATGATTTGAAAATCCGTTCAATTTCTCTTAATTCTTTTTGAGTCTCTGCTTTCCGTTCATTTACTGAGTTATTTTAATCTGCCATTAGTCTGCTGCCGTGAAGAAAAATGTTTTTATTTCTTTACGGATAGTTGGAGGTGTTATTTGAGTGTAAGTCAAGTGCCTCGTCCTCAAACTAAGTAGAAAGTCTTTCATTGCGTGTGATCAGGAAAGGATTGTTATTTTTTTCTACACCGTTTCAGCTTGTGACATTTGATTATCAAACATAGATGCAATACATTCCGAAATTTAGCGCATTTTGTAATTGGTATTCGTGCTGTAGTTTTTTTTAACCGTCTTCTAATATAGGCAATGCTCTGTGCATATGCAATCTTTTATGTCGCACATCTATTATCTGTGTCTTGGAGAACTGTTTGAGCTTATGAAACTGATTAATATATGGTACTCTATGCTGTTTCCATTGTTCGGATCTTGTTAGGTTTCAGGTTAATGTTGTTTGTATTTTAACAGGTTTCTTACTAGGCCTAGCTGATTTAGACTAGTGCAATTCAGTTTAAGTTATTTTCTCTTTTTGGAAGTATGCACATTTAGTTTGGGCAATGAAAGACTGTTCTTTGGTTGACATGTCTGAGTGGCTAAATCAGTTATTACCCCGGCCATAAATTTGCCCTTCAGAAATATATAGTGTCCAAATTTGGGCTTATGAATATGTTGGGGGAATTTGATTTTTATAGTGCCTTTCTCTTACTTTTATTGTTAAATACAGCCAAAGCAAATTCACGAGATAAAAGACTTCCTTCTCACAGCCAGGAGGAAAGATGCACAATCTGTGAAGATCAAGAGGAGCAGAGATGTTGTCAAGTTCAAGGTCAGGTGCTCAAAGTACCTGTATACCCTCTGTGTATTTGACACAGAGAAGGCTGACAAATTGAAGCAATCCCTTCCACCAGGTATGTTGATTTTAACCCATTGCTTTGCATAGTTAATATTTGCTTTCGGTACTGTCTAGTGAAAAATCATTTTTAAGCCCCCAGGCCTTTTAGATCATGTTCTATTGAGCCCTTAGTAATATTAGGTCTTTGCATTGAGCTCTTGAACTTAAAAATTTTTGGTCATTTTTAACCCTTTGTTAGGCAGTGTCATGCATATTTATGTTATCCTATTAAGCTCCTGAAGATCACTTGGCGCCCTAAAAATGAATGTTGAAGTGATTAAATGCAACAAAATAAAATCAATAGAGCACAACAAGTTAAGTGGTTTAAGAATTTTTTGCCTATTTACTACTTGGCTATGAATTTTATGGGCACATTAATCCTGTCAAGGTATAGGGAAGTTGTCGAGCTGTGAAACTGGTTATTGTTGGGGTATTTGTCTCTGGTATATCTCATCATCTTGTTTCAGAAGCGTCCAACTCAAATGTATGTTTCACTATCTTTGCAGGTTTAACCGTGCAGGACCTGAGATGAAATTTTGCCGTCTCTAGAGATTGTAGTGTGATGAAAGAGATTTTAATTAAGCTTTTTTTTTTTTTTTTAATATTTGTTGGAATGACTATTATTGGTTGATGAATTTAAATACACATTTGTAGTGAAAATATTGATGGTGAATTTCCTATATATGCCTTTGGTGTTAACATATGCATTTGTAGGTAGAACATATTTTGTTGGTCAATACATATTATATATTTCAAAATTATTTAATAGTTCTTTAGAATTTATAAAAAATCAATTTTGGTACAGAAGTGTTCAATATTTGCCTGCATAGCAAATGCATCTTTAAAAATCTGAGCAATTCTGAGAATAATAATATAAGACATAAATACATAATTATTTTACAAACAATGCATTTTCACAAGCGGTTGTCGATATTTTAAAATATCCATTAAGGATAGATAATGTGCCTTGAAAATATAAAAATTACAAAATAGTAATGCAGTGCATTAAATGAAATAAAAATTGAGAAAAAAAATCAATCTATCAAGATATATATTAGATTAATCTAATTAGTTTGAGCAAATTTGGGAACATATTTAAAAATACGTAATTATTTTGCACGTCTATCTATCTTTATGTAAAGGTTAATACGTTGCAAAATTAATAATGTTAAAATTTGTCCTATTGTAACTTATTCATAATAACAAAAATAAAATTTAATTGAATTTTTTATATTCACAATGAGTTTAATATTGTTGGACAATATAAGTGAATAAACATTTATTCGAGAAATGAATACTAGTGCTATGAGACTTATCCACAATATAAAAAATCTTTTTGAAAGAAAAAAAATTAATAAATATATTTAATAACTTTACTTATGCTTATTAGCTTTTGAGGTATTTTATATTTTCATTTTCTAAATATTAAAAAATCATAAGTATTATTTTCATAATTTATTATACATTGAGTTCCAGCTTTTATTCCATTTTCAACCACATAAGCAATTTATTAATTTATAGCAATCGTAGATTACATGGGAGTATTGAGAAAATGCATAACATCGAGATTATTTATAATTGATGAGAATAGCTTCGAGTGCTCGTCCTAAAGGAGAAGCGTTTTTTATTCGCTGAAAATATATCGCAGAAAACGTGGTACCACTTTACTTTCGCATTAAATCTCACTCACTTTGCGTCTTCCTGAACCCACACTCTCTCCAACAAGCGAGCGCCACGGAGTCTTCTTCTCCCTTCCTACTCCGCACAGAGATCTTCCGTCTGCCGGCGTCGGATAATTTGAAGGTTAGTTTCTCTTCGTCCACTCATATGGCGATTTTATCCGATTTTCTTCGATGTATGGAATTCCTTTTTAACTGTTGTCTATCAATTCAGATTGTGTTGAGTTGTTCATTTCTTACTCCGTTGATGTTTTCATTTTCTGAATATAAATTGGATGGTTGGGAACATTTAGATTCCAAGACTCGAATAATGGCTTCATTTGAGGTCAGATCCGGTGAGATCGCGGATTTTGTCGGGAGCAAACCAATTTCCAGACTGTAATATGCTTTCCCGTTTGATTGTTTTAATATTCTATTGCTGTGGGTCGGTTAACATGTTCAAAATGTCCCATATCTGGCTTGAATGAGTTTGTACTCGTCGGATCCATGTGGATCTGACTTCAATTGACACATATAGTGTTCCACTATGGTTGTTTTATCAGGAAAGTAGTGCAATATGAGGGTTGAACTGCAATTGGAACTCAAATTAGTTAAACTCGTGGTTTGATCTTGTTAATACTGTTCATATAGGAGTTGGGAAAAGACAAACATTCCATCTCATGTGCTGCTCACAAGGCAGTTCAACCATTGTAAATGGATCAATTTCAATGTCTTGTGTTCTTCAGTTCAAAGATGACAATTTAATCATACCTTTGTTGCACTAATGTAATATTTCCATGGAGTCTTTGTACGGTAAAGAGTGAAACTTTTTCTGTAAAATATGAATACTTTCATAATTGTTCAACATCGCTATGACTTTTGGTTCATTTTTTCTTTAATAGAATTTCACGTTATGAAGAAAGTTGAATATTCGTAGAATACATTATATTGGGGATAAAAATTTGATTAATTCGTGTAAATGCGTTTAGTTTCCATTTTGCAGCCTTGGTAACTTTAAAAAGATTTATTAGTAATTAACATATGTTGGGATAATGTTAGAAACAAATAAAATTAGAATAATAGGAAAACTGAGTCACCACTTTCTATCAAAAGGTTACTCATAATATCTGCAATATTAGATTTTTCCATTGTTAATTTTGTGACATTCTTTTTTTTTTTTTCTTTTTTTTTTTTATAGGACCCGGAAATTGAGTTGTACTTGGCATGCATTGGTTGGAAGGTTAGTTCTCTTATTATATGGAATTCATATATTCTATTGCTCAGATTTAGTATGTTTAAAATATAAAATTTTCTTATGATAAATGATTTCCATTACAAAAAATATAAATTGGTATATAAATAGCTATTAGCATACTCTTCTGAACGTTTCACTTGGTTCTTGGAATAATGTAGTTGTTTTTGGTTCTTGGGTACCTGAACTGGAACCGGGTATATATTGGAATTGGATTTTTTCTTATGCTTGAGCTATGTGTTTGTTGTTGGTGCTGGTAGTAGGTGAATATTCAATATACATGCAATAAGACGTCTCATTTATTTAAGTTCTAGATTAATCATCAAATCACTCTAAATTGCACACTCGTTTTTTAATATATATCACAAATATACATATATCAAAGTGGGTTGAAATTAGTACGAAAAGCTTTGGCAGAGATTATTTGTTAAAGGAATTTTGGCCAGAACTGGTACAACTGCTAGTCCTAATAGAATGAACCAAAAGGTGTAAGGCAAAATACAGGATGAAAACTTCTAATCTTGGGGCCTTTCATCAGTAGATGGGGTCAAGTGTTATGTGGGGCTTCTGTTCCAGCACTGTCTTTATCCTTGTGGCTAGAAAGGAATAGAAGAATCATCGAGGATTGTGAGGAATCTTTAGAGAGAGTGTGGGATATTTTTGAATTTAGAGTTGCTTGGTGGTTTAAAATCATAATTAATTCATGCTATAGCTAGAAATTGGAGTTGTATTCTCTATAAGGATGTTTTCAACTTGTTAGGAATGGCTTGTCCCCTTCTTCTGTTTCATTTTCTTCAACAAAACTTAGTTTAATTTTACTTTCTGGTGGATTGAGTCAGATTGTGACCCATAATCTGATTTGAAGGGAAAGATAACGAGCGAGAAGAGCTGGAGACGGTGCAGGACTCCCAGTCATTGAAGCCTGGAGTAGGAAACGGCCAGATTCGTTATCGATCTCCATCGGCTGCCGAACTTTTAGATGCCCAGCAGCAAGTTCAGATGGAGAAGAGTTTGAAACGAAACAGGCAGCATGAGTCCTTGTCTGATAAGTTCCAAAGATGGCGTGGTCCCATGCTATTGGTTTTGGTCCCTCTCCTCCTCATCTCTTTTGTGATCTTTCTCATGCCCGCAAGGTCCTCCACCGATTCAATTTCTCGCAAGTTCTCTCCTAACTTCATGTCTAGGCGCTATGCGGTCATCTTTGATGCCGGAAGCTCTGGCAGTAGGGTTCATGTATTCTGCTTCAATCAGCAACTAGATCTTGTTCCCATGGGCAAAGATCTTGAGCTTTTTCTACAGGTAATTTGATGGTTCATCTATTTCACCTGCATGCCATTTGCATTTTATTCGATCAGTTTTTGTATTTGATTTATAGCCATGTTAATGATCTATCTACTAAATGAGCCTTCACTGGCCGTCCGACCCCTATCTTTAATCTTTAAGTGAAGTGAAGTCAAAGCAATGAAGTCAAACGATATGGAATTTATATCCAGATTGAAAGGGGGGGGGGGCTGAAATCAAAAGATATCCACATCCGGCCTATAATACATGAATTTACTGACGAAGAAAGCAAAAGTTGTGGTAATCCAAGCCAAGATTATCTATTCTCTAATCCTGGCATGCATACCTCTGCTGAAGTTGTTCCTTAGTCTTTAAAGGTAGTTAGGGAAGGGGGAAGGTGATAAAGGAATTGTCTTGTGATAATTTCTTCGGAGGAATTGTATGTCCATATATATAATCTCTAAACTCTTTGACCTCTCGATGACTACCGGAGCACACTAGAAACCACCCTAATGTTTCTAGAACTTAAGACCTAGTTGTCACAACCGATCCCTTTCCTCTATACTTTTCTTCATCTTCTTTGATTTTCTAAATAAGGCCTCAGTTTCAGTCAATTTATGCATAGCGTATTCATCAACTTCTTAGAACCTAGGCATATTTTACTCAAGCGGCTTATGTTTTCTATGCCCCAAAATATATTAGTTGATCTGCGTATTTCATTTACAAGTCTAGATTGACTTTCATCTTGTAGAGAAAACCAGGCCTTAGTGGATATGCAAAGGACCCTGAGGCTGCTGCAAATTCGCTCTCTGATCTTCTTGGAAAAGCAGAAGCAGCAGTTCCTGAAGAGCTGAGGTACAATACACCAGTCAAAGTTGGGGTAAGGAAATTTAGTCAGTTTTTAAGAAGTATTTATGAAAATCTCTGTGTGATTGGTTGCATCTCCACAAACTGAATTGCCCACTGATTTCGTGCAGGCTACTGCTGGTCTAAGGCAATTGGAAGGTGATGCATCTGACAGGATTTTACAAGCAGTAACCACATTCTCCATAATTTCAATATACAAAATACATTTTTTTTCCTTTCTCCAAGTTCAGTGCAGTAACACATCTAAACTCTTGCAAAGGTGAGGGAATTTTTGAAGAATAAAAGCTCCCTTAAATCGAAGGCTGACTGGGTCACAGTTTTGGATGGTAATCAGGAAGGTGCTTATCAATGGGTATGTTGATACATACTTCTTTTTTGTTTCTTCATGTATTGCTAGATTTTGATCTATATAAGAACTCTGCAAATAATGTTAAACTATCATAACTGTATGGGGTTGTGTCATGAGATTTTCCTAGGGTAGAAATATCAAATTGATAAATAGAGAATGCTGTTGAGCATGGGAATATATCTGCCCATTCAAGGAAGTAAGGAGTCTCACTCTTCCAAGATTTCTGCGTCTGAGATTTTTTATTATCTATATTTGATGAAAGCAACACAACTATGGAATGTTTATCAGAGAGTTATATGGTTGTTCCAAGTAGCAAATGCTATACATGTGAAGTATGGAGAAATGGGGTTTGAAATTGAACTGTAGCACATAAAAACTATCACATCCCAAAAAGTCACCAAGAAGACCAAAAACCAGTGGATAGTCTCTATATAATTTTACTTAGGCACAACAAAGTATGGTCCAGCTTTTGCTAACAACCTGACGCAAAGAAGCAAAAGTGGTTGTATCAATAGGCTTGCTTGCTGCATAAGAGCTGTTTACAAATATAGCAGATCTTCCTTTTCTTGTATATTCACCAGTGGTTAAGAACTTATTCAGATAGTGTTGCATCTTTACAGGTGACCATTAATTATTTATTGGGGAATCTGGGCAAAACGTACCCCAATACGGTTGGAGTGGTTGATCTTGGGGGTGGTTCTGTACAAATGGCATATGCCATCTCAGAGTCAGATGCTGCTAAAGCTCCAAAGTTATCCGGTGGAGAGGAGTCATATGTGCAGCAAATGTATCTCAAGGGAAGAAAATATCATCTCTACGTTCACAGGTCCCTTGTCCTTAATACTGTTACTGTTATCTCAGTTTATCCATGCACTGTTTATTGCAAGGCGGATATTTATGTGCTTTTGATTTTCTTTGGACTATCTATTGAATTTTTATTATCAAGATATTTTATTGTTGTTATGACAAGAAACCTGTAAAGTTGTATAACTTAGATTCTGTTTTTTTCATCTTCTTACTTGCAGTTACCTGCACTATGGTTTACTGGCTGCTCGAGCTGAGATTTTAAAGGTTGATGAAGAATCTGGCAGTCCATGTATATTGGCGGGCTATAATGGTGTGTATACTTAATCAGCCCCTCCTGCTTTTCCTTTGACTTCTTTTGTCTATTCCCAAAATCATTTAATATCAAACTTTTCTGATTTGGTTCTCTCAAATCATGAAAAAAGTCAAATGGTGTGGTTGCCTTTGAAACCTATGCTTTTTTCCCTGCCTGCTTTGTTTTTTATCTTAAAAATTAGCTTTTATATGTCTTCTCTTTTCTGATCAACATTTATAATTATTATTGAGTGAAGTTGTTTTAACAATTGCCTTTGGACCAGATATGACATTATCCATATGGATTTATTGTTTATGTCCTGAAGACTTAATGCTTTTTAATATTGGTTTGTTAATTTTATTTTTCATTCTCATTCAAGTTGCAAGACAGAAACAAATGTGCCAGTCCATTTTCTTTGGATAAGTGAACAGAATGTTGTAACACTTGCTTGTTAATTGTATTTTTCTTTCCCGTTCAAGTTTCACGACGGAACAAATGTGCCAATTCATTATAAGAGAAAGAATGTTGTAAAAATTCTATGCTTCAGTCGTGGGCTTAGATGTGATCTTAATCTCAGCACCTTTGTCCCATAGGTACTCTTCAATGCAAAATTCACTACTTATGTGACATTTTTCTTAAATGATCTGTGTGCAAATTAATTTAATAGTATGTGATGCAAACAAAACCATAAGCAAGGATTGTAATAACATTATTGGAAGTTTATGATGCCAAAACTGAGAATGAATAAATATAATTGAAGATATAAGTCAAACTCTTCTTGCTAAGTAGCAAAACAAGAGGGGTCTAATGTTCTTTTTAATTTTTTATTAAGAAAATTGTTATGATATATTGTTTATTTTCTAGGTTCTTACAAGTATGGGCAAGCAGTATATAAGGCTTCGGCTGCACCATCCGGTTCCAGCCTTAGCAAATGTAGAGAGGCAACTACTAAGGCCCTGAGAGTCAACGAATCATGTACCCATATGAAATGTACATTCGGGGGCATCTGGAATGGCGGGGGAGGGGATGGCCAGAAGAATTTCTTTATTGCTTCATTCTTTTTTGATAGAGCAGCTGAGGTAAATATTAATTCTACATATAAATGCTTGAAACAGATTGCATTGACTGGTTAATACTTTCAGCCCTTTTTCCTGCCATGGCAGATCGGTAACTATGGTTATAATTTTGGTGTATAGGCTGGTTTTGTTGACCCAAGCATGGCTGTTGCAAAAGTACATCCAGCTGATTTTGAGGAAGCAGCTAAACGTGCTTGTGCAACTCGTCTTGAGGATGGCAGCTCGACGTATCCCCATGTGGAACCCGATAACCTACCTTTCTTGTGTATGGACCTTGTTTATCAATTTACGCTACTTGTTGATGGATTTGGTGAGTAACCTGCATCCACGTCTCGGTAAAGTTTATGAAAAATTAGATCCCGCCATTACACACACACACACACACACACATATTAAAAGTACACGAACCCAATTCCACCTTTTCTCCTTAACTTCAATGCAATTTGTTTAGCTAGGCAACCACCGATGAAATGCATATTTTTGTTTGACAGGACTTGATCCATGGCAAGAGATTACGTTGGTGAAAAAGGTTAAATATCAAGATTCTCTAGTTGAAGCCGCGTGGCCATTGGGCAGTGCGATTGAAGCCGTGTCATCACCGGTCTAACCATGGTATCTTGTCATTAGGCAGTGCGTTTGATCTGGGCGCACAGTCTGCATGTTTGAGCGGGTTGCAAGTATAATAGCATTTGGAAATTGGAATTGGAGAAATTGATGGATTGGTTGATTCAATATATTCAAGTTTATCCTAGTTTTGAGAGCTGGATAAAACAATAAACAAATTTGAAACCTAGGAATAGCATAGCAACAATGATCATCAGTATTTTACAAATTTGTACTGATAAACGCAGAGATTTCAACATTTTTTTGCCGTGTTAATTTTAATGAAGTCCTCGCCGTCTTCTTTGTATTCAACCTATTTATTCTGCTCTATAATGTCTACATTTGTTAATGATGGAAAGCAGTGACAGAATGAAGATTCATTGTTATTGTTTGATTAACATGAAGGTTCTTGTTTAAATATTCTAAAAGCTACCCTGTTCCTCAAAAGGAACTTATTTCAAAAATGTTTTTGTCCCAAAATATTCTTATTTAGAAAGTTAAGATTTTGTTTTATTACTTAAATTAATATTACTATCGTGTGATGCACGGTTTTTATATGACAAATAAAATAAAATATATTTATTGTATTATTTGAATTAATTTATATTTAATAATATTCAAAATATTATATTGGTAAAGACATTTTAAAAATATATAATTTTCTATAAAAATATATATTCCCTCCAAAAAAAATATTATTTAATATTTATTTGTATTCTAAATCAAATATAAATCATTTAATACACAATAAATATTAAAATCTAACTCAAATTAATCAACCAAAAAAAAAATATTTTTACATCTTATATCTTATGTTAATATATGTGATATATGTGTAAAATTAAAGATCTTAAAAATAATGATTAATTTAATATCTTATATGTAAAAATGGAGTACAAACAAAAAATTATTTATATTTCAATAAATTAAATAAACATTCCAAAAAAAGAAGAAAAATAAAATTCAACTAATCAAAAATTAACATATCATTTTTCAAATTAAGTCTTCTTTTAGAAACTAAATAGATGAAAAAAATATGATATTTAGACTATTTTATTATATAAATGTATATTTAAATTTTGAAATTTTTTATTTCATAAATAATTATATATAATTAATAATTTAAATCAACAAATAAAAAAGTTCTTAGTATAAATTTAAATTTTAAAAGATTTTTGATAAGCATAATCCTCTTGCGGAATGGAGGGAGCATAATATATATTATTAAAATCTAGAATTTTGAGCAAAAAATAAGATTTTACAGTAGGAGTAAGAGAGTATAAGGCATAAACATGAAATCGACGATGCTAAAAGGTAAAAAAAATACCGCAGTCATCGTAATTGGGCATCAGAGCGGACGATGGGGATGTGGGAAATCTTGGTCCACTCGGAATCATCATCAACACTGCATCTCTCTTTCAGTGCCGGACAATCATTAATATGTAATTCAGTTAGTCTTGTTAGGCGTCGCATTGCTTCCAACGACGGGAATCGCCTCAACTTTTTCCATGAATATATATACAGTTTCTGCAGCGATGTTAGGTTCCCAATCCATTCTGGCAATTCTTCTATTCCGAAATTCTGTAATGTCAAGCTAGAAAGGGCGGTGAGATATTGAAGCTCAATCGGGAGAGAGTCCCAATCTTCCATCCCACACAATATTAATCCATGAACTGGTGATTGGGATGCAGCGGTTTGCAGTAATATTCCACCAACAGAGTTGTTGTATGAAACATAATCCCAGGAACCCTCTCTTGGATCGACAACTAAATCTCCCAGGAACCCTCTCTTAGATCGACAACTAAATCATGGAAGCCATATAAAGTGATCAGGTCGGAAACTTCGCAAATTTTTAATTGCATGAGACGAGGCATTTGGTGCAGACACTCGATTATCATTGGCATATTCATCACGATGCTGAGACTCTCCAGCCGCAGGTACTTGAGACGCGCATGACTCTAGCATTTCACGGAGCAGATCGACTAGTCTTTAGCAGTTTGCAATCAACAACCTTTGGAGTGATGCCAAGCCACCAGAGCCACTTGAAGAAGAACCGTATAGTATTGACTGAAGAGCAGGTCACTCTTCTATTGTCAACTCCAGGAGAGAATGGAGGCTGTGCAGACCGTCTGGTAAACCTCTCAAATTGGGACATTTCCGTATCATTAATTTTGAGATATTTTGATTGTTACGAAACAACCACTCTAGGAGACATTCTAATCCATCCATTATCTCAATTTCAAGTTTTGTGAGCGATGTTAACTGGTTCCAACATATGTTGGCCACTGGTAAGCCACTCTCCATCTTACAAATATACAATTCTTCAAGGCAGGTGAATTGAGTTGGAGCACTAATCAATTGTGAGCAGTTGTAGATATTCAAGTGCTCAAGACAAGGAAAGACCTTCACGTGATGCGTGTATCCACTCTCTCAGACTGGACATATCTACTAAGTCAAGTCGTTTAAGAGCCGGGAACACAATAACTGTCTCCCTGCAAGAGGAGCTGCTTGAGTTGTCAATGCCGTAGAATGAGCAACCTATGGATTTCACATTCCTCATACCATGCAAATACAGATATTTGAGAATGCCCACAAAGGAAACCTTTTGCCTTTGAATCCATAAATCTTTAATATCTTCAGATTTGGGTGAGGTTGGAGGCCTTCCAACACATTCTCATCATTTGTTTCACCTTCTCTGCTTTCATCCCACCTCAAGGATAACTTGGCAAGGCTTGTCTTTTGAAATAAACATGCTTTCTTAGCCCCTTCTTCACTTTTTCAAGATTATCAATCCTTAGTTTTCCTTTGAGATTTTTCAAGCTTCCAAGCTCTACAATTCGGTAGCCTTCCTCATTGACCACTTTGAAATATGGTAACGTTTGGAGATAAGTTAACCTCCGTAGCTCGCAGGCCATTCTGTATATACTGGAAAGTGAAGATGCCTTAAGTTGATCAAGTACTTCAATGTACTTGGCATCTTTTGTGGCTCTGTTCTTAACGTCTGCAGGTGATAAAGCTCACCAATTGAGTCCGGCAGATATTTGATGTCAGTGTTTGAAATGTCAAGATATCTCAAGTGTATTAGCTCCCTGATTGAATCAGGCAACTCTTCAACATCAGTGTTAAAACATGCAGACTTTTAAAGTCTAAGAACATGATGTCGGAGATATCACCTTGGTAGCATAATGTACGCAACATTTTGCTTGTTCCCTTGGGAATTGACTTGATTCATCTACATTACGTTTACAACGTATGTATCGAGCGTGATAAATGTCACCCAAATTATTATAATTCACCTTTGAAGAATCAAAGACAGAGCATGCTACATCATGCTCTAGATCGTGCATTCTACAATGTGCTACATTACCGTATCAATCTCTGTCCCACAACTTGCAATAAAGAGTTTTCCAAAAGAAGGTTGAAAAATTTGTCGCCCACAGTCTCCATATCACTTGTTTGATCGGGTAGCTGGAGAAATCCCTCTGCCATCCAAAGCTCAATCAGTTGTTGATTATTGATCTTTACATCTTTGGTGAAAAACGAACAGTACGCAAAACCTTCTTGTGTGATGGTGAAGACAAATGGCCGTAGCTCAATTTCAATATCTTTGAGATATTATCTCCATGTCCTTCAACATCCGAGAGCCAATTCTCCTTGATTGAGAGCCACTTATCTTCAGATTTACCACACAGCACTCTCCCAATGACACTGGCTGCCAATGGCAAACCTTGACATCTTCTCGCAATGTCTCTGGTAGCGACGTTTCTCCACCAAAAATATTCTGACCAGTGGTCGGTATGCCCACACTGAAACAGGACAGTGGCAAGCAAGATCGTCTCCCAAAGGACCGATGAGGATTTTTCTAATCTTTTGATCTGTCAATTAATCACAAAAAATAGTAACAAATATTTGTATTTTGAGAATGTAATTTAATAGCTAAAATTGAGAAAATGATTTTTATCAGATATGTAAAATATTCCGGCTTCCAATTAATTCCACTCTAGCTAACTATTTCAATCATTGATGCAAAATTGACTTAATTCATGCAAATAAATCAGTTATAACCACCGAAGACGCTTATGATGCGGTCTTATCTCTCCTTAATTTCTTGATAACCAGGAAGACGCTTCACCAATTATTTTTCTAATCGACTGACAACCCGAGAGATGCTCCACGAATTTAATGAGCCGACAACATTAATAATTAGAGAGACCCGATTCAAAACCAATAAACTCTGACGCAAGATTACCGAATTAAGACTGATCTTTCCTTGATTATGAAGAATCAGTGTACCACTAATTAAATCTAAACCTCAATTATGGATGGTCGATTTAATTGGCTACTAATTAATCCCGGACTAATGAATATTTCGAACTACCCAATAGACCCGAAACAATTAACATCACTAAACTCAAAGAATCACAGATATGTTCATAAAATAAAGTATACGAACATATTTGATCTCATAAAATAGATTAGCTAAAGCTTCTTTAATTGTCACCGAAATAAAAGAGTTTAGTTACAACCCATAATAGAATCAAGAAACCAAAATAAGAAAATAGAATGATAAAACCGGGCAGCTGCTGTGGAGAGAAGAACGGCTGCCTCCCTTGGTTCCTTGGAGTAGGGCTAAATGTGATGATGTCTCTAATCAAACTCTAGTTCAACTATATATACAAATCCAAAACTAAAAAGGCCATGTTTAAATGTTAATGAAGCCCATAATTACAAGTTTAAACTGATATCCTACTCGTGGGGAGCCTATATGTGTAGTGGAATTGGGTCTTTAAATTAATTTTGGGCCACTGAAAAAATAATCTGTTTAGGCCCGACTAGCTGGTATGGTCATAGTGCCTGTCCACCAGGTAAATCCCCTGCTCGATTCTTTCGGAAATTCTGCTTCTTTTCCTCCAAAATTGAGTATTCACCTACAATCATTTACCAACTGGAATTAGCTCAAAAATATGTGTGGTGAAAGGATATTGATCATCAAAATTACACCAAAACTCTCTAAAAAGATGTATCAAATAATCACCCATCAAATCCCCCCACACTTAGACAATGCTCGCCCTCGAGCATAACTCACCGAAATGGAAAACCTGACTCGATACTCAAAAGACAAACCCAATCATTGGCAACATATTAACGGACAATAATCAAAGCATGATCATCCACAAATCACCAACCATTCTCTTATGTCAAAAATGTGCATTAGCTCTTCATTCAAGTCAAGTTTAAGCATAGCCAATCCTGTCTTTCCAAGTTTCACTCCAATCCCCTCAAATAAGAAATAAGGACAATTTTCATTCACTCAAATTGCAACTTGACACTATTAAACACAGATTTGCCCATATGTCACCGTCTCCACCCGAAATATGAGATAAATGCACAAATCAAAAGGTTTTTGCAGGGTTGTAACAGGGCTAGGGGAAAAGGGTATGATGGAAGGATATAATGGTTAAAATTATGAAAATACACGAGCATATCAAAATATCCGAGCCACTCCCTTTAATATTATTGTCTTCATAAAAATAGGCTGATTTTCAATTAGACAAGGCATGACCGACATCAAACAATTAACATCCACAACCCCTTTATTCTGTTTTTTTCTCTCTTTTTTTTGTTTTTTTTACACATAACAGGAGCTGCTCCAGGAGCTGAACTCTCCATTCTATTTTTTTTCAACAAAATAGGGGTTGGATATCATATATATATATATATATATTTTTATTTCAGCAGGTCAGCATTTTGTTATTCACAAAACAGGAACATATTTCCACAAAAATCAGCATTTCAGCACATAACATCTTCTAAGTATAGGAGCTTTCATTTTCCGCATATTCCAACATACTTGCATATTTCCACAGGACAAAAGCAGGCTAAAACAGGTTCTGGCTTAATGGTTTAGTGGCTATAATCAATAAAGAAAGGCTAAGGCACAACAGGCTCACTAGTGGATATGTAGGGTTCGGATAATATCTTCAGGCCAAAACTTGGTTAATCCTAAATGCCTTAATCACTTTCATGCAAGAACCTCAAAAGGGTTTCAACTATGGCAACCGGGCAAACAGGAAATCCAGCATATAAATTCAATACACTCATTAAGAAACACATTGAGCAATTTTCAGATATAAAATCATGTTCATCTCGCTCAATTCTCACAATTATAAAGCTGTAATCATGTGATCAACTATGCAATTTTTGTTATCCTAGGACACATACGAGCATAGACACAATTTCACCACAAAAGAATAACAACCAAGCAAGCCACAAACCAAATTTTCATATTGACCATTTCCATGCTGCTAACAACTCAACCATGACTCTTGTTTTTATTTTAAACAAAATATGTGTACTCCCCCCAACACTTGGAAACTATAGTGTCCTCACTGTGGAAAAGGGAAAGATACGACAAAAACTAAAACCAAACAAGAACTAACAAAAGGGAAAATAAACAAAAACTCCCCTGGATAGGATGTCAAGGCTTCGAAGAACGGGACATCCGGCGGACTGCTTGTTCCACAGCTGTAACACAGTCACTAAGAGCGTCGATTTGAGTCCCTATCTTGTCTTCCAAAGCCATGGCCTAGCGGGGAACAGAGTTCTCGAACAGATCCTTGATGTCAGCTAGAGACAGGGCAGACGAGGAATCTCATCTGGAGAAAGAAATCTGGGCGGGGAAGCAGGAGGACTCGATTGGGGCGACTGGGATGGGACCGGTGATGGGGAGTGCGATGGGGCGGGCGAAGGAGAGGGCGATGGAGAAGGAGCAACTGGCTTAGCATCAGTATCGTCGTCCGATGGTGCTTCGGGGACGTGCGCTTGGGAGGGGGTACGCCTGGCAACCGGGGCCTCAACTTTGGAATGTGTAGCGGTGCAGTGATGGAGCATCATCTGACGGGTGGCTGGCGTGACCAAGAGGAAGAAGGCATCATCCACGGCAGCTGGAGGTGATGGGTTTTGTGTCTGTGGTGGTTGTGTAAGGACTGATGGCATTGCATCTTGTCGACTGGCGTGACATTTGGGGGCCATCTACTGCGGTAGTGTTGGCCGGCGGTGAGCGAGTCCGGCGAGTGCAAGGAGCGGCGGCGAACGAGCGGTGAGAGAGAGGGACGTGTGGGGAGAGAGAGGCGCGAGTGGTGATGAGGGAGGGACGAGTAGGTGACGGTCGGTGAGGTAATGAAAATTAGGGCATAATTCCCCCCAAATTAAAAACTTTCACTCTTTTTGCAATTAAGTCCCTAGACTTTCCACTTCACCAATTCGGCCCCCTCATTTACTTTTGAGTGTGAAGCTTAGTCCCCATGCCTGTTAATAATCTGCCAACAATACCAAAATAAAATGAGATTAACTCTATAAGCTTATAAATTCGCACAACCTTTTTTTGTTTCTTTTTATTTTTATTTTTTTTATTTTTTGCATAAAATAGACTAACATAAAAAAAAAAAAAAAAAGATAAAAATCAAAGAGCTTGGGTTGCCTCCCAAGAAGCGCCCTTGTTTAACGTCTTAGGCCTGACGTATCAAGTAATTGATCATGGAAGGATCTCAAGGGCTGCCAAGGTCATTCCATCGATGGTGGCTATTTTCATTCTCCCGTAGTAAGGTTTCAACAATTGGCCATTCACCGTCAACACCTTGGAAGTACTCAAACTTTGAATCTCGACGGCCCCATGAGGACTTACATTTATTACTTCAAAGGGTCCCATCCAACGGGATTTTAGTTTAACCGGCATGATTCAAAGACGGGAATTGAACAAGATAACTTTCTGTTCAATTTCAAAAGATTTCCTTCGAATATATTGGTTGTGGAGGAATTTGGTGCGTTCCTTGTAGAGGCTGGCACTATCGTAGGCTTCCAACCGAATCTCCTCTAATTCTTGCAACTGAAGTTTCCTTTCTTGACCAACAAGCTCTTGGTCAAAGCAATACTGTTTTACTGTCCAAATCGCCTTATGATGTAGTTCGACTAGTAAATGGCACTACTTCCCGAAAATCAGACGGTAAGGGGACATCCCGATGGGGGACTTGTAGGCAGTACGTTATGCCTATACTGCATCATCCAGTCGGAGACTCCAATCCTTTCGGTTTGGTTTAGTAATTTTTCCAGAATGTTTTTTATCTCCCGGTTGGGCACCTCAGCCTGTCCATTCGATTGTGGGTGGTAGGCAGTAGCAACTCGGTGGTGAATCCTGTATCTCTTAAAAAGAGCCTCCAACATTCGATTACAAAAGTGTGTTCCTTGATCACTTATAATAGCACGTGGCACACCGAACCTATTAAATATGTTAGTCTTAAGAAAACTTGCGACAACCTTAGAATCATTGGTGTGAGTAGTCTTTACTTCAATCCACTTGGACACATAATCAACTGCCAATAAGATGTAAGAATTTCCAAACGAACTCGGGAATGGACCCATAAAGTCCATCCCCCACACATAAAAAATTTCACACACCAAAAAAGGGGTTTGGGGCATTTCATTTCGAGATGAGATGTTACCTGTTCTTTGACAGCGATCATAATTTTTGCAGAAAAAATAAGCATCCTTAAAAATGGTTTCTCAATAAAAACTGGAATCAAGAACCCTACGGGTTGTCCTTCTTGGTCCAAAATGACCACCACACGCATGAGCATAACAAAGATTCAGAATAGATGAAATTTCATTTTCAGGAACACATCTCCGTATCACTTGGTCGGCACAAGTCTTCCACAAATAGGGGTCGTCCCATATGAAATATTTTGCTTGGCTCTTCAGCTTATTCTTTCTAGCTGTTTCAGTCCCTTTTGAAAAAATTCCAGTGGTTAAATAATTAAACAAATCAGCGTATCAAGGAATCGTACCTTTAGCTGCCAGTAACAACTCATCAGGAAAATCGTCTGATATGGCCATACTGTCCGACTCTGTTTTCAGTCTGCTCAAATGGTCAACAACTTTGTTTTCCGTCCCCTTTTTATCTTTGATCTCCAGGTAGACATGGGCACGGTTTCGGTTTGGAACCGGAACCGCCCGTTCGAACTGCCGGTCAACGGTTCAGTTCAACCATTGACCCAATTTTGGTTCCAAACCAGAACCGAACCCGTCGGAGTAACGGTTCGATTTCGGTTCTCAATTTTTTGGAACCAGAACCGCTGATTCTGAACCGGCGGTTCCAGTTCGGTTCCAGATTAAATTTGAAAATTATAGCCATTGAAGATCAACGGCTGAGATTAAATAGCCATTGATCTTCAATGGTTGAGATGGAATAACCATTGGGAACTGCCGGTTTCAAACCGGAATCGAGAACCGGCGGTTCCCAACAGCTCTTTTGATTTTTTTCCTATAAATACCCCTTCCTACTCATTTTATTTCACAATATCTAATCTCTCTCAATCTCTCTCAATTATCTTGTGATCTCTCTCAATCTCTCTAAATCTCTCCCAACATCTTTCTCAATCTCTCTCAATTATCTTGTGATCTCCCTCAATCTCTCCCGATTATCTTGTTATCTTTCTCAATCTCCCTCAATCTCTCTCGATTATCTTGTCATTTTTCTCAATCTCCCTCAATCTCTCTCAATTATCTTTATCTTGTCATCTTTCTCAATCTCTCTCAAAATGTCGAGCTCAAGCCAAATAGGATGTGGAGCTAGAGGATCATCTTCTTTATCTCGACAAGTAAAAGGAAAATCACCTATGCCGACGAGTACAAGTGCCGGAACCGGATTACCACCACCATCTCCTTTGGTTCCAAGGTATCTCAATCTTGATGGTGAAGATATTGAAATTTCGATCGAGTGGAAAGAAAATTTTGAAGCTCAATTAGGTTTGTGTTTATTTTATAAAATATCTCTCTTAAATATTATTTTATACTTTTTTATTTTAAATATCTCTCTCAACTATCTATGGTTAATAATTGATTATGATTATCAATTTAGGTGCACAAAATGAATCTATCGAAGAAGAACGTCTTCCAACTCAAAAGAGTCAAAGTCAAAGTACGCGACAAACTCAAAGTGGACGAGATGAGGCACTAAGATTGGATATCTTTGCCGTTCACTTCAAAAGAGATATGCAAAATAATAAAGCAATTTGCAACTATTGCGGGGTGAAATATGTTTTTCAAAAAGGAGGAGATTATGGCACGCTAAAAAAACATTTGCAACGTCACCATCCGGACAAAGTCGGAAACAATCGGCGTCAAACACAAATATCTCATGGAGGATTCACCGGATTCACCAATGAATCACAAGGTACGACTTCTTTATTTAAATATTCCGAACCAACAATGAGAAAATATTTATCAAAAATGGTTTGTGGCATGTCTTTAGGTTTTAATTTTGCTGAAAATGATTTGTATAAAAATCTTGTGTCACTATCAATGAACCCTCAAGTGTCCGGTGTTTCACGTAGAACTTTAGTTCGTGATATTGAAAAAATTGTAGGTGAATTTAAGTTGTCTTTAATTGATATGTTTAATTCTTTACAACAAAAAGTTTCAATTTGTGCGGATATATGGAATGATCATTGGAGATAACATAGTTTTTTAGGACTTACTTGTCATTGGATAGATAATTCATAAACAATGCAAAAAAGATTACTTGCATATAGAGAATTTGATCAAACACACACGGCCGCAAATATTTCTCATAAAATTCATACTATTTTGCAAGAATATAATTTAGTTACAAAAAAAATTTCAATTTCATTTGACAATGTTAGTGCTAATACTGCTAGTTTGCCATTATTAATTCAAATTTGTCAACAATCATTTAAGGGTAGATTTTTTCACATTAGATGCATGTGTCATGTTTTAAATTTGTGTGTATAAGATGACATGTAACATTTTAAAGCACATATATGTCCTATTAGATTAACAATTGAACATTTAGCTAGACATGCAACTTTATGCAAAAAATGGAGAAGATTTTGTAAAGCATATGGTATGAGTGCACCCAAAAAAAATCACTGAAGATGTGCCTAATCGTTGAAATTCAACATATAAAATGTTGAATTCTTCTTATGAGGTTAGAAATGAATTCTTCTTATGAGGTTAGAAATTCACAAGAACAATTTTAGTTCCAAGTTCATGGGATACATGTGTTGAATTAATGTCTCTTTTGAAAGTTTTTAAAGATGCAATGGAAGAATTATCCGGATGTTACTATCTCACTTCTCCTTTAGTTATAGATTATTGTGTTAAAATTGCACTTATTTTACAATCATATTGTTCGTATGACACTTTACAAAATTGCATTGCAAGCATGAGAAGTAAATGGTTAAAATATTATCAAGAAATTCCCGATTTATTTTTAGTTGCAAAACTTTTAGATCCTAGAATTAGAGAAGATGGTTTAGAAGAATTACTAAGAATGTATTATGATGCATTATTTTTGGTTAAAGATGATGACACTCCTAATCTGCATATAATTGTAGGTAACACAAAACAATTACTTTATGATTGTTTTAAAGAATATAAAATTTATTATGGTGATAATTTAAATAGTGAAAGCGGTCACGAAAATTAACATATTGGTGGAGGTAGTTCGGTTTTGGATCAACCCGAACATCATCAAGATCCAAACTTTGAACACCTTAATCAATATTATAGGTTTTATGATATTAGAAAATTAAAAAACCTAGGAGTAATAGTCTTTATCAAGAATTAGATAATTATCTATCTACTACTTTTGAAGAACTTGGATTTGATACACCTAACGAGCTTTTGAGATGGTGGTCTCGAAGAGTAAAAAAATTTCTTACTTTATCACTAATGGAAAAGGAAATATTTGCGTGTCCGGCATCCATCGTCTCGGTTGAACAAGGATTTAGCACCGGCGGTTACATCTTGGATCTTCGAGATCCAATTTAAAGGTGGAAAATCTAGAAAATCAAGTTTTACTTACAAGAAGTAAATTTTGATGAAGAGGATGAGGATGAAGATGGAAACGAGTATTTGATGGAGTGATTGAGTCATGCCATTTCTCAAGCATCAAGGTACTAATATTACAAGAAGGTAAGAGAACTACGTCGACTTTGATTCATCAACTATGAGGATACGTAGGTAATTTAATTCTAAATTAGAAATTAAATTTTAATTTCTAATATATAGTTAAGCTCAAGTCCTTTTTTTTTTTTCTCTCTTCTATTTTTTTTTTAATATGTTGTAATTGAAAACTTGTAAAGTTGTAATCTCTTGTTAAAAGAAGTAAATATTTGTAGGTAAGTTAATTTTTTGTTGTACTTTTCTATTTTTTTTTGTAATTTTATTATAAGTTGTAAAGTTATGTTTTGATTGTTGTATTTTTTTTTTTTTTAAAATGTAATTGTTTTAGTTAAGTTAACTATATATTCAATTCAATCTCTTGTGATAATCAAATTCAAAAGACCAAAAATTATTTTTGAAAGTTGCTAATTAAAAAAAAAAATTGAATCGTGGAATCGGAACCGGAACTAGGGGAACCGCCGGTTCTGGAACCGGAACCGAAACCATATATATGGTTGTTCGGTTTCGGTTCCGCCCTCCACGGTTCTAAAAACCATTGGTTCCGAAACTAAAACCGGAACCGTAGAACCGTGCCCATGTCTAGACTCCAGGTCAAATTCCTGTAACAGTAGTATCCACCGGATGAGACGTGGCTTGAATTCCTTCTTGGAGAGCAAATACTTTAAAGCTGCATGGTCGGAATAAACAACAACTTTAGAACCAATAAGATAAGATCTAAATTTTTCACAAGCAAAAACAACAGCAAGTAGCTCCTTTTCCGTCGTCGTATAATTGCATTGGGTAGGGTTGAGGGTTTTTGAAGCATAGTATATCACATGACTCTCCTTTCTGTTCTTTTGCCGAAGCACAGCTCCAACGACAAAATCACTCGGATCACACATGATCTCAAACGGCATTCCCCATTTCGGTGGTTGGATTATGGGAGTAGAAGTCAGCTTGCTCTTCAAGAGATCGAAAGCTTCCTTGCACTTTTCATCAAAGACAAATGGCACCTCTTTTTGCAACAACTTTGTTAGGGGCTGTGCAATCCTCGAAAAATCTTGAATGAAACATCTGGAGAAACCTTTTATGTCGGCTAAAGTCCACCCAATTGCCGTTTTATGCTTCTTTAAGAGCTCAACCAACCTTTCCTCTTGCTCCTTTCAAAGGTCATTGCTTATGATGATGGGCAGCAACTCCTTCTCACCCAAGAATACATATTTCAGATGCTGAGGCATTACCTTCAGTTCCAGCACTGGAGCTTTCACTACAGATGGTAAAATAGGTTCTGAACTGGTCGGTGTGGGTATATATAGATAGATAATAAAATTATTATGTTACATGAAAAATAAGTCAAAAAATGCTTGAATTACAATAATAAAATTAATAATATTTGGTAAATTTATTATTTGTGAAATAAGAATTTTTAAGAGTAATTTCTTTCTGACCGTTACGCTATTAATGATAAATTAATTTCTTTCGTCGATACACATAAAATGGAAAACTAGTATACATCGCATAAATATTATTTTCTATTTTATAATTTAGGAATTTTGTTTGAATTGCATACACCTCATACATAGAATTGTATATTTGAGGTTCAAAAGAACTATCAATATTTGCCACAATCAAATAAATGTGAACCAACAAAATTACGAGTTTAAAATTTATGGGAAAATGGGGAAATCCTTTTCTATGTTTTATGTTTTACAATCTATGTTTTATGCACATATGTATATAATTTTAAAAGCTACCAAAAATTATTTACTAGTTGTACAACTACAACATTTTATTTAAAGAAATCATGTCATAATTTCAATAAAGTTAAATAACAATGCCAATATACTTTTTTTTAATTATTGAATAACTAAATATTATATATATATATATATATTAAAATATCAATGTATAAAATTATATGAAGTATCATTTTTTTCCCTGAATTTTTTTAGTGATTCAAAGTTTGAAATTGAATAATATATTTATTAGAAAAGATGAAAATTGCATTATTAGAAATCGAAGATTATTAGAATTATTCTTGGATGAAATTAAAAGCTAAGAGAGAATACCAATGCTTTTAATGATTACCCTAAGCAAAAGAATTAAAACATACACAATATTAAATATAAATGGGTAATTTTTTTGTTTAATATTAGGAAAGATTTGATTTCATTTTCTTAATAAATATGACATTTTTCATTTGTTGTACATTAAGTATACTAACTTTAAGTTTTGTAAATTTGATGATATGACCCTAAAAATAAAATTCATGCACCGTGCATTGGTTTATTTTATTTTTTTGGCATGATATTGGCAACTATGTCAACAAATAAGTTTAGTGGAACATTTATTTTTAGTTTCATAATAAGTAGGGTGTTGTTCATCCGGTGTGCATTAATTGTATGAATTGCAATTTAGACACTTCATTTTTGTGCAAATTTGGTCTCTTTTGAAAATCAATGGTGTGACACTAAAATTAAAAATGAATGATCTACTATTTTCATAATTAAGAAATAGGCCATTCTTAAAAAAGAAAAACATAAATGGGAAATCTTGTAAACACAATAAAACTAGTTGAATAGAATATGTTCAAGGCATGAGGTTTACAAATGATGGATCTTCTACACAACTATGCACCATTTGTTGGGACATGGTGTTTGATGATAGGGGCAGAGGAACAACTCAGCTCATATGCGAATATATTTTTTTCATTTAGGTATATATATCTATAAATAGATCATTAGATTTTTTTATGTTATGAATTTATCATCAATCATTTGCAATAATTTCTACACAAAAAATAAAATTGTTACGTTATTCAACTTGCACTGCAACAACAATTAAATGGTGTGATCTATGAAGGCCAAACAGTAACTAGTTATTTTTGCTGTAGATTGTATTGGTACAAAGTTCAACTATAGATGTGAAATGAAATGCCCAAATTGCATGATAGTTGGAAATGGTGAATAGCGAGTAGTGAATCATGAATTTGAGGATGATGTTTCTTCATTTAGATGTGTCAAATGTAAGTTTGTTTACTTTAATATTGTTTTAAATGAAAACAAAACGGTCGTGCATAGAACACTCTTTTGTTTTGTTGAACATATCTAATTTTATTATTATTATTATTATTGTTGTTGTTGTTGTTGTTGTTGTTGTTGTTGTTGTTGGTGTTTAAGTATTAAAACTTTGCGCACAAGGGTTAACGTTATATTTAATTGCCATACATATTGCACAAAATATGCACAACACCACAATGAGAAATTAAAATAAAAAATTTCTATTTATATATATATATATATATTATCATTATTGTTATTGGTGTTTAAGTACTAGAACTTTGCACAAGGGTTAGTATTTAATTGCCATACATATTGCACAAAATATGCACAACACCACAATGAGAAATTAAAATAAAAAATTTCTATACATATATATATATATATTATCATTATTTATTGGCATGGTCGAAAAAATCAAGGAAAAAAAAAAGAAAAGAAAAGAAAAAAAGTTCAAAGTACATTTTTAGCTATATTTAATTAAGTACTTCATTCATTAATTATTTCATATGTAATTTTGGGACAATTGCTAAGGAAAATAATATTTCAACAAGAAAATTAATTTGGTAAAACAAAATCATATATATTATGTTTAGTAGAAATGTGTATTGATTTATTTGAAGAATATCACCGGAAAGTGGTGTCAATTTAGTTGTGTATATCTAAGGGAAATGTGGAGTTCATTTAGTTAGCTCATAATTAATGTAACATTTGATGATGATCTACTTATAGATTCTATCCAACTAGTTTTTGTGTACAATAAGTTTATGAATTATAAAAATAGTACATTGATATTTTTAAATAAGCAGTTATATTTGTACGTGTAAATAACTTATTATGCTTAAACAATTCAATACATCAACGCACAACTTTTCCATTTTATCTCCTCCGACAAAAGAAATTAATTTCTTAGTAATGCCCAAACGATCAAAAAGAAATTGGTCTAAAGAAATCGTATTACACGAATAATTACTTTACAATATATTAATAATCACATTTATGCAATTCAAGCATTTTCTAACCATTTTTTTCTTTTGACAGAAAAATTTAGTGTCTAACATTGCAATTTGTTTACTTACTTAATGCACAACAAAGGAACAATGCCACATTTATTAAGAAAATAAAATTAAATCGTTCCTAATATTTAAAAAAGAAGGTAGTTATTTGTTGAAGAAATGTATTTCTAAGTTCTTTTCAGACATGACATTTTCAAATGATGGATCATCTAAACAACTATGTACCATTTGTCTTGACATGGCCTTTTATGATAGCAGCTTAGAAAAAGCTCAGCTCATATGTAGACATCTTTTTTATGTAGGTATATATATTGATAAATATAGATTTCATCTATATTTTTCTTATGTGGTGAGTTCATTATCACTCATCTATATATGTGATCATTTCATTTACATGGGAAATATATATAGATTTTTGTTTCATTTTGTTTTTGGCTATCCTTTTTATAATAGATTTTTCTCCATTTCTTTCATATGTGTCTCTACAATTTCTCATGTATATTTTTCTCACTCTCTTTTTTTTTTCTTTTTAATAAAATTTTAAAATTTAAATAATTTTTCGTTTTAAATTTATTTTTATTGTATGATATATTTAATTAATCATTTTTGTGATCTTTAATTTGATACAAATATTACATATTTAAAATAAATAATTGTATTTAAAGTATAAAATACAGTTTTTTATGGATAGAATATATATTTTTTATAAATTGAGTAATTTATTTTTATTTTGATATATGTGTTGGACTTGAATAAATAATATAATAATTTTTTCATTGGAACTTAATCTAAAATTATAAATATATTTTATATGTTATACTGTTAATTTATATAATATTATAATTTATTGTTTCACTTTAATAAATTTTTGTGAGTTGAAAAATTTGTATTGAGTTCAGGAACATTTTGAAATCTACTTCGAAATGTCATGCAATTTATTATTTAATAAAAGTAACTTTTAAAAGAATGACAATGCAATAATAATATTGAAAAAGAAAATCAGATCACATACTATTTATGCAAACATAATTTATATAATAATAATAATAATAATAATAATAATAATAATAATATAATTTTATCATATATTATTAATATAATAAAATGTATTTTATCCCTAAATTGCATGGACATCCATCTAGAACCAATAAAATTCTTAAAATTACGAGATAGTTTAATAAACGCACAAACTACCAAATATACAAGCATTTTCTCCTTTTTTTCCCTAAATTTTAAACTTATCATTTTGTTTGTTCACATTTATTTGATTATTGCAATTACTCCAACTATATCCAATATATCTTATCATTTTTGAAATCAAATATAATTTTATATATTACGTGTACTCATATAGTAGAAAATTCCAAATTATGTAATTGAATATTAATATTATTATGATTTATAATTCAGTTTTCTATTGACCTATTTATTTTCTATTTCTTTTCTTCAGAAAAAAAATAATTAATTAGCAATTATGCCCCAGTGGTCTAAAAAGTTGGTTTGAAAGTTGCATTTTAAAAATAATTATTTTACCATAAAATACCAATTTTATTATTAGAATTTCACAAAATTTTGATTGATTTTTAACAAAAAAAACTTATTGGCTATGTATAAAGACATTTTTAGGTGTACTCATTTTTTTTAGGGTATCCAGTTTTTTTTCACGCAAATTAGAAAAGTTATAAATTATCTTTTGTGTGCACATTTATTTGATTGTTGCAATTGATTTGATTGTTGCACTTATTGCTTCTATTTCACATAGATGGTACGGTTTTGAAATCACATATAATTCTATATACTATGTGTAACCAAATAGTATAAAATTACAAATTATACAATTGAATTTAAGTAATTTATAATCCGACCATTTTATTGGTCGATTTGTTTCCTATTTCTTTTCTTCAGATAAAAATAATTAATTTCACAGTAATACCCAGCAATCTTAAAGAATTTAGTTTTAAAAAAGTCGTATTCACAAATAATTATTTGTTAGGCAAATTAAAAAAGTAATAAAATATTTTTGTGTGCTATATTATTTGTTACATAAATATTTTTCTAACATTTTTCATCTTCACATTTTTCATTGTTGATTATGCTATGCATTCTATGTAGCAAAAAATATTATTAATTACTTAAATTTGACTTTGCACAAGAAGCCATCCTTTATTGAAATTAATATTTATTTTTTATTTTATGTTATGAAAATAAAAATATATTTTAAAAAAACAGTTAAAGAGTACATATCCATTTATATAGTACTTCATATGTAAAATAGTTAGCCATACTTGTGATGAAATAACATATTATATTGGTGTGAAATTATAGTTGATGCATTTGGTAATATATATTGCATTTCCTAATGTCAATTTTCTTTTATTATTTAATTTAATTTTATTATTATTTCCATTTTGATACAAGATATTTCTCAATTTTTACATAAATTTTAAACTTCAATTATTTTTTCGTTCACATATATTTCATCATTGAAAATATTAATAATCCTTTTGAATCTCAACTATACAATTCTATGTATGAAGCACGTCTATGCAATTAGTACGAAATTTCATATTATACAATAGAAAATAATATTTATGTCATTTATAATCCAATTTTTTTTCGTCAGACTACGTTTCCATTTTATCACCTCGAGCAAAAGAAATTAATTTCATACTAATGCCATGACGGTAAAAAAAAATTGGTCTAAAGAAATCATATTTCACAAATAATTACTTTACAATAGATTACTAATTTTATTTCTGTAATTCAAGCATTTTCTGACTGACTTTTTCTTGTAATGGTAAAGTTTATTGTCTATATATACGTATAGATGTATTATCTACTATTACACCCATAAAATTTCTCAAAGGGTTTCCCAAAACGTTTCAAAGACAAATTAGAAAAGTCACAAAGTATCTTCTATGTGTTCTATTGTTTGTAGAAGAAATATTTTTGAACTTATTTCAAGGCATAGCTTTCTCCAATGATAGATCATCTATGCAACTATGCACCAGTTGCTTGGACATGGTCTTAGATGATAGAAGCAGAGAAAAGGCTAAGTTCCTATGCAGACATCTCTTTCATTTAGGTATATATATATATTACACTTAGATTTTTCTTGTCCCATGAATTCATCATAAGCGTATCAGTTTTTTCTATTTTATTTTAATATTTTTTATGTTTGACTTTTTCATTTTGATCTACTTATTTACAATATATATATATATATGTATACACACACACATAAAGACTCCACCTAAATGAACCATACATATTTGCAATAAATATAAGTAAGTTATTTTGCATTTATATTTAAAAATATTATATAGACTGTGTTTACATAATAATAAAATCATTGTCCTCACTATATTAATTGTTGAGAGTCTAAGTGCTAAGATTCAATGTCACAAAATCTATTGGCAATTAATCAGTAACTTTACTAGTTATTTTACTTCAGTAAAATTGTATATGTCTTCACTATATAAAATATTTATAATTAGATCGATTTTATTGTGTATCTTTTTAATGTTGAATTCGTTTCCTTTATTTCTCCATTGATTTTGTTTCATATTAATATTTCTCAATTTTGATTATACTATCTTTTCTACACAGTAAACAAAATTATTAAATTATTAGTCAACTTTGCAGAAAAAAAACTAAATGATGTGATCTATGAAGATCCAAACAATTAAGGAGTTATTAGAAAGACACATTTTCTTGTGAAATTGATATTTAGATTCTTTATTTTGTTGTTGGGTTTTTGTATTGGCACGAAGTTCAACTACAAAAATAAAATGAAATGCCCAAATTGCAGGGTAGTTGAAATGGTGATGGCTAGTGCCTAATGATGAATTTGAGGATGATGATTCTTCATTAGATGCGCCAAATGTAAGTTCATGTACTTTGAACAATAACATAGTATTTTGCTTTCAATAAAAAACAAAATTATCATGAATATAACATTTTTTTGTTATGTTGAACATATCTAATTGTATTATTAATATTATTAATTTTTTTTTATTTGTGAGTTGATGTTATTAGATGTCAAGAGTTAGGATCACAAATATTTGAAATTTATGCTAAAATTGCAATTATTGTATGCCATAGTGTTTAACTGAAAATGCGTATACTTATTGCACCAAAAAAAATAAAAATAAAAAATAAAAAAGAGCCCATTTGTTTATAATTAATATTCAATTGAGCCCTTAAAATTTGTAAAAATAATTAAGTATGTCTTTCAAAATTTAGTGAAACATTCCTTTAATGAAAGTATATTTTATATGTTTGGAATTTATATTGATGAATTTTAACATTATATTTACTTCATGTTTTTTTTTTAGTTTCCTAATGCTAATCATCTTTTATAAATGTTTCCATAGAGTCCTGAAATCAATATCCACCAACACGATGTTAGGAATAATACATCAACTTCTGCGTAAGTACTATGAAGAATTCAATTTCTTAATTTTCAATATTTATTTCTGTGAAATATATTAATTACATATATCAGTAACTTTTAATTGTTATAATAATAAAATTGTTATTATAATCTCTTTTATATTATTATAATATTAGGGTGAAGATAAGAACTTGTCAACTTTACTTTTAAATCTCGTGAATGATCTCTGGTTTTTTAAAATAATAGATATATAATAACATTAAATTAATTTAACTTATGTGACAATTATAATAATTAATTTAGTCATGGACTATTTATGATGATCCTCAATTTTATGGGTTCTATGGTTGGTATGGTTGGTTCCTTGTTCTTTTTTCTTTTTTTAATGGACAATATTTGCACAATAATAATGTTAATTATTAAAACGAACATAACATGTATTAGTAAAATGAAAAACGTGCCACCAAATTTGTCGTGGTTTGAATCTTATGATTATGAATATTTATTGATTGGGCTTGCACTTAGCGTTGGACGGAGCCAAAACCAATTGTGAAGATTAATCAATTGGGAAAGTTTGTAAATGAAAAATATTTTCTTTTGTTTAACTATGTAATTGTTTGAATTCATTTGCTTATAGTTAATTTAATGGTTTGCAATTAATTTTATTGTATTTATATTTAGTGACACATCATTAGTTACAGAAAAGAGCAAATTTGTACAAAACTGAAAGTTAGTGTCAACATTGTACAAAAAAAATGAACAACACCACACTTATTAGGGAATTAAAATTAAAGATTCACTATCCTTAATTAGTGACCTGATCGCCAATATTTTGCCAAAATAAAAATAATAAAAAAAGAAAAAGATAAATATAATAATAATGATGATGATGATGGTGATGATGATTATTATTATTATTATTATCATTATTATTATTATTATAATAAAAAATAAACAGAGAAGTTAAAATTACTTATATATTACATTAAACTATGAAGTGATACGTTACACATTGCTTAAAAAAATAAATGCTTCATTTATAATTAGTTTGTCATTCTTGCAATGAAATAACATATTATATTCGTGAGTGAATTTATAGTTGATGCACTTTATTTTGCGGCAACATGTCAAAATTAATATCTACTCCGCTGATGTCGAGATATTTTTTGATTGATTTTTCTTGAAACAAAATAAATTTATTGCCTATATATAAAAAAAAATTCGCAACTACATACCTAAATTTTCCAGGGTTCCTTGTTATTTTTCATAGACTTATTTGAAAAATTAATATTTTAACCTTGATGTAAATTTGACTCTATTCAAATTATGTACTATTTGTGTAATTCGTGAACTTGTGGGACACAATAATTATAATTTTTGTGTAAAGTTAAAAAATTTGAGAACCTAACTCTTGATATATGATAACATAACACACAAATTTTAGAAATAAGTAAATAATAATACTTAATAAGTAAATAATAATACTTGTAACAACAACAACAAAAATCATAATAATATAATTAAATATGTTATATGCAGGACATTTTTTTCATTTAAAACTAAATAATATATTTTTCGTTCTTCATAGTTCACATTATTTAGATGTTATTGCTCTCCAAAGTTGACTAATAAATACAACATTAAAATCAATCATATTATAAAGTTACTAATTAATCTGTCAATAGATTTTATGACATTGAAACTTAGCACTTACACTCTCAAACACAATTATTATAAAGTGAACAACGATTTGAAATATAAATGCAAAATCTATACACAAATATTTCTTGTATAGTATGGTTCATTTGTATAGAGTTTTTTTTTTCAATTTAAATAAGTGGATCAAAATGAAAAAAAAAAAATCAAATATAAAGAATAGTAAAATAAAAGAAAAAAACTGAAATGATTGATGATGAATTCATGAAAAAAATCAAAGTGAAATATATATTTGTAAATATATACACACATATATATGTATGTGCGAGTGCGTGCATGCACATTGCATGGAGAAATTGTAAAATTCATTGTGTTATTTTTAGAAAATCCTAATTAAAGATATTTTGTCTTTTTTATTTTATAATTTCATTTTTTATTTTTTTAATTGCTCAAATTAAATCTTATTTTATGCTGAAATTCAATATTCTCATCTAATAATTGCACATATACTACATGACATTATCAAATGACAAAGCAAACAAAAAATTAATTATTGAATAATTAAATATTTGAAAAACTTTAAAGTTTTTTGCATCAATATATGTATATGAATCTTTGGTCTAGCGCTTAAAAGATATATAAAATATCAATTTTTGGGCAGTATGATTATTTTGTCTATTTTAGGTGAAAACTAGTACATTAGAAATCCAAGTGTCTTTAAATTTCTTGTATCAACTTATTTAATTCGTTAACGAGGTTGAATACTCAAGTTGAACTTCTCAATATTACTTGTTTTGAAGTTGATGGTTGGCAATAAGCAAATTAAAAAAAATAATAATAATAATAATAATAATAAAATAATAATAATAATAATAATAATAATAATAGTAATAATAATAATAATAATAAGATTAATATTAATATTAATAATAGTAATAATAATAATAATAATAATAATAATAATAATAATAATAATAATAATAATAATAATAATAATAAGTATAGAAGTATACATACTATATTAAAATGCATCAACTATAAAGGAATGTTTAAATAATAAAAATTAGGGACCAAGTCAATAGATAAGAATAGAAAATGTTTAATTTTAATTTCCTAATAAGTGTGGTGTTGTTCATTTTTTGTGCACTAATTGTACAAATTGCAATTTTCACACTAGCATAAAGAATATTAAAATCAAATAAAGTAACCTGAATTGATTGATGATATATATATATACACACACCTAAATGAAAGAGATGTTCGCATATGAGCTCAACCTTTCCTCTGCTTCTATCATCTAAGACCATGTTCAAGCAAATAGTGCATAGCTGTGTAGAAGATCTCAATATTTGAGAAATTCATGCCTTGAAATAACTTCATAAAATATTACTTCAACAAACAATAAAACACACATAGATAACTTTTCTAATTTGTCTACGAAAAATTTAGTGAAACCCTTTAAGAAAATTTGTGGGTATAATAGTAGTTAATACATATAGATTGAAATTTTTTTCGTTACAAGAAATAATCAGTCAAAAAATACTTGAATTGTAGTAATAAAATTAGTAATATATTGTCATGAATTTCAGTAATAAAATTAGCATTATATTGTAAAGAAATTGTCGGTGAAATCCAAGCATCTTTGAATTTTGCTCAAGTTGTGTGAGGGATATTGACTTTAGGAGACTTGAGGACATAGCATAAAGAAATCATAATAATAATAATAATAATAATAATAATAATAATAATTATTATTATTATTATTATTATTATTATTATTATTATTATTATTATTATTATTATTATTATTATTATTATTATTATTATAATAATAACAACAACAACAACAACAACAACAACAATAATAGTAATAATAACAACAACAACAACAAAAAAAATAAATAAATAATAAATATATATATGTACTATATTAAAATGCATCAACTATAACTGAATGTTCTTAATTTTTTTATTCAATGTGTAAGTTATCAGTTGAAAGTTAACTACTAAATATTTCTTGTATAGTATGGTTCATTTGTATAAAGTTTTTTTTTTTTCTATTTAAATAAGTGGATCAAAATGAAAAAAAATCTAATATAATGAATAGTAAAATAAAAGAAAAAAAACTGAAATGATTGATGATGAATTCATGAAAAAAACAAAATCAAAGTGAAATATATATTTGTAAATATATACACACACATATATGTGTGTGTGCGCGTGCGTGCATGCACACTGTATGGAGAAATTGTAAAATTCATTGTGTTATATTTAGAAAATCCTAATTAAAAGAAATATTTTGTCTTTTTTATTTTTATAATTTTATTTTTTATTTTTTTAATTGCTCAAATTCAATCTTATTTTCGGCTGGAATTCAAGGTTCTCATCTAATAATTGCACACATACTACATGACATTATCAAATGACAATACAAACAAAATATTAATTATTGAATAATTAAATATTTGAAAAACTTTAAAGTTTTTTGCATCAATATATATATATATATATGAATTTTTGGTCTAGCACTTAAATGATATATAAAATATCAATTTTTGGGCACTATGATTATTTTGTCTATTTTAGGTGAGAACTAGTACATTAGAAATCCAAGTATCTTTAAATTTCTTGTATCAACTTATTTAATTCGTTAACGAGGTTGAACACTCAAGTTGAAGTTCTCAATATTACTTGTTTTGAAGTTGATGGTTGGCATAAAAAAATTAAAAAATATATAATAATAATAATAATAATAATAATAATAATAATAATAATAATAATAATAATAAATATATAAGTATACATACTTAAATGCATCAACTATAAAGGAATGTTTAACTAATAAAAATTAGCGACCAGGTCAATAGATAAGAATAGAAAATGTTTAATTTTAATTTCCTAATAAGTGTGGTGTTGTTCATTTTTTGTGCATTAATTGTACAAATTGCAATTTTCACACTAACATAAAGAATATTAAAATAAAATAAAGTAACCTGAATTGATTGATGATATATATATATATATATATACACCAAAATGAAAGTGATGTTCGCATATGAGCTCAACCTTTCCTCTGCTTCTATCATCTAAGATCATGTCCAAGCAAATGGTGCATTGCTGTGTAGAAGATCTCAATATTTGAGAAAGCCATGTCTTGAAATAACTTCAAAAAATATTACTTCAACAAACATTAAAACACACATTAGATAACTTTTCTAATTTGTCTATGAAAAATTTAGTGAAACCCTTTAAGAAAATTTGTGGGTATAATAGTAGTTAATACATATATATGTACATATAGACGGTAAATTTTTTCGTTACAAGAAATAATCAGTCAAAAAATACTTGAATTGTAGTAATAAAATTAGTAATATATTGTACATGAATTACAGTAATAAAATTAGCATTATATTGTAAAGAAATTATTGGTGAAATCCAAGCATCTTTGAATTTTGCTCAAGTTGTGTGAGGGATATTGACTTTAGAAGACTTGAGGACATAGCATAAAGAAATAATAATAATAATAATAATAATAATAATAATAATAATAATAAATAATAATAACAACAAGAATAATAATAATAATAATAATAATAATAATAATAATAATAACAACAACAACAAGAATAATAATAATAAGAATAATAATAACAAGAATAATAATAATAACAATAATAATAATAATAATAATAATAATAGCAACAACAACAAATAAATAATATATATATATATATATGTACACTATTGAAATGCATCAACTATAACTGAATGTTCTTAATTTTTTATTCAATGTGTAAGTTATCAGTTGAAAGTTAACTAAATATAAATGAGAATGTACTCTATGTGCAATTTTTGTGCAATAAAGTATGCAAATTACAATTAAACACTAATGTTAACCCTTGTGCAAAGTTAATATCTGTGACCCTAACTCTTGATATCCAATAACATCAACTCACAAAAAAAAAAAAAAAAAAAAAAAAAAAAGTAAATAAAAAAAATAATAATAATAATTTAATTAGATATGTTCAACATACAAAAAAATGTTATGTGCACTACAATGTTTTTTTTTTTTTCATTTAAAGATAGAAACTTTGATTTCATCAAAGTACATAAATTTACATTTAGCACATCTATCATCATCCTTAAATATATCATTCGGTACTCGCCATTAATCATTTCCCACAACCCAGCAATTTGGGCATTTCATTTCACCTCTATAGTTGAACTCTTTGCTAATACAATCCACAACAAAAATAACTAGTTATTGTTTCGCCTTCATAGTTGAACTCCAACAATTCATGTAATTGTTGTTGCAGTGCAAAGTTGACTAATAAATTAACAATTTCATTTTCTATGTAGAAAATATACCTAGGAATAATAAATGATTGATGAGACGCAAGAAAAATTCCGATGAAATCTATATATGTAAATGTAACTATCTACATGAAAAAGATGTTCGCATATCAGGTGAGCTTTTCCTTTGCCCCTATCATAAAAGACCATGTCCAAACAAATGGTGCATAGTTGTGTAGATGATCCATCATTTAAAAATGAAAGAACTTAGAAAATATTTCTTCAACAAATTATAGAACACACAGAAGATGCTTTGTGACTTTCGAATTTGGTTTTGAAAAATCTGGTGAAGGAGGAAACTGTGGGTATAATACTAGAGAATACATCTATACATATATATAGACAATAAAATTATTATGTTACCAGAAAATATCTGTCAAAAAATGTTTGAATACAATAATAAATATAGTAATGTATGGTAAATTAATTATTTGTCAAATAATTTTTGTAGATTACTCTTTTTTCCGACCGTTAGGCCATTAATGAGAAATTACTTTTTCTGTTGAAGGTGATAAAATGGATTACATAGTTGGACAACAAAAGTCATACTATAAATCACATAAATATTATTTTCTACTGTCTAATTTAGGAATTTCGTAATTATTGTTTACACGTCATGCATATAATTATATCTCAGGCTTAAAAGGATTATTAATATTTGCAAAAATCAAGTGAATGTGAACCATAAAATTATAAGTTCAAAATTTGTGTAAAAATAGAGAAATGTCTTGTATGTGGCCATTTTATGAAATATCTCGAATTTATTAGCACTTTATAAATATTTCTTTTATGTTTCAGAGTTTTTAAACTATCTAAGTACTTTTACGCATTATGCCTTTTACCAACAATAGATTGTTTAGAAGTTGTGCGCTGATGTATCGAATTTTTTAAGCTATAATAAGTTATTTAGTGATTGTTTACACATTGTTCATTTGTTGTGCATTAAGTTTACAAATTGTAATGTTAGAAACTATATTTAATTACGTGCGAATTTGGTCATTTTTTAAAATGATGATGTGGCCCTAACACAAAATAGAAATTATTTATTATTTTTATAATTTTTAAACTTACCGAAAACAAAAACTAAAAATGTCGTTCTTATGAAAGAAAAAGAAAAAGTTTTTTTTTTTTTTTTTGTACTTTTGTATTTTTGTATAAAGTTTAAAATAATAATATGAGAACCAACTCTTTAGCTATAATAACATTAACTCATAAATTTGAGCACAAGAAAACAACATCATCATTATTATAATTAAAATAATAATAACAACAACAACAAAAAAAAAAAAAAAAAAACAAAAAGTTATATGAATGATCTTTTTTTTTCTTTTTTTTGAAGCAATCTCTCAAAGTAATTGATTTTACATTCGACTATGTAATAAAGAATCGTCATCCTTAAATTCACTATCAAGAACTAGTCATTCAATATTTTCTATCACCCTAAAATTTAGGCATTTTATTTCACCTATATAGTTGAACTCTGAGCTAATACAATCTAGGATAAAAATAAATAATTTTAATATTACTTTCCAAAAAGAATGTCTCTCTCAACAAAATCAACTGATAACTAATATATATACATATATATATATATATAGTACATGGAATACATGGCATAATTAATTCAACGTGAACATGAAAAAATAAAAGATTAATAATGAAATAAAAAGAAAGTTGATGATACAATTATATTTTAATAAAATAACTATTCTAATTACACAATACTCTTCCAATGGATCTTATGAGATTGAATCGTTGCACTTTTACTCACAAACATAATTAAATATGTTTGGCAAAATATTGGAATGTTTAATTTTAATTTCCTAATAAGTGTGATGTTGTTCATTTTTTGTGCATTAATTGTGCAAATTGGAATGTTGACACTAACTTTCACTTTTCTACAAATTTGGTATGAATTGCTACGAACACACATATTTAAAGATTAATTACTCTAAGCAAATGAATTAAAACTATTACATAAATTAAACAAAAGAAAATCATATTCGATATTCATAAACTTTTCCAATTTATAATGAACTTTTATTCTCAAGATTATGTATCTGTTTCATCGACTAATTGTTCTTTGAAGACACAAGCTAATTGACTCTGACTCGATCTAGCACTAAATGCAAGCCCAATTGATTGATCTCCATAATCATATATTGAGGACGATTCAAACCTCATCATGTTTGTTGGACATGGTATCTAGTATCCTCGATGGAGTTATTCATTACAATTACATGTTAAAATGTGTTCCTACTTCTTCATCACTATGACTAACCATTTGATGGATCTGTTAAATTTTAAACAATATTTTTTTTTTAATGAAAAGAATAATAAATTTAAAATAATTTGAAACTCACCTATTATGTAGAAGAGTTGCCTAAATGATTTATAGACACCATTGTAGTCGTCCCACTAGCAGCAGAAGATAGTGGAGCTACATTAATTTGACCCCTTTTATACATAAAAGTTAAATGTTAGTTAACAATAAGATCCTTTAACTTAGTCTTATTATATAATTTGATTATTTAACTTCATGTGTTGACCCTACAAAATTAATCTGCAATTGCTTCTTTCGTAAGGGATTAATAAATGAGATATGTGGTCCTGTATTGTAAAATAGGGTTCATCATGTTTTTCATTTTACTAGTGCATGTCATGTGCGTTTTAATAGTTAACATCATTATTGTGCAAATATTATGCATCAAAAAAAAAAAAAGAAAAAAAAGAAAAAAGAAGGAACCAAACATAGAATAAAGTTGAGGATCAACATAAATATTAGATGATTAAATTAATTACTATAATTGTCACATAAGTTAAATTAATTTAATGTTATTTTATATCTATTATTTCAAAAAAATTGGTGAGAGACTTTATATAAATTCACCTTAATTAGTTCCTTAATAAGATGAAATACATTTTGAATTTTCTAGCAATTATAAATTACTTATATATATAATTAATATATTTTATTGAAATAAATATTACCAATTAAAATTTGAAATTCTTCATAGTACTTATGTAGAAGTTAATATTAAAATGCATCAAGTATAAATTCCACACGCATATAATATATAGCTTCATTAAAGGAATGTTTCCAATTTTTAAGATATTAATTGAATGTTAATTATATATAAATGAAATTGTATTTAAACTTTTAAATTTTAGTTCATGTTTTTGCGCAACAAGTATACGAATTTGCAGTTGAACTTTTGATATCTAATAACTTCAAGTCACACATTTTTCAGGCACCAGCCCCGGCTCCACAGCCACGCTCCAACTGCACACAAAAGGCCTCTTGACCACTTTCTCGCCATGCCCCTGCAGACGTCTTTGTCCGACAACAGAGTCACTGTGGATAATCCGTTTGCACCATTGGCACACCAAAATCCTTTTTGTGACGATACAAATTGCTGGCCAAGGCCTGGGCATACAACAAATTCACGATAGTGCCCAATTGTTCCGTGAGTTCGTCCAATCATGTGCGAGAACAACCTCACATAGGGTTTAATCGCTCAAGTCAAGGGAAAAATATCCTAATGTTATCAATCAAATTTAATCAACCATAGCAAATAATGTTCATAGGATTTAAATACTAGCATCATAATCAAGCAAAATAAAAGAAAGTCCGATAGTTTTGGACCAAATAAATAAAGTATAAAATAAAGACAATAAATAATTTAAACCCGTAGGTTAGTTGGGTATAATTTCTCCGAATAATGAAGCACAGATTCGTCTCCACCATGTGTTCAAAATTATTCTAAGAAATAAAATATTAATTTGTTTTGACAGTTCAAATTAGTATTTTAATTCTAATTGTTATTCATGAATTTCTTGACATGTGACATATTTGAGTGATTGAGGCATAGCTAGTAGCATTATGTTGAACTAATTGTGATATTTTGTTTAACTAAATTGAACCTATATGCTAATATAAATAATTGCAGCTATGTTGATTATTGATATAAAGTTAACCGTTGTCATGAAATTAATGCTATCATTGAACGATATAGAACGTTATTAAGCTCAACTGATTAATGTTAGAGATTGATTGAATGTTATGTTAGATCAATTAAATAAATAAATAAATAAAAAAGAAGATTATCATATCTATCATAATAATTCTATGATAATAAGCTTGAACTGCAGGAATTTATATGTTAGAACATAACTGAATACAATGCCCTTGGATCACTTTTATCTTTTATTAATATCACGAATTTCGTCATTGATTTGTTTCATGGTTTAGAAATTTACCTGAATTAATTATTATTTAAAAATCAACTCACCCCATCCCTTTCTTTTTAATTAATTAGACTCAAAAAGAAATTTAACTCTCTTCCCTAGGATTCGATCCTACTCATTACTTATACAATTTTGAGAGTAGAAATTTATTTATTTTGGTTTTACACCCATCAAAAATAGATTATATTTATTTCTTATATCAAACTATTACTTAAATTAAATTACATTAAGTATAACAAAAGACCTTTCCAATAACAAAATATTTTCTAAATTAAAATAAAGTTGTATGAGGCCTTTTTTGTTAATTTAATAAGAATGAACCATGATGGATCATATGGTTTCCAAATCATAATATTCATTCTTTTTAAAATATCTTAATAAATATATATACTTAATATAAAAGTAGAAACGCTAAAAATAAGAGTTTTGACAGATGTCATCACCACAAAAATTTACTATATTTAATATAAAAGAAATAAAAGAAAAACCCCTAAAAATATACTAAAATGATACATGTCACTTCAAGAATATTCTGCATTTTATACTTAGAAAATATCTTTTAAAAATTTATATACAGGAAAAAAGTAGTTTTTTTTCTATCTAAAATTTTATAATTCAAATAACGTTTTTGTTACAAATTTGTCTTTGAAATACGATATTTTGTATTAATCATCTTTTTACGATCTTTAATTTTATACCAATATTGTATGTATATAAAAAATATTGTATTTAAAATATTAAATAATTTTTTTACAATGTTATTTAAAATATGTGTTAGATTTGAATAAAAATTGGATAAAGTTCTTATATGAATTTTTTACAATTTTATTTATGCCCGTTTTTAATATATGATATATCAATTTAGATCTTTAATTTGACACAAATATTGTATATATTAAAATACATAATTATATTTAGAATTATGGATATAATTTTTATTGATGCAATATAGTTCTTTTATACATTGAATTATTAATTTTGAAATTTTGATATATGTGATGAATTTGAATATAAAGTATATCAAATTGTTGTATGAATTTAAGCTAAAAATAGAAATAAGTTTTTTATAAAAATAAAAATATTATACTATTAGTTTATTATTTAATTTCAATAATTTATAGTAAATTAAAATATTTATATTCATTTCAGGAATAACATCAAGTCACACATTTTGAAAATAAATAAATAAATAAATAAATAAATAATACTAATAATAATAATAATAATAATAATAATAATAATAATAATAATAATAATAATAATAATAATAATAATAATAATAAAACGATTAGATATGTTCAACATAATAAACAAAAAAGTGTTATAATCACCATAATTTTCTAATTTATACTATGTAATTGTTCAAAGTATATGAACTTACATTTGGCGCATCTAATGAAGAATCATCGTCCTCAAATTCATCATTAGGTATTAGCTATTGACAATTTTCAACTACCCTACAATTTGGGCATTTCATTTTGTCTTTGTAGTTGAAATATATGCCAATACAATCTAGATTTAAAAAATGAAAAATTTAAATATAATTTTGCAAGAAAATATCTCTTTATAATAACTCCTTAATTGTTTGATCGTTATAGATCACATCATTTAGTTTTTTTTTTGTGCAAAGTTGACTAATAACTTAATAGTTTTATTTTTTTGTGTAAAAATGTTAAAAATGAAACAAAATCAACAGAAAATAAAGGGAATAAGTGCAACATTAACAATATACACAAACAAAATCGATTGTATTATAAATATTTTATGATATTGAATCTTAGCACTTAGACTCTCAAACACAATTGCTATTTAAATACAACCTATATAATATTTTAAATATAATTGCAAAATCCACGTACATATATTTCTTGAAATGTGTATGTTTCATTTAGGTAGACTTTTTATATAATTTTTAAATAAGTGGATTAAAATGAAAAAAAACAAAACTGAAATAAAGAATATTAAAATAAAATAGAAAAAAATTGAAATGATTGATGATGAATTCATGGCACAAGAAATATTCAAGTTAAATATATATGAAAGAGATATCTGCATACAAGCTTAGCCTTTCATCTCCTTCTATCACCATGTCCAAACAAATGGTGAATAGCTTAGCCTTGAAATAATTGGAAAAAAAATATTGGTTCAACAAACAATCGAACATACAGAAATACTTTGTGACTTTTCTATTTTGTCTTTGAATACTTTCGTGAAACCCTCTGAGAAAATGTGTGGGTATAATAGTATAGAATACATATATATGTATATATAGAAAATAAATATTTTTGTTACAAGAAAAAAAAAAGTTAGAAAATTCTAATGAAATTAGTAATATATTGTAAAGTAATTATTCATGAAATATGATTTCGTTAGACCAATTTTTTTTACCGTCAGGACATTAATAAGAAATTAATTTTTTTTGCTGGAGGAGATAAAATGAAAAAGCAGTCGGACGAAAATAAAATCAGATTATAAATCACATAAAGATTATTTCCTAGTGTATAATTTAGGAATTTTGTAATAATTGCATGCACATCATATATGGAATTGTATATTTGAGGCTCAAAAGGATTATCAATATTTGCAACGATAAAATGTATGTGCACCAACAAAATTTGAAGTTTAAAATTTATGTAAAAATGGAGAAATGTTTTGTATCTCTAGACATTTTATGAAAATCACTTGAATTCATTGCCCTATTATGAAAAATCCTTTTATGTTTAGGAATTTTTAAACTATTTAGTAACCTAAGCACTTTTACTTGTTTTGTCTTTTTACAAACTACAACATGTTATTTACAAGTTGTGCGTTGATGTATCGAACTGATTACATGTTGTACAAATACAACCACTTATTTAAAGAAATTATGTCATAATCTCAATAAAATTAAATGACAATACAAATATAAAATTATTAATTAAATAATCTTATAATTTCAAATTAAATGATAATGCAAATATAAAATTATTAATTATTAAATAACTGAAATTATACATACATTAAAATGTTAATGCATGAAATTATATAAAAAATAATATTCCTCAGTCATGGGTCCAAATAAAAAATATAAAATAAACAATCAATCTTTACATCCACGTAAGCTTTTATATATATATATATATATATATATATATATGTGTGTGTGTGTGTGTGTGTGTGTGTACATATATGTCTTCTAAAAGATGTTACTAATTTTATAACTTGTTGATAAGGAGCATGTATGATTCATTAGTTTGATTTTTGTTTTGACTTTATTTGTAAACATGTGGATCAAAATGAAATTTTAATCAAAAATTAAAATTAAATAATAAAGGAAAATTGAAATGATGGAGGATGAATTTATGACACAAGAAAATTGAGTCCTGTTTAAATGTATATTTACAATTATGTCTTATAACAATTTTTAGTTTGCGAACCTAGTCCTAATTTTTGTGAAAATTAAGAATTTTGCCAGAATTTGACATCTAAGTGTCACGTGCTTTTTTTTCAGCCAAACTTTTCTGATGTGACTTTTAAAAATGTAAATTATATAATATATTATTATATTTATATATTCCTTGTATACTTTATTTTTTTAAATAAGAAACCTAACAAATAATAGATAAATAATATATTTAAAATGTAAATTAAATAAATAAAATATTAAAAGTATAAATTACATAAATATATGTATTCCATTTGTATATTCTAATATACTTTATCTATATACATAATAAAAAATGTAAATAATAGATAAATAACATATAAAAATGTAAATTACATAAATATATTATTACATTTATATATTCCTATTATAATTTATCTATATCAATAATAAAAAATGTAAATAATAGATAAAATTGTATTAAAATGTAAATTACATGAATTTAATATACAATTATATATTCCTAATATACTTTATTGTTATAAATAATAAAAAATGTAAATAATAGATAAATAATATAGGGAAATTACAACGGACGACCAGTCCGTTTCTAGTCTGGCTCGAGATTTTCAAACCTGGAATCCCAATTTGTCATAGTTTCTGTCCAACATTTAATTCCTCCCTTTTATCTGCTGAATACTATTGTCTTGCATTTCGCCTCTTATTTGATTATGTGTTGGCATATTCATCAAACATTGGTATCAATATTACAATAATGAGATAAATGTTCATTGCTATTTGAGAAAGCAAGGCATTGGTTATATGATAGTTATGCCATAGTAAATGTGATCCGAGGATTATCTAATATGCTGACATCGTTGAAGGATTACATTGTAATTTCAATTCAGTGAATTAAGCGCATAGAACTATGGTATCGTCTGTTGTCATTCGTTGAGAATGTGTTCCCTTAATGCTGACATCAGCATCACATTAGCCCTCTCAATTCCCAGGACCTGCTTGCAAACATATCTCCTGACCAGTTGATTTTATCCGTGTGCTGCACCATTGTCGTTTGGATGGTCCAGTTAGTGTTACTTTTAGAGCTTTGAATAACTAAGTAGATGTTATTTACAGTAATAAGATTTTGGAGCGAAATGGTTGTCATATGCATTGAGAATATTTTCTTTTGGTCGGCTGGCGCAGGATTTAGTTTCTTTTGAAGTTGAACACTGAAGGTATTTAGAATATTTATGAAGGTAAGAAATAAAGATTGAAGAAGGATTACTTAGTTAGGCTTGGAAGATTATTAAAACAAGAGATATTTAGTTAAGGGAAATAAGAAATATTTGGAGATTTGGAAGAGAGTGGAGAATTGCTTTTTATTTTTTACATATATGAATTTACATTACACACCCATATATATATTGTCATGAGAAGCTTCATGACTTCTTCCTATTTCTAGAGTATTCTACAAATTTCTAGAATTTATTCTACAATTTTCTTATTCTATATATTTCTAGAAACATGTTTTCTAATCCAACCTAGATATTTCTAGAAACTAGTAGATTACAAAATCATTTATTCCTAGATTATTCTAGAATGTGCGCCAAATTCTAGTACTCCAATTGGTGCTCATTCGGATAATTCCAAGCTTTTCTCGTAATGTCTCGAATTTTGATTTTGGTAGTGCTTTCGTAAAAATAACAACTATTTGGTCTTTTGTCCCAATATACTTTAGCTCTATTTCTTTGTTGTTTGTGGCCTCTCGTAAAAAGTGATATTTGATAGCAATATGTAGTCCTGCTGTGATGTATGGGATTCCTCGCCATGGCTATTGCAGACTTATTGTCGCAGTAGATCTCTGTAGGATTTTCTTGATTTTCTCCCATATATCCAAGGATGCGCCTTAACCAAATAGCTTGACTTGTTGATAATGTTGCTGCAACATACTCGGCTGCAGATGATTGTGCTACACAGTCTTGCTTTTTAGATGACCATGAAAATACACCTGAACCCAGTGAGAATGAGTATCCTGATGTACTCTTCATATCATCTGCTAGCCCCGCCCAGTCACTGTCATTGTAGCGATCAATTTTGAGTCGTCTATAGATTCATATAATATTCCATAATCATTTGTGCCTTGCAAATATCTTTATATTCTCTTTGCAGCTCCAAGGTGAATTTGGCTTGGATCTTGCATGAATCTTGATAGTAAGCTTGTTGCGTACATAATATCTGGTCTTGTGGCTGTTAGGTATAGTAAACTCCCAATGAGGCTTCTATATGAAGATGCGTCTGCTTTTGGTGCACTATCTTCTTTCCAGAAATTTTCATTTGTGACCAAAGGAGTAGCAACGTATATGCAGCGATCCTTATTAAATTTCTGTAAAAGATTCTCCGTATACTTCTTTTGTGAGATAAATATCCCTTTTTCTTCTTGTCTTACCTCAATGCCGAGGAAGTAGTACATCAACCCAAGGTCAGTCATTTCAAAGGTCTTCATGTCATTTTTTAATTCCTTGATCATTTCTTCATTGTTTCCTGTGTAGATAATATGATCAACATATTGAGAAACAATGAGTTTGTCTTTGTTACCTTGGGTCTTGATGTAGAGCGTCAGCTCACTTTCACTTCTTTTGAATCCTTGACTGATGAAGTAGTTGTCAATTCAACTGTACCAGGCTCGTGAAGCTAGCATTTTTTTTAGCCTCAGAACTTTATCTTTTTTGTCCTTCTACCATGAACCTTTGGGGTTGTTCAACATATATCACTTCTTCAAGACAACCATTGAGAAAGGCTGACTTGACATCCAATGGATGGATCTTCCATTTCTTCTGAGCCGCTAGTGCGATAAGAGCCCTTATTGTGTCCAAACGCACAACTGGAGCAAATGTCTCATTGTAATCAATTCCTAGTAACTGTGAGTATCCTTTATCAACTAGTCATGCTTTGTGTTTTTGAATTTGATCCATCTAGGTTGAGTTTTGTCTTGTAGACCCACTTAACTCAGGTTAAGTTTTGATCCATCTAGGTTAAGTTTTGTTAAGTTTTGAATTTGATACGGTTGTTCAAAAAAAAACATGAGGGATGCCGACATGCAGGTCATAAGCCGGCTTTGATGCTTTTCTTTCATAGCATACATGGAAGCCAATCTTATAACTGAAGTCGTAGAGAATGGAAAGGATTGGGAGCCCTCAAGATTATTCACTCCGAGAGTCTTCCCGGGGCTAGTGATTTTGAGGTATATGATCTACCAAGTCCTCTCCTAGTCTCTGACTGAAGCTAATTGGGCTGCTGTGTGAAAGTCTTATCCAGAAACATCTCCCGAAACTGCTGACTAATCAATCACCTCCTCGTGAACTTTGTGCCAAATTGAGCAGAGGCTTCGGGTGAAACCTTCTCTTCAAGGTACCATGATTAACTGGATTGTGAAGGGACAGGCGGTACACCGGGTGGTACGCAGTGACGAACAAGAGCTTGCCTAGACAGGATATGCCTTATCTGCAAGATTTGTAGCCAATCATGGGCGAACGACGGGAATTGAACCCACGCATGGTGGATTCACAATCCACTGCCTTGATCCACTTGGCTACATCCGCCCCTCTACTCTAATTTCTTTAAAAGTAAAGAAAATTGTGTATATATTTTATATTAATCCTATTAATATTTTTTTGAGCCATTTCTTGAGCATAGCCCCATTTTGGCACGATAGCCCTTAGCTTTTAGTCTTTAGTTGGCCGGCAACCTCTTTGTTATTAGGTAGATCCACTAACTCCTATGTTTGATTTTTCTCGATCATCTTGATTTCTTCTTCCATGGCGTTTATCCATTCTTTTTGTTTGATGGCAACTTCAAATGTTTTGGGCTCCATGGCCACAAAGTTGCACGTCTCATAAATTTTCCTGAGTGTCCTTTCTTGGTGATGAATCTAGAGATAATTGTTCTTTACTTGGAGGAGACGATGTAGGTTGTGTAGTGTTTCTTGGAGTTTTCGTCCTTCTGTTCCTTCTTCCTCACAAGCATGCAATGGTTGTGGTACCATGATGCTTTGTTTTTCCACTCTTTCTTCTTCCCAATTCCTTTTTGTATTTTTGTTGAACTCCACATCTCGACTGATGACTAGCTTACTAGTTTTAAGGTTGTAAATTATGTATCCTTTAGATTGAGAGCTCTAGCCCAAGAATATACCTTTCTCTATTTTCTCCTCCAATTTGTGCCGTTTCTCTTTTGGGATGTGGACGTAACAGATACTCCACTCTTAGATGTTGTGCTGACAATTTCTGACCGGTCCATTCTTCAATTGGTTTTTTATTTTGCATGGCCTTTGTTGGACACTTGTTGAGTAGATAAACTGTTGTGTAAATTGCTTCAGCCCAAAATTCCTTTGGTATGCTCTTTTCTGCAAGCATTGTTCTAGCCATCTCCATCATGGTCCTGTTTTTCCGTCCGGACACGCCATTTTGTTCTGGAGCGTAGCCAACAGTTAGATGATGGTTGATTCATTCTTCTTTGTAGAATTTATTGAACTCTTTTGAGGTATATTTTGTGCCTCTATCACTCCTTAGGACTTTGATTCTTCGTCCACTTTGATTCTCCACAAGATTCTTGAATCTTTTAAAGATAGTGAAAACTTCTGATCTTTCTTTCATAAAATAGACCCAAGTCATTCTTGTATAATCATCAATATAGAGGATGAAGTACCTGTTTTTCTCGAGCGTAGGAGTCCTCATTGGTCTGCATATATCTGTATATACAAGCTCTAGGATTTGTTTAGGTCTCCATGTTTTTCCTGAAGGAAATGGCTTCCTATGTTGTTTTCCTTCCATGCATTTCTCACACACATCATCTTTTATTTGGATTGCTGGAAGTTCTTTCATCATATTTTTGTGATGAAGTTTCTTTAATCTATGGAAGTTGAAGTGTCCAAACCTTCAGTGCCATAGCCATGATTGGTTGTCTTCTTAGGCTTTTATTGTTGTTTCAATATATTGCCATCGAAGTGGAAAATTCTGTTGTTTCTGCATTTTCGCAATAGCTATCACCCTATTTTTATTTTTATTATCATATATTGTGCTCGAGTCTGCTTTGAATACTAGTTCATATCCTTTCTCCATCATCTGACCCACACTCAGGAGATTAGTGTCAAGTTTAGGGACTAGTAGTACCTCAAGGATGAGATGCGTACCTATTTTGGTGTTGGCTACAATTGTACCTTTATCTTCAACTTCCACTCGTTCTCCGTTCCCGAGCATGACTTGGGATTTGATGGACCTGTCGATATTCTTAAAATTCTTCTCATCTCCGGTCATATGAGTGTTGTAGCCATTATCTAAGAACCAAGTGTCATTCTTCACTTCTGATGTATTATGGCACACATAGAAGAGGTTGTCTTCCTTCTCAATCTTCCAGGTGACTAAATCTTCCACAACTTTTAATTTTAGATTGGAATGCATTTTCTACAGATTCATTTTCACGCATACTTAGTCTCTTCTCATAAGCCTCAAGTGAGCCTACCAATTCTGTCACCAATAGCTTATCTATATCTTTAATTTCTTTTGTTGTCGTGATGATCGGGTCATATTTCGCAGGAAGAGTAATTAATATTTTTTCGACTACCCTCTTGTCACTAATATTTTCACCATAAGCTTTTAATTGATTAACTATTTCTCTTAATCGAGTGTAGTAATCTTTTACGGTCTCAGATTCTTTCATTTTCATATTCTCCTGTTCTCTTCTAAGAATTTGTAGTTTGAGATGGCATACCTTATCACTTCCTTGATATTCCTCCTTTAAAGTATCCCAAGCCTCCTTTGATGTTTAGTATCCCAAGCCTCCTTTGATGTTTTAGCTCCGCTAGTTCTTGGAAATAAAGACTCAGCCATAGCCTTTGGCAGTGTATAGAGAGCCAAGTTGTCCTTCTCCATGTTTTTATCTAAGTTTTCTTTGTCTGTCGTAGACAAAGTAGATACATCTTCAGGGATAGAATATCCCTTGTCAATGATATCCCATAGGCTTTGAGACATGAAATATGTCCTTATTTTGATAGCCCAATAATTATAGTTTTCTCCCGAAAAGATAGGAATTGGAATTTGGTGATTATTTAGTAGAGTGGCCATAGTATTTTGTATGAAGATAGATTAGTAGAGATTTGGGGATTGTGGAGTGGAAGCTAGCTTAACCTAGTTAGTAATCCAATCAGCTCTGATACCACTGAAGGTATTTAGAATATTTATGGAGGTAAGAAATAAGATTGAAAAAGGATTACTTAGCTAGGCTGAGAGATTATTAGAACAAGAGATATTTAGTTAAGGGAAATAAGAAATATTTGGAGATTTGGAAGAGAGTGGAGAATTGCTTTTTATTTTTCACATACATGAATTTACATTACATACCCCTATATATATTGTCATGAGAAGCTTCATGACTTCTCCCTATTTCTAAGAGTATTCCATAAATTTCAAGGATTTATTCTACAACTTTCTTATTCTATATATTTCTAGAAACATGTTTTCTAATCCAACCTAGATATTTCTAGAAACGAGTAGATTACAAAATCATTTATTCTTAGATTATTCTAGAATGTGCACCAAATTCTAATAACAAAGCTCTGCATGATAGTATGTGTAATGTTTTCCATCCCTATCAAAATCCATGGTATAGTATATATTGCATTCTACACCACACCAGTTTTAGTAATTACCACATATTCACACACATGGATATATGTAAGAATATATATTATGTAAATATGTGTTATTTCCACACCCAGTGTTTCAAGATACAGATAAACCTACTTCTATTATGTTGCATCGATATCCCTCATGTTTCTCCTTCAATTGACTAAGCGTTCACACTTTATAGCTGTAATAGTTTTGCAATTAGCCTAGTTTCAGCCTGCTCTTAGATTCTGTCTATATCGAACCAACTGAAGAATTTACATAACTGAGTTTGCCGCAGACCTCAAGACCCAAATATAACAAGATCCTTTTGAAGAAGCCCAGTGCAAATGTATGGTGGCCATACTAGCTACACTCAAAGGGCTCCATCGGCGTAGGAGATGTCTCCATCGGTTTACTCATGTTGATGACTTCTCTTTAATGATTGACCATTTTGGTTATCAGCAGCAAGTACCTGAGATAGATATTGTTCAAGAATTCACATGTTTTATCTTACCCTTCCTTCCCTTTTACTTTGGGCTTGCAATGCACAATTTTGTGAATAATGGTATAGTTTTTTATGTTGGTTAGTATCATAATTTTCCGCGACACTTTATTCTCCAGCCAAGGTTTTGTAAATGGGGTATCATTGTGGTTGTAACGAGCACATTTGATTTTCGAGCTGAGAAATGCAAAAACACATTTAATTTTTATTTAGGCTAAGCGTCTTCAACTTTCTAGTATTTTTGATATGGTAATGATTGAAATTTGGAACCATACAAAACAAAAAACTCTAGCCAATTTCCAGAATAAACAGCATGCTGATTTCAGTTATTTGATTCATTTCCACTTATCTATGTCTGTATGAATTTGAAGTGCATGGTCAAAACACAAACCAAAATTCATATTTGACCGTAGGATATTTTATCTGATTGACAATAATGAATGAGGGTATAGCAGAGATCATGCTAACATGCACAGTTCTCTTTTGGCAGAATTAGATGTTTCTGATTCTGAGAAAGCTTAAATGTATAAAAAACAATTATTGTTGAATTCAGCAGCAACAATAAAAAACGTTAAAATATTTTATTTTTATTTAGAGTAGCAGGATCCTGTGTGTTATAGAACTTCAACCTTCTGCATCTTGTGGCAAATAGCATTTGTGAGTTTGTTTGAGGGTACTACAAGGAAAATCAGGATCGTTAGTGGCATTTATTTTTAACAAGAAAAGCTTTGAGTTTCACAAGTAGCTTGTCTTCATTTTCCTGAAACATATATTGGGACACTTAAATCAAGTTGGTGCAGAGGAGGTTTCTATTTTCCCGACAAACATGGGTGTTTGGGTCCTGCTTCACTAGTGTACATCAACTGAATCTTGAGCGCTCAAGTGTTCTTATTGTCAATGTTTGATGTTCACCAAAAAAAAGTTCTACAAATGACATGTGGTGGTAGGCAGCGCCCTCATTCATATTATCTTGGTCACCTGCAGGAGATGATGAACTGTTTTTCTTTTGTTAAGGTATCTTCCTGTAATTTATTATATATTTAAACATTACATTCAGATCTCAATAGCTTTATCCAGTTCACATAACAGATTTTATGACTACTGATGTGAATAATTTTGTGTATAGAGATGTTTTTTAGCCCGACACCTGTCTTCAAAGTTCAGTTTGTTTTCATTGAAAGTCAGCTACTTAGTTGAGAATCAGAATCTTAAAAGAACCACTGCTCAATACTGTTAACAAGGACCATGCATCATCACAGGAACATACACTTTCATCTTTTGAAATGATTTCCTTTGGTTTCTCATTGCTGCAATCGAACTAGGTTTAGTTTGGTCAATTTGTGAATCAGAGAAGAGCTTCCTTTTTGTAATGGTATATGCTTTTTTGTTTTGAATTGGGGCATGACACTTCTCCAAAGTCCTGTCCTTAGTACTGATTCACAAACATCCATTTTAGATAAAAGAATCTCATTAAGACCAGCTTGTTTTAATTGTCTGTTTGGGACATAAGATGCAAGCTTTGGTGTTCATTTTCACACTCGTAACACAGAAATTACTCATATTTATCTATATACCACTTTGATGTGCAATAAATGCAATCTCTCTGTCCTTTCATTTATATTCATCAGCACTGGGTGCCAGAAAATGACAGGAAGATCTATCCTCAGAATCTTCATTTGCAGTTTCATGGGAGGAGATACATTCATTGTGGTTTATCTCTGGACATTCATGGTGCATTTCAGATGAAAATCAGGGATTGACTACTGCATCTAGTTGGGTTCCAACTGGTTGTGAAGATGGAACTGTATAATTGACTAGTTATATTATTTCATTAGGCAAAAAGAATCTTATATTTCCTCGGCCATGTGGTTTTGAATATTTAAATTCTATGCTCCCCCAGTTTTCTCGTAGCGTGAATTATTGATGTAGTCATAATTTTAGATATGAACCAGGCATGGCGAATTGGTCTTCTTCCCAACATCTTGGTGGCAGCTGTACCATCAATATGCACTGCATCAAAGATGCATATATTTATGCCTGATTCCATGGGCAGCCCTTGTGTTTATATTACATTTTTTGTGTATAATATATTAAATTAATTATATTTTTATGATCTTTAAATTTACACCCAAAATCTCATATTATATGGACATTAGATGCAAAAAATTATAATATTTTTTTATTGATTATGTAGATTAGATTTTAATAATTGTGAATTTAATTATTTATATTGAAATAGCCTGCAAATAAGTCTTAATTAATTTTATACTTATTAAATAATTTAATATTTATACAATTAATAAATTTACTTTAGAAACACACTTTTATTCTAGAGTTGGAGAACATATATTTTAATATAAAATTATATTTTTTTACATACTTTTATCGGTAAAATAGTAAAATATTTCTAATATTCTTGAATATTTATTCCAAAATATTAATTAACTCAAAATTATATTATAAATATATTTTATTTTTAAATATATTATAAATTATGAATCTTAGTTTGTGGTGTAGGTGAGTGGGGTAGATAAATTATTGACTTAATTACATGATATTTTAGTTAATTATTATTAACTATAAAAACACATTATTTCTTTTTTAAAGTTAATACACGTACAACAATTTTTGGATTTCAATTGCTAACGTACATCCCAAAATTTGTATTTTAGGCCACATTGCAATTTATGTTGACCAAGTTGATTTCTTTCCATAAAACCTAACTTATGAAAATATGTCAATTTTGTTTTTTTGTTACAAAAATGACATTGTTTTGATAAGTTAGTGCTTAGAAAAATAATCAATCTATTCGGATTCCGGGCTTCATGTAAGAACTTAATTTAAAAAACAAAGTATTTTTATGTTAAATTTCAAAAAAACTTATTAAAGTGAGAATTAATGAAACTATTGTGAGTTTTTATGTAAATAAACTTAAAACTATATACCTAATTATTATATCCTAAAAGGAAACATCACTCTCAGGTAATTTGTTATAAAAACTAAATTTCAATTAAACATAATAAATAAATAATAACAACGATAATAATAAATAAGATAAGAATTTGTTACATTCACTCATTCAAATATCGCCATCTTTTAACATAACATCAATATTTTTTTCTATATGGAGTCAAGCCCACTCAATTTTGCAAGTTCGGACATTTACCTAATTTTTTTTTCTAATTTTTTTACAAAAAATATCATTTTTAGTTTTAACAAGTTTAAACAGTATTATATATTCTCAAATTATTTAAAATAGTAGGGGAAAATTATATAGTGCAACCATTATATTAATAAAATTGAATTTTTATTGTAGTTAAAAACATGCTTGGAAAAAATATATTAATATTATTATATTTTTTATTTGTTTGAATTTTAAAAGTCATACAAATACCTCTCTCTGTATGTGCATTCTTTCTCTATCTCCCTATTCTTGCTCAAGCCAAAAAGTTGCTTTTTTAATTAAAATATGTGCTTTCTCCCGGTCTGTCCCGGTAAGGCGCTTGATAGTAATTAGTGCATCGTATAGCTAGCAATCGACATCTTTGATTATTTCCACTTTCTCAACAAAAAATTGTTCTAGAGCTTGTACTGTTGCGATGCAATCACATCCGAGGATGTTTTAGTGGCACAACAAAATAAAAAAAAGAGCAATTGCAAGAAGCTTGTTTTGTTTACAATGTAGACAACAATTACAATATGCGGATTACAATTGATAGCAATGGAAGAGAGGGGAGCCTTCAATCAATGCTCAGGTCTCTTTGAATACGCTATCTCCCTAAAATAGCGAAAAATAAAAAAAGAGTAGTTACAACACAAGGCATTAAAAAATTGAACAGCACGACAAAATCCCAAGTAGTGATTAAATTATATACATGGTACAAAATACCCTACATCTAAATAATTGGACTTCAAAAGAGTACGGGCAAGTTGCGGGTGCTCACGGCCTTCCTGCAAAGTCGATCATCCGTTGGCGAAGTGTGTGGGGTGGCTCGAAGTGTGAAGCTAATCACAAATGATTAGATTATTATGGGGGCCCAGAATATGCAAGGCTGACATCCGTGACACCTCTCTCTCATGAAGATCAACAAGTTTTAAGAACATGTTCTCCATTTTTTTCTCCTTTTCCCTTTTTATTTTCTGTTATTTATTAATTCTTGAAGTTAATCTTTAATGAAGTGCATTGCAAATTTGATGGAATTGAAACAAAAAATTTTGAATCGTAACACTGATATCTGAATTGAAATCGAATGAATTAGTTTTCAATTTAAGTTTTGATTTTGTGTTAGGGATCGATTCAATAATTTAATTGAATCGCTCATCGCAAATTTAATATCTTACAAATTATGCCCATATCTAATTTCTATATATTTATGCTCCCCTCAGAAAAACCAAAGTCAAATTTAAGAAAATCCATTGTAAATAGTTTTGCAGGTAAACAAAGTAAAATAAAATAAAACATTATTAGAATTTCAAATTTTTTTTGGTGGTTATTCTTATACTCAGAATTTTTTAAATGCACTTCAATTTTTTAAAAATAAAATTAAATACTGTTAAAATTATTAAAATGTTCTTATATTTAATATGCTCAATACTCATTCGAAATATTTAGCCGAACAAGTGAAGTAACAGATGTTGCCGAACACTATTTTAATTATTCGGCAGGATATTCTGAACATGCCTTAGGCCAACATGCTCGTCTTTATTCAACAAATAAATTTTGAATACGAGCATATGTATTCGACCAATCTTGTCGAACACAAATATACATGTTCGACATATCAAATTCAAACACATACGAGAAGACAGTTCAAAATAAAATATAAAAAAAACAAATAAAAATAAAAATGTTTTTCTTATTTTTTAACTAAAATAATATAGTTGTTCAAAATATAATATTTAATAAAAATAAATCAATTTTAAGTAAAATATATTTAAAAATTTTGAAGTCAAATAGCCGCACCTTATAATTTGTTTTTGTTTTTAAGTTTATGTCATCATAATTGGCCAATGTAGTAATTTTGCTTCATAGAAGCGAAACAAAAATAGTGATGGCGGCAAGAGCAGAGGCGGCGGCGGAAGAGGAGGAAAATTTGGCATTGGAACTGGGATCATACAAAGGCAAAGTGAGGTTAGTAAGTGATTGTGAAGAGGAGATTATGCTTCTTTGGGCAATCCAACAGCCCATTTTCTCTAAGCACAACGCTTTTGTCAGTCAATCTTCTCTTCAGCTCAAGATTGATGCTTGTGGCCGTTCTCTCTCCATTCTCCAGTCCCCTTCTTCTCTGGTTCGTCTTCTAATCTTTTTACATCCTGGCTCTTCTGCTTCATTCTATTTTGCAACTTTACCTTCACTGTTTTCTGTTTTAATAAAAGTTCGATTTGTAAAACGATATTCTTGCGATTCATCTGTGTTTAATTTATTTGTGCCCTAAAAGATTTTCCACTGGCAATCGAAATGCCTACTGAATTGCCCCTCGATTATTGTCTTACTCTCTATTAAGAAATATAATTGCTAATAAAATATTTTTTTCTCTAGAATTTGTTTGTTACTTTCAAACAGGGAAGCATAGAGAGTAAGGTTCTCGTTGAAGAACTTGGGTGAAACAGATTTTGGACTTTGGTTGGATTCTGAATTAAACTGGTTTATGTGGTGATGTTTTAACTTGCATTGTCAAATTCTCATTCCAATTTATGTTTTCAGTAGATTTTATTTATTAAATGTTCTTATTATCAAAGAATTCCTTTTTTTTTTTTTCTTTTTTCTTTACAGGATCCTGAACAGAATAGTTGCTTACTTGTTACTTTTCTTCAAACAGTGAATATCTTTCTTCATGATTTTGTGAATTAATGATGTTTTTGTCTATTCGTCTACATATGCTGGTTCTTTTAACCGCCATTGTTTTTTGTGAAATATTTTGTGGTTGTCTATGATGCACTGGAAAAAAGTCGGAGTCTCAGGAACAATATTACATTGAGACAACATTTTCTAGAAAGAAAAATGTAATATTGTGGGTGTACAAAGATTCTTGAACACATTGTTATTGGGAAATTAAGGTTGTAACAAAGGGGTCTTGAGAACAGATATTTGGAATAGGTTTCTAGTTCAAATATCTGATTCTATGTTCATTTATAATGTTTGGAATAAAGCCTGTGTTTGTAGATCATAGGCAGAAATGGCATTTCACTTAATGGAGAACCACAAGAGTTGGCATACCTAGTGTTCTTGGATTTGTCTTTGTGCAATTAGGCCAGTAGATTAAATGGTGGATAACATAGATTATTTTTCGTGTGCAAGTTGAAATTGTGATGAACTAGGGGCATGGGCTTTTATGAGAACCACAAGAGTTGGCATACCTAGTGTTCTTGGATTTGTCTTCGTGCAATTAGACCAGTAGATTAAACGGTGGATAACATAGATTATTTTGCCTGTGCAAGTTGAAACTGTGATGAACTAGGGGCATGGGCTTTTATGAGGACTCCTTACTCTTTATTATATCTCTCCTGCCTTTTTTTCTTTGGCATTTCTTGTGCTTGTATGGTTTGTATTCATTGGCTAATTTAGAGAATAATTTGTACTTGAAATATATATGCCCATAGCGCTGACTTGGCACACACGTAGAAATGTTGGTAGATGTTCAGAACTATGTTGTCCTCCTGGTTGTCACCCAATGAATGGAAATAAATTTAGTATTCTTGTTTATGTTTCTTTATATGCTTATCGTATAATAGAAGTAATATACATGTATAATTCACCTACTATTTTATCTGATTAATTTCGAACACCTAAGGACAATGTAAATGAAGGGAAGAATATCTTGTCAAGTCTTCTGCACTCCATTTTTAAAGTAGAATAATTATATAATCTCAAATTAGCCAAAATATTTCAGTTGTGTGCTCAGCTCTGAATTGGTCACTCCCTTGACAAATGAAACCTGCTGATGGTCTTTTCAGATCACTCCTGGAGTAACTGGGGCCGTGATGTGGGATAGTGGCATTATTCTAGGGAAGTTTCTAGAGCATTCTGTTGAATATGGAGCACTTTTGCTCCTTGGGAAGAATGTTGTTGAGTTGGGCTCTGGTTGTGGATTAGTTGGGTATACCTTCTTCAATTTCACCTAGCTATTTACGAATATTACTTAAATTCAGCTCAAGTAGTGCTTTGTGAAATACAAAGCAAAAGATGCAAGTGCTTAAATCGTATCATAGTTTGTGAAGTTGATTTTGTCATTGTCTCTTTCAGCTGCATTGCTGCTCTACTGGGAGCTCGTGTAATTCTGACCGATCTGCCTGATAGACTGAAGCTGTTAAAAAAGAATGTCGAAACCAATCTTTATGGAGATGTGCGAGGGTCTGCAATGGTGAATGAACTAACATGGGGAGATGATCTGGACAAATATTTCACTGACCCTATACCTGATTTTGGTAAGCACACTAATTATAATGTCTGAAAGTCCATTTCTCTGAAGACTTCTTGAAGGAAATCTATTTCGTGGCTGTCCAATACAATGATTCATATGTCGAACTGTGTGTGTACTTTATGGCTCATTTTCAATAACTATATCTCAGTGCTTGGCTCGGATGTTGTGTATAGCGAAGGAGCTGTAACAGACTTGATGGAAACACTTGTAGACCTCTGCGGGAAGCAAACTACCGTCATTTTAGCTGGAGAGCTTCGCAATGGTATTACTATTGAAAATTTTGTTAAATTACCAAAATTACTCTTGAGGTTTGTAAGTAATGAAAGAGATGGGGTTTTGTGCAATTAGGCTAAACGTCAGGGGTAGTTTTGTGATTATTTCCTTGTTTTCTTGAATGATATCCAATGGCGCTATGATTTTCTCATACAATAAATATTGCAACAGATGCCATCCTTGAATACTTCCTTGAAGCTGCTACAAAAGAGTTTGTTGTTGGCCGAGTTAATCCAGAGCAATGGCATCCCGATTATTCCAGTTCACGTGTTGCGATATATGTTCTGGTGAAGAAATAGGAAGATGAAATAAATATGTATTTAGCGAGCATTTTATCATACCGGCTCTGGCATTATCGGATTTTTCTCAAGCCGAAGATAGTTCTACATTCTCTGAGGTGCCAGATTTTCAAAAACTTGCTTCAATTGCTATCCGTGTTCTTATTCACTGCAGAGCAGTGATTGGATCGTGAATTCTCAATGTATTTTGAAAGAGCAGAGTATCTTTCTCAAGTTGCAGCTTGGATGCTGCTGAATACCAGTCTGTGAAGCATACCACAAAATATTGTCTTGAGAGTTTATCTGAATGATAAATTTGCAGGATTTTCTTTTTTTCTTTTTATTTTGTATTTTTTATTTTAATACTTTTATGTTGAAGTTAACACCAGTTGAGATTGGAACTGTAGAATGTACCGTGGGTTATTTATTCAAGAATTTATCTAAATTCAATAGTTTTTTATGTTAAAAAGAGTCGTGTTCATCAAATATGCCAAATGATACAAATTGGAGTATACAAATTCTATTGTTCAATTAAAAATCTAAAAATAAAAATTACATATTATTCTTAATTTTTTCATGTTATTATTCTAATAGGATAGGATATTCGCTGATGATACAATTTAGGTTTCTTTTTCAAACATGTAAAACCCATAACCAAAGGTGCGCAGATGTTTATATAAAAATAAATCAAGTTTACCTTACAAATGAAAACATGAATTCATATTACTAGTGATTTTCTTATATATAAAATTAGTATGACACTTGTGCTATGCATAAAAGATATTTTTTCCTTATATTATGTAATATAAGCATATATTCAAGTTACATGATATATTATAAAAATTATAGATTTATAATTCAGTGATTATTTTTTTGTATAATGAGTAGAAATTAGTTGTAATTTTATATTTCGTCCTTTCTTCTATTAGAATTAATATCGTTCATAAATTGGTAAGCATGATATCCACGATTTATTAGAAGGTTGAATTATCTTATATATAAAATACTATTATTTAACTTTTAACTTCAGTATATAGTCTTTTTTATTGCAAGATTGTCAGTTAGTAACAAATATATAAATATTTTTTTCTAATCCATTTTTCAGGTATAATGTATAACATTAATTATTTTTTCACGATCTTTAATTTGACACTTATAAAATATAAATAAACAATGAGATATTAGATTATCATAATAAAATATTTATTAATATTTTATTTAGGTTATATTTGATTATTCATTGTGAGTTGGATTATTTATATTGAGTCTGAGTGGAAATATATATATATATATATATAATTTTTATGAGAATATTATTAGATAATTTTAATTTCTTAAACACAAATAGTCATTTTTATTTTATGTGATTTTTAATGTTAAATCTATTTCACAAGTAAATATATATATATGTACTAACATAAGTATAAATATGATTAATTATATAAAATATTTTGATTAATTATTTTTAATAAAAAATATGTGATTATCTAAAAAAACCCAATATTTTAATAAGATTATTTAAATTATTTGTATTAGTTGTATGTTATTCAATTAATCACACGTGTTAATAAAAATATAGAATGACTGTGTGTGCGGTTGAATATCATATAAGAATTAATCAAATTAGAAAGATTGTACATTCAGTAATTAGCGTAAAAGAATTTTATTATTAAAAAAATTAACATTTTGTAAAGTTTACGAATTTTACATTAACTAATTATTAGTTGAAGTTTAGTAGTACTGTTACGACAATGATCTTCCTTAGTCAAATATGAACTAATAAAGTTTAATTTATAAATAAATAAAGTAACATAAGTGAAAATTGATGATTTATAAAAAAAATATTTTTAATATATTCTTGATATATATATAATTTTTTATTATTTTTGTGACATCCTTACTTTAGATTTCTAATCATAAACTTTTCTGGAATCATCTTAACTAGTACAGTTTAGTTGTTGAACAACAATTTTTAGGGGTTTGCTTAATCAACTTTCTATTTTTGATATTTTATTAAATACATATTTAAGATGAAATATTGATCCTTTAATATAAATATTGAATATAAATAACATTTTTGTGAATGCAATATTTTGAGTGGATAAAATAAAAATAGAAGAAAAAAGTATTAAATTACAGTTGTAGTAGTAGGTGACCCTGGAGCGGTGGTCTAACTCTGATAGCTGTCAAAGTTAATTGAAAACCCCACTCCTCTCTCTTTCTCTCTCTCCTCACTAAATCAGATTTAAGCGTCTCTCTCTCTCCCTCTCTCTCTTCTCTCTTTCTTTCTCTCTCTCCACAAAAAAATATATAGCGTTTAAACAAAGGAGTAGTGTAATAATTGTACGTGGTCTGTGTGTCTGTGGATCCGCGTCTTTTCTCTCTCCTACCACTGAGAAAAGGTAGAAAAAGGGACTATGCAAGATGCAGATGATTCTGTGTAGAGCAGCGCCCAAGGCCATGGCTTCCTTCCCTCGCACTAGGGTCTCTTCCATTCTCCATTCTCTGTTCCTTCTAAATAATCTGAATTATTCGCACGTGTTTTGCTTCATGCTGTATTTCTTTGTGGTAGGTTTTTAATTTTAATTCTTGAAGCCTTGAAAGAATCGAGAGAGAGGGGGGGGGGGGGGAGTCAGGACTTTTTGAGCCATAAATTTGTAGTTTTTATGGTACAATTTCCGCCCTTCTGTATTTCTTTTGAATTGAGATGAACCACTATGATATATCACTTATTTGTTTTTTCATTTGTGCTCGTTTAATTCAAACATGATTTAATTCTTCTCCATACTCTGTACTTCTGTGAAGGGTTTTTAATGTTTGAATAATTATGAATGGGATCAGTGTTTCATGATTCTATGTGTAGAAAAGCTGAGAACGAAGATCATATCGGTTGGAATACTTTAGGGCCTGAAATATCTTGTACGCTTTTCCATTCAATTCTTTGGTTGTTGTTTAGTTTAAGAGACCCACTGCTATAAAATTCTATTTATAGACATGTGCCCTGTTTATTATTCTATGTGAATTGTGTTCTTAAATTTGTGCTTGTTTGATGGATGCTCATGTGTGCGCTTAATGTATCATTCAATACTCTTGACTATCTTATGAGATTTCATTTCAATTGTCGATAATTTGTTATGCAACAGGCGTATGATCATGTACTCCACAATACATTTGCATCATAACATGCTTTCTAATGTATATCTTGAAGCCTGTGCTCATTCTTGATTTATCTAATTATCCTTTGTATATTGTATGGGCTGCAGTAGTTGGATGTCGTAACTTTTATTTTGGTTTTGTAGATTGCTTTTTCTGGACATATTGAGTAAATATATTATTTATTAATTATGGTTCCTTCTGATTCGCCTATAATTTTTTTTGGGTTTGTTTTTTCAGAAGGGATCAGAATTGTGTGTGTGGCCTGGAATGCGTCAGCTTTGCCTAAGAAAGAATCTCTTGTATGGGTTTATGAGGCTCTTTTCCATGCCATTCAAAACACTGCGAAGTGTAAGCCGGACTGTTGGAGGAGTTTCCCATTTTTGTAGCATCACAAATATGTCAGGCAGTTTGCAAATTGAAATGGTGAGCCATGGACTAAAGTTTCAACGGCATATATAATTACTGTGAAATATACTCCTTGATTTCTTTTACTGTGGGGTCAAGAGAAACATGTGACTCTCTATTTCATTTTTTTTGGAAGGCTGGGTAAGCTGAGGGTGCATTAGCATATTTTGTTTAAACCAACCTCAAGAGGCATACTATGAATCTGTTTCCACATACATTCAACACTTGTTCAAGACAAGCTTATATGATTTGTTGTTAATTGTTCTCATAGGTACCCTGCCTCCGCGATAATTACGCGTATCTTTTACATGATGTGGATACTGGGACTGTTGGAGTAGTTGATCCTTCTGAGGCAGTTCCTATAATAGATGCATTGAACAAGAAAAACTGGAATTTGAATTATATATTGAACACTCATCATCATTATGATCACACTGGTGGCAACATAGACTTAAAAGAAAGGTACGGTGCAAAGGTATGATATACTTAACCTTTTATAGCATTTGACCATCAAGTTCACCAAAAAAGTAAAAGCATGCATGTGTATACCTGTACAACTTATGTTAGTGAATTTCAAATCCGTAAACTTGTTATTTGAGGTGGGTAATCATAGTCGCTATTTGGACTCTCTTATAAATCTTGTGTTTTGTATACCAGTTACTAGATGTTTTTTATATTGACTTGGAACTAGGAAAGTCTTATGGCGTGCTGTTCACATTATTAAGTTAAAATGATTTAAATTTACGGCCAGTTTGCATGACTTAGAAATGATACCACCTCTTTGTGAGATCTGCCTGTTGGACTGGCAGTCAAGGTTTGGATGGAGGTTATGTTAGACCGAAAGTAGTATGTAAACATACTTTATCAGCAATGGTTGTGATGGTGCTCTTCATGTGAAATTGGATACTAGGGTATAGTTATTCTGCCATTTTCTGCCAGGATGTGAGGGAATGCAGAGTCTGCTGAGTTATATACTGTAGTCTATTGAGTGTGTCGAGGAAGAACATTCTTTTGGAATTTATTATTGCAAATATGCTATGTGTTGCTCATATTCGTTGTCTAAGTTGCGAGATGGTTCACTAATTCTTCATATATGTGTTACGAGACTAGGGATTATTTATCCTTCAATAGGATCCCAAGGAGCGTCATGATACTGGTCTTGATCAAGCAATTTTACATGTGCAAGACTTTACTCTTGAGGCTGTTTCCCATACACATCCAAAAGTTGTTTTTTGGAAATCGCTTCATATTCTCAATAAGCTGAGTGGATAGGAATGTGGGCTTGTGGGTACATATCATGCTTGATTTTTGATAGCTATGCCTCATGTACACAGTATATCCAGCTTTTGAAGTTACTTCTATAAATACCTGTCTGGAATATCTACCTTAGAATTTATCAGTATGTATAACTGTTGGATATGAGAGTGATTGAATGTTATATTTCTCTACTAGTTTCTTTGTAATTATTCATTTTTCTACGTTGAACTTGAACCATACCAAAGCACTACCCCTGTCTATACCTTGTAGGTGATTGGTTCAGGTTTAGACAAGGAGAGAATTCCTGGTATTGACATAGCTCTAAATGACGGTGACAAATGGATGTTTGCAAGCCATGAGGTGCTTGTGATGGAAACCCCTGGTCATACGCGAGGTTGTACTTACATCTTGAGTTATATGGTTTCATTAGACAAATAATGTATGACTTTCCTTGCTCTATTAGTTATGGAGGTGGCAAATCTAGGGTCTTTCTATTTTAGTTCTACAAACAAATTTATTGGTAGCTTACCTGTATTCTGTTCTTCGATGAAAATAATTTTGAACTCTTCTTCCTAGTGGGTAATTGTGCATTTGTGCTTCAAATCCCTCTTTCTCCATTAGCTCTTCCACTTTTCTTTTTGGGCGTTAATGCTCTGTTTTATCATCATTCACTTAATAGAGTGGATGCCATAGTGTGGCATTGCCCTGTAATATTTCCTATTACTTTTCACGTTCTCAAGTAAAAAAAGAGGCATAATTCATAATGCTTCCTTACCTGCTATTGTTCTTTGCAATCAGGTCATATTAGTTTCTACTTTCCGGGATCAAAGTCAATTTTCACTGGAGACACTTTGTTCAGTTTGTCATGTGGTAAACTATTTGAAGGAACTCCACAGCAAGTATGTATTCTGACTGGCTCTTTTATTTGCTCGCAATATTATAATTCGCATTTTTAGTTTGTCTGGATTAGATGCTGCTTGTATTAACCTTCCACCAGTGATGGCACCTTAGTGCTCCTTTACAGTGACTTCCGTTGTGTTCCTTCTTTATGTTGAATATGTTTCATCGGCTGGATTTAGGACAGCATTGTCTTGGATGTTTCTCACTTTATAGATCTCACTAGGCTTCTGATGCATTTAGCATATGTTGTTTTTAATCTAGATAGTATATTGAAATAAACTGAAAAGTAATATTACTTTACTTTTGCATTGGAATGTTGCTAATGTGAGGGGGGGGGGGGGAACTCAGTGAGGGGCATCATATCTTTGGTGGCTGTTGGCATAACAGTTTCTATTAATTCCTCTATGTTTTTAATTGTTCACGTTTCCTTGCCTGCTATCTACTTATATGTAAAACCCCAATCATACCTCCCCCCCCCCCCCCCCCCGAAACTTCAAAAGTGGAACTCAAATCTGAAGGACGCTCTGGTTGTGTTTTGTTTCTAACAACAGATGCTTTCTTCCCTGAGGAAGATCACAAAACTGCCTGATGAAACTGATATCTATTGCGGTCATGAATATACATTGGTTAGTGACATCATCCTTTATCACTTTTCTTATGCTTTTTGTAGTCGGCCCTTGATTTTTGTAAGCCTACCTCATCTTGTAGCTATTAATCTGTGTCATGTTGAACAGAGTAATTCAAAGTTTGCACTATCCATAGAACCTGGAAATGAGGATTTACAGTCTTATGCTACTCACGTCCTTCACCTACGCAACAAGGGCCTTCCGACGGTACTTTCTATGGCCTACACTTTTTACTTCAGATTTTGTGTTAAAATATTTGGAAATACTTTGCTAAATTCTTCTTGAATTCCATCTTTCATATTTTATGATCTTTTATGTTGGAACTTTTCAAAGTTAAGGGCTTGTATCATTTCTGCAATTAGTCAAAATTTTTGAGTATATAATGTAATGAATGATGTGACATTTCAGCTGTTCTGGACTTGATTGTTCATATAGTAGACACAGATTTCAGAGTTTTGGAACTGCGGTCTTTTTTTTCTTATTTTTTTTTTTTTAATAATTAGGCTAAACCCAAGGGATAGTTTGTAATTGTCCCTGAGTTGTATCTCTGTATTTTCCCTTTCTATTATCTTTCAACTATAAAGCATGTTCGGTTGCTATGTCAATGTTTTGCTTCTTTCACCAGTTTCTGTTTCTTGGTGCTATCCGGCTGACATTTTATGTGAATCAGATCCCAACCTCACTTGCAAAGGAGAAGCAGTGTAATCCATTTCTCCGTACTTCAAGTATGGAAATTCGGAGGTCACTGAGAATACCCGAGTCTGCAGATGATGCCGAGGCATTAGGCGCCATTCGTCAAGCCAAGGACAACTTTTAGGTTAGTTAAACAATTATGGCAATCATTTTACCAGTAACAGAGACTCGTGTATACAGTCAACTACACTCGATTCTTGGAGTGAAAACAATGTTGGAGTACGTCAAACCTTGGCATTGTATAGAGAAAGTGGTTTCATAAAGGTCATGTAGAACTATTGCTTTGATTTGCAGTGCGTTGGATCTCAAGCTTTTGTTGAACCTTTGCTTATCTTGAAGATAAAATTACTATAAATGTGGAAGTATTTGGTCTAATTCGAAATTGATTACTGAATGTTTCTGGCTCGACATACATTTCAGTTTTGTGGGTTTATATACAACTCATTTACTTAATGAGATTTGAGATGTTAAAACAGATCAATTTGGTTCATTGGTGAGCAGGCGGTTCAAGTCCAAAATTTTAGTGACGTTATTACCATTTTGTTTAGGTACGTACGTAAATGGGTCGGGCAGTATATGGACATGGGTATTGCTTAATTTGAGCAATTGTGAGATCAGTTTGTAAAGGATAGGATGTCTTAGAAGAACAGAGGAATATGGTCAACTTCAAAGAATGTTATTTCGAAGAAATTCTCTTTTTTGTCTTTATATTGGTGAGATGAGGAAGAAATGGGGTGATGGTGTCATGGGTTCCTAGTCCCAGGCCAAAACAAAGGCTAAGTAGAGGCTTCTTGCCAAATTATAGGAAAAGAAATATTGGGCGGAGAAGAAATAACTCAGTTAAAAAAAGAATAAAATTAGTTTAATTTTAAATATGTATATAGACTTGGATATTGCAGAAAAATACTGAATATTGGGTGGAGAAGAACTAACTCAGTTAAAAAAAGAATAAAAATTGTTAATGAATATGTATACTGAAAAGTCTGAAAAAAAGAATAAAATTAGTTTAACAATTTTCAGTATTTTTCTGCAATATGGTGCCTTGGAAATCTTTAATTCTTTTTATTTCAATTTTTTTCTTCATTTTAATTGTCAATTTCTCTCTCTTCTATTTTAATTTTTTACTAAAATTAAAAAAATTAAAAAAATTTCGTTATAAGTCCGTTTTTAAAATATGATATATCAAATTCTTCTTCTTTTTGTGATCTTTAATTTGACATAAATATTATATATATTAAAACAAATAATTATATTTAAAATGATGGAATATAATTATATATATATATATGCAAAATTAGTAGGATAAGAAAATTTACATGATGGGGAGGGGTTAAGATAATAAAAATGGAAAGAAGTTGCAACATAGAAATTTATATTTTTAGTAATTTAATCTTATTTATTTATTGTAAAATATTTTTTTATCTGTCGATTCAGAACAGACGATTCGAATCGTGAATGAACAACTTGATTTAACCATTAATTCGGTATTAAATCAAAATCAAAACAAGAAATTGGTTGATTTGTTTTTAGTTTCAGGATATTTAGTTCCAACAAAAAAATTAAAATTATATTTATATAAATACAATTAACATAAATAGGTATTATGTAGATTTTTATAAATAATAATAATATAATTTTATAATTTATTATTAATATAAAAACATATATTATATCCCGTATATTACACGGGCATAATTTATTACTCTACTTTAATAAGTTTTAGTGAGTTTAAAAATTTTGTATACAGGAAGACTCTAAAATTTTGTTTGAAAAATCGTACAATTTATTATTTAATAAAAATATATTTTTAAAAAATAACAATATAATATAACATAATAAAAAAATATAATTATATAATATTTATATAAATATATTATTTATGTACAGTTTTATAAATAATAATAATATAATTTTATCATATATTATTAATATATAAACATATATTATTTCCGTGCATTCCATCCTGTAATAATATTAGAAAACACCCAAAACAAATGAAAGCAGTCAACTGAGCACTTGATTCCGGTGGAGCCTACAACAGACGATCAATCCCACCCTCCCCCACTTTTATCCTCAACACTTTTCTAGTTTCTTCAATTTGCATCGCTATCATTATTTCCTTCTTTCCCTCTCTCAAATTTATTCACCTTTCCTTGACATTCAAAACCCTGCGAAGAGTAAGCCGGACTGTTGGAGGAGTTTCCCATTTTTGTAGCATCACAAATATGTCAGGCAGTTTGCAAATTGAAATGGTGAGCCTTCGTTTTAAGTTTCAATGCCATCTATAACTACTTTGAAATATATTTCTTCTACTGTGGGGTAAAGAGAAATATGTGATTCTTCATTTGATTTTTTGTTTTGTTTTGTTTGTTTTTTTTTTTTTTTTTTTTTTTTTTTTTGAGGAAGGGTGGGTAAGCTGAGGGTAGGGTTCCATCAGCATCTTTTGTCTTAAAACAAGCTGAAGAGGCATGATATGAATTTGTTGCCATATGCATTCAACCCTTGTTCGAGACAAGCTTATATGATCGGTAAATATTTTGTTTATTGTTCTCATAGGTACCCTGCCTCCGCGATAATTACGCATATTTGTTACACGATGTGAATACTGGGACTGTTGGAGTAGTTGATCCTTCTGAAGCAGTTCCTATAATAGATGCATTGAACAAGAAAAACTGGAATTTGAATTATATATTGAACACTCATCATCATTATGATCACACTGGTGGCAACATTGACTTAAAAGGACGGTACGGTGCAAAGGTATGATATACTTCACCTTTTGTAGCATAGCACCATTTAGTGCACCAAAAAGAAAAAGCATGCATGTGTGTACCTATATACAACTTATGTTAGTGAATATCAAATCATTAAGACCCTTTTTATTTAGTAATTGTAGGTAATCATAGTCATTAGTTGGACTCTTATACATCTGGTTTTTCTATACCGTTAACTGGATGGTTTTGATATTAACTTGGTACTCAGAGACTCTTGTGGAGTCATCTTCATTTTATTCTGTTTAAAATGATTTAATTTCAAGCTCAGTTTGCCTGAGTTTGAAATGATACCACCTCTTTGTGAGAGCTGCCTGTTGGGCTGGTGGTCAAGAGTTCGGATGGAGGGTTGGTTAGACCACAAGTTGTATATAAACATACTTTATCAGCATTGGTTGTAATGGTGTTCTTCATGTGAAATACAAATTAGATACCAGGGTATAGTTAATCTGCCATTTACTGTCAGGATGTGAGGAATTGTAGAGCTGTTGAGTGTATATACTGTAATCTATGATTCTATTGAGTGTGTCAAGGTAGAACATTCTTTTGGAATTTATTATCCCAAATTTGCTGCATATTGCTCATGTTCGTTGTATAAGTTTTGTGATGGTTCACTAATTATTCATATATGCATTACGGAACTGGGGATTAGTATTCCTTAATTGGATCCCAACAAGCCACGTGATATTGGTCTTGATCAGTCAATTTTATATGTCTGTGCAACTATGCTCTTAAGGCGGTCCCCCAATACACATCCAAAAGTGGGACTCTGGAAATCACATCATATTCTCAATAAGCTTAGTGGAGAAGAACCTTGTGGGCACATATCATGCTTGATTTTATTGTTTCTTGGTTATTACTCATTTTGTTATGTTGAACTTTACCGAAGCACTACCTCTGTCTATACCTTGTAGGTGATTGGTTCAGATGTAGACAAGGAGAGAATTCCTGGTATTGACATAGGTCTAAATGATGGAGACAAATGGATGTTTGCAAGCCATGAGGTGCTTGTGATGGCAACCCCTGCTCATACCCGAGGTTGTACTTACATCTTCAGCTATATGCTTTCATTAGTCAAAGTAGTGTATGTTTTATTAGTTATAGAGGTGGAAAATCTAGGGTCTTTCTTTTTAAGGTCTAAGAACATATTTATTAGCAGGCTTACCTTTATTCTGTTCTTCAATTAAAATAATTTAGAACTCTTCTTCGTAGTGGGCATTGTGCATTTGTTCTTCAAATCCGTCTTTCTCCACGAGCTCTTCCACCTGGGCTTTTTGGACATTAACAGTCCAATTTATCGTCATTCTCTTAGTAGAGTGGATACCATTAAAAGTGGTGTTGCCCCATCATAATTCCTTTTACTTTTCACATTCTCAAGTAAAGAAAGCAGGCATGATTTTTATTATGCTTCCTTACCTGCTATTGCTCTTTGCAATCAGGTCATATTTGTTTCTATCTTCCGGGATCAAAGTCAATTTTCACTGGAGACACTTTGTTCAGCTTGTCATGTGGTAAATTGTTTGAAGGAACTCCCCAGCAAGTAAGTGTATTATGACTTGCTCTTTTGTTTGATCGCCATACTATTATTCACAGTTTGAACTTTTTCTGGATTATCAACCTTCTGATGGCACTCTAGTGCTCCAGCAGAGTGACTCCCATTGTGTTCCTTTGTTTCTCTGTTGAATATGGTTCATTGGCTGGAATTAGCACATCATTGTCATGGATGCTTCTCACTCTATAAAATCTTACTAGGCTTCTCACCGATTTGGCATATTTTGCTTTTCAAACTAGATGGTATATTTGAGACCGTATATTACACGTGTGCTGAAATATATGAAAGCATGTATTGCTTTTATTTTGAAATAAACAGAAAAGTAATAATAATTTTTGTGTTGAAATGCTGTCAATGTGAAAAAAAAAAAAAAAAAAAAAAAAAAAAACTTGAGGGGCATTATATATTTTGCAGTTGTTGTTATACTTCCATATTTTGTTCACATCTGCCATCTACTTGTATCTTAAAACCCAATCATAACCACCCACCCCAATGAAACTTCAAAAGTGGAACTCAATCTGAAGGCCGTTATTATTATGTGTTGTCTCCAACAGATGCTTTCTTCCCTGAGGAAGATCACATCACTGCCGGATGAAACTGATATCTATTGCGGTCATGAGTATACCTTGGTAAGTGACATCTTTTATCACTCTTTTTATGCTTCGATTTTTGTATTTGCCCCTTCATTTTTGCAAGCCAATCTCATTGTGTGGCTATTATTATGGCATTTTGGACAGAGTAATTCAAAGTTTGCACTATCTATAGAACCCGGAAATGAGGATTTACAGTCTTACGCTACACATGCTGCTCACCTACGCAACGAGGGCCTACCGACGGTATTTTATATGTCCTGCACTCTATACTTGAAATTTTTGTTAAAATATTGGGAAATACATTGCTAAATTCTTCTAGAATTCCATCTTTACTTGTGTGAACTTTTATATCAGAAATTTTAAATGTAAATGCTGGTTATCATTTGTGCAATCAGACCAGTTTTTAATGTAGTGTATTTGACTTCTCAGCTGTTCTCGACTTGATACTGTATGTTTCTAGGTTACCATTTACACACACAGATTGTTCATCTAGCAGACAGACTTCGGAGTGTTGAAACCAAATCTCACATTAATTTTTGAGGGTTGATATTAGATCGTACTGAAGTTAAAATTCCAAAAATTACCCTTGAGGTTTTGCCTGTTCTTAAAAAACTCCTAAAATAGTGTTTACAAGTTTTCCTTTTAAGGTATTGCAATTGCCTCCTTCAGGTTTGCACTTTCTTAACCCCGCAAATTAGGCGAACAATTGTCAAAGGGTGGTCTTTTTAGTTTTCAAAGTGAGATGACTTATTTATTTATTTAAATAATCAGGCTAAACCAAAGGGGTAATTTTGTAACTATCCCCGAGTTTTATATCTACATGTTCCTTTTTTTTTTTTTTTTTTTTAAATTATCTTTCAACTATAAAGCATGTTTGTTTGCTATTTCACTATTTTTCTTTCATTAGTTTCTGTTTCTTGGTGCTATCTGGCTGACATTTTATGTGCATCAGATCCCAACCTCAGTCGCAAAGGAGAAACAGTGTAACCCATTTCTCCGTACTTCAAGCATAGAAATTCGCAGGTCACTGAGAATCCCTGAGTCTGCAGATGATGCCGAGGCATTGGGTGTCATTCGTGAAGCCAAGGACAACTTTTAGGTAAAACAAACCATTATGGCAATTGTTTTACCAGTCACAGAGTCTCGTGTATACTATCAACCACGCTCGATTCTTGGAGTGAAAACAACGTTTGGAGTACGTCATACCTTGGCATTGTATAGAGAAGGTGTTTTTATCATAAAGATCGTGTAGATCCATTGCTTTGCTTTGCAGTGAGTTGGATCCCAAGCTCCTGTTGAACCTTTGCTTTATATTCAATAAATGTTGGGAGTATTTAATCTGGCTCGAGAGACAAGAGGCGTGTATATATTTATATATAACTATTTTATTTAATGAGTTATTATTATTATTAGATGTCCGCCCGTGTGATAAATGAAATATAACATATTTTATTATATAAATAATATTTAATAAATTATATTATCATTATCATAAAATGTACATAAATCATATTTTATATAAATATTATTCGATTTGAAATATAGTTTTTTTTATTTTTTTATATCACGTTGTATTGTTATTTTCTAAAAAATTATCTTTATCAAACACACATAATATGCTCGATTTTTACATACCATATAAATTATACATAATTTTCACACACGACACACATTAAGCACAACACACATTACGTACGCTTTTTACACATTAAATACATCATGCACACTTCTCACACATTATGCACATTTTTACATGTTAAACATAATTTTCATGCACTACACAAATTATGCATGATTTTCACGCACCACACAAATTATGTGCGAAAAAACTACACAAATTACGCATGATTTTCACGCAACACACACAATACGCACGTGCAACAAATTACGCATGATTTTCATGCACGATACATTACGCACGATTTTCACGCGCCATACACATTACGCACAATTTTCATTTACCACACAAATTATGCACGATTTTCATGTGTCACACACATTATGCCCGATTTTCACGCACCACATAAATTACGCACGATTTTCACACACGACACATTATGCATGATTTTAATGCATCACAGATATTACGTACAATTTTCACGCGCCACAAATATTACACACGATTTTCACGTGCCACACACATTACACAAAATTTTCACGTGCCATATAAATTACGCACTATTTGACGCCCACACAAATTACGCACGATTTACATAAAATATGCACGATTTTCACACACGACACATTATGCAAGATTTTTCACACGCCACATTATGCATGCTTTTCACACACTAAACACTTCATTCTTAATTTTCACACTTTATGCACGCTTTTCACATGCTACACACGATTTTCACACACTACACAAATACGCACGATATTCACGCACTACACACAATCGCACGATTTTATGCACAACACAAATTATGCATGATTTTCATGCATTACACACATTATGCACGATTTTCACGTACCACAAAAGTTACGAACGATTTTCACACATGACACATTATGCAAGATTTTCATGCGCCACACACATTATGCTCAATATTCACGCGCCACACTCATTATGCAGGATTTTTCACGCGACACCACATTACACATGATTTTCACGTGGCACACAAATTATGTACGATTTTCATGCGCCACACACATTACGCATGATTTTTATGTACCATACAAATTACGCACAATTTCCACACACAACACACATTGCACACGATTTTCAAGCGTTATACACAGTACACACACTTTTCACACACTAAACACATCATGAACATTTTTCACACATTATGCACACTTTTCACATACTACGCATGACTTTCACGCACTACACAAATTACGCACGATTTTCACGCACCACACACATTACGCACGATTTTCATGCACCAAACAAATTACGCACGATTTTCATGCACCACAAAAATTACACAATTTTCACACACAACAAATATTACACACGATTTTAATGTGCCACACATTACACAAAATTTTCACATGCCACACACATACACACAATTTTTACACACCACTCACATTAAGTACAATTTTCATGCTTCACATACATTATGCACGATTTTCACTCGCCACACACATTAAGCACTATTTTCATGCGCCACACACATTATGCACAATTTTTACGCACCAAACAAATTACACATAATTTTCGCATATGACACATTATGAAAGATTTTCACACGCCACATACATTATGCACGATTTTCACACTCTAAACACATCATGCACACTTTTCACATACTACGCGCGATTTTCATGCGCTACACAAATTATGCATGATTTTCATGCACTACACATAGTACGCACAATTGTTACTCGTGACAAAATTTTCACGCACCACACAAATTACACATGATTTTCATGCACAACGCCCATTACACATGATTTTCACGTACCACATAAATTACGCATGATTTTCACACACGACACACATTACACACAATTTAATGCAACACACAGAGAACGCACAATTTTCACACGCTAGACACATGCACAATTTTCACACACTAGACACATGCACAATTTTCACACGCCACACACACTACACACGATTTTCACGCGCCACACACATTACGCACAATTTTCATGTGCCACACAAATTACGCGTATTTTTTACGCACCACACAAATTAGCACGATTTTCATGTGCCACACATATTATGCACGATTTTCACGCACCACATAAGTAATGCATGACGACACATTACACAAGATTTTCAAGCGCCACACACATTGCGCATGCTTTTCACACACTAAACCATCATGCATACTTTTCACATACTACGTATGATTTTTATGCACTACACACACACGATTTTCATGCACTACACACACTACGCACGATTTTCACGTGTGACATAAATTACGCACGATTTTCACACACCACACAAATTACGCATGATTTTCCTGCATCACACAAATTACGCACAATTTTCATAGATTACACACATTACGCACAATTTTCACGTGGCGCACACATTATGCATGATTTTCACACGCCACACACATTTCGCCTAATTTTGACAGGCCAAGCAAATTACGCACAATGCTCATGTGCTACCACATTATACATGATTTTAATGCACCACATAAATTACGGATGATTTTCACACACGACATATACTACGCACGATTTTCCCCTGCCACACACATTGCACATGTATTTCACACACTAAACACATCATGCACACTTTTTACACACTATGAATTATCTACAAGTACTACAGAACTTACGCATGACTGACATGCACTACACATATGCACGATTTACACGCATGAGACAAATTACGCACAATTTTCACACTCCACACAAATAACGCACAATTTTCATGCATCACACACATTATGCACGATCTTCACACTCCACGCAAATTACGTATGATTTTCCCACATGACACACACTATACACGATTTTCATGCACCAGACACATTACGCACAATTTTCACGCGGCACATACATATGCACAATTTTCATATGCCACACACATTACCCAGTATTTTCACACGGTACACATTACGCACGTTTTTCACACGTCACACATATTACACATGATTTTCATGTGCACACACATTATGCACGATTTTTACGCACCGCACAAATTACGCACAATTTTCACACAGTACCACAATTTGCACGATTTTCATGTGCCACACACATTATGCACGCTTTTCACACACTAAACATATCATGCACACTTTTCACATACTATGCACGATTTACACGCACTACACAAATTACGCACGATTTTATACACTACACACAATATGCACGATTTTCACACACTACACAAATTACGCCAATTTTCATGCACCACATAAATAACGCATGATTTTCATTCACAACACACATTACGCATGATTTTTACGCACCACACAAATTACGCACAAATTTTACACACAACACGGATGACGATCGCTTTTCACGCACCACACACATTACACATAATTTTCATGTGCCACACAAATTACATGCAATTTTCATGCACCACATAAATTATTCATGGTGTTAATGCACCACAAACATTATATCCAATTTTAACGCACCACATAAATTACGCACGACTTTCACGCACGACACAAATTACACATGATTTTTATGCAACACCACAATTTTCATGTACGACACATTACGCACGATTTTCACACACACAATACAAATTACACACGACCTTCGCACACGACACATTACGCATGATTTTCACGCGCCACCACATTACGCACAATTTTCACGTGCCATACAAATTACACACTTTTTTACGCGAACACAAATTATACACAATTTTTACGCACCACAAGAATTACGCACTATTTTCACACACGACACACACTATGCAAGATTTTCACGCACCACCCACATTACGCACACTTTTCACATACCAAATTCATCGTGCACACTTTTAACACACTAAAGACATTATGCACACTTTTCACACATTATACATACTTTTCATATACTACGCACGATTTTCATGCACTACACAAATTGCACACAATTTTCATGTTGCATGACATAAATTATGCATAATTTTCATGTACCACACAAGTTACACAAGATTTTCATGTACGACACACATTACACACAATTTTCATGCACCACTTATCTAACACATGATTTTGACAGACGACACACATTATGCACGATTTTCATGAGCCACACACATTACGCACAATTTTCCTGCACAGCACACATACACATAATTTTCACGTACCACACATATTATGCACGATTTTCACGCGCCACACACATTACGCACAATTTTCATGCGCCACACAAATTACGCATGATTTTCATGCGCCGCACACATTATGCACAATTATTATGCACCACATAAATTAAAAACAATTTTAACATACGACACATTACACACGATTTTCATGCGCCATACATAGTACGCACAATTTTCACACACTAAACATATCATGCACACTTTTCACACATTATGCACACTTTTCATACACTACGCATGATTTCCATGAACTACAAAAATTACACTCGATTTTCATGCACTACACATAGTACAAAACATTTTCATGCACGATACAAATTACGCACCAGTTTCATGTACCAAAACAAATTACGCATGATTTTCATGCGCGACACACATTACTCACAATTTTCACGCACGACACAAAATACACATAATTTTCACGCACCTCACAACTTACGCACGATTTTCACGTGCCCCATACATTATGCACAATTTACATGCACCACACAAATTACGCACGATTTTCATGTGCCACAACATTATGTACGATTTTCATGCACCACATAATTTACGCACGATTATCACACAAGACACACATTGCGCAAGATTTTCATACGCCACACACATTACGCACGCTTTTTACACACTAAGCACATCATGCACACTTTTCACACATTATGCACACTTTTCACATACTACGCACAATTTTTGCACACTACACAAATTAGCACAATTTTCATGCAATACATACAGTACACATGATTACGCATGACACAATTTACGCACGATTTTCATGCACCACCAAGATTATGCATGATTTTCATGCCCGACACACATTAAGCACAATTTTCATGCAAAACACAAATTATGCACAATTTTCACACATGACACACATTATTGACGAATTTCATGCGCTACATACATTACGCACAATTTTCACGCGGCACAAACGTACGCACAATTTTCACCCACCACACACATTATGCACGATTTTCATGCACCATACACATTACACATGATTTTCACGCGCCACATACATTATGCATAATTTTCATGCGCCACACAAATTATGCATGATTTTTACGCACCACCCAAATTACGCACGATTTTAACACACAATCCACATCTCGCACGATTTTCTCGCGCCTCACACATTATACATGTTTTTCACACACTAAACACATCATGCACACTTTTCACACATTATGCACATTTTTCATATACAGTGCTCAATTTTCATGCACCACACAAAGTACACAAGATTTTCATACACTACACACAGTACGAAAAAATATCATGCGCGGCACAAATTACGCATAATTTTCACACACCACAATAAATTACACAAGTTTTTCATGCACGATAAACACTATGTACAATTTTCATGCACCACACAAATTAAACACGATTTACACGTACCACACAAATTACGCACGATTTCATGCACCCCACACATGTCGCACAATTTTCACGCGCCACACACATTACGCATGATTTTCATTCACCAAAAATATTACGCACGATTTTTATGCGCTACACACACTATGCATGATTTTCACACATCGCATATATTATATTATTTTTTAATAAACAATGAAGAATTAATAAGGACTAGATACAGTTTGTAAAAACAATATATTTTGAAGGATTCAACGTAAACAAATTTTAAGCTTTATAATTCCACTAATTAACTATACCATATATTGTTTTAGTAACAATCATGATAATATACTAATATCATTATACTTTTTTTCTATCCTAAAACAAATATTAATTCCTCCAACTCACTCGTTGAATTTTAAAGCAATGTATACTTCAAAATGTATAAAAGAGCAGCAGAGCACACCTCTCTCTCTCCTTAACTCTGTAACTCTTCTTCAAACTCACTCAAATTCACGCAAAGACTCTACAACTTTGTTTGCAAAACAACCCATTGGTCCTCACTAAATTCACCTCCATGTTCTTCGGGACTTAACGTCCACTATGAAATATATGTTGTGACTTCACATTTCAAGACAAAAAAAACTCTTAGATATAATAGTTGTAGACAAATAAATGCATATTTATATATTCCAAAAATATTGACAAGTATATAATTAATTCATCAATTATATTTACAAGAGTGCAACTGCTCTATAAAATTGGAACCCATCTCGATGTTTTTCGAGTAAGCCACTGTGTTTGGAGTCGTACTTAATTCATGAAATCTATATAATAGAACATAAACAATATGAAATTTTAGAATTCAAAATTAAGTTTTACAAAATAGCCTGACACGTAAATTATTCACTAGCAAGGATAACATGTACAAATGGCACAAGTCGAATAATATGCACAAAAAATCTCTTCTCTATGACATTCCCAACACTTTTCATAGATTGTGTATAAACTAATTTGAAGGCAAACGTTTGTGAACAACACCTGAAGAAAGCAGGTCTAGAGGCATCCCGACACTTGCAGAAACTACATGAGATAGATAAAGAAAAAAAGTTTGCAAATATAAAATTTGTAGACAAATATATACATATTTATATATTCCAAAGATATTAACAAGTATATAATTCAGAACAAGTATATATGCCATCTCGTAGTTTTTCTAATAGCATCACAATTAAATTATTCGACTCAGCACATTATCAAGGGCAACACACATTACTCACAATTTTCACGCGTCACATACATTACGCATGATTTTCATACGCCACACATATTACCTATGATTTTCATTCGCCATACACATTATGCATGATTTTTACGCACCACATAAATAACACACGGTTTTAATACACGACACACATTATGCACGATTTTCACGTGCTATATACATTACCCACGCTTTGCACACATTAAACACATCACACACATTTTTCAGACATTATGCATACTTTTAACATAATTCGAACAATTTTTACGCACAACACAAACTATGCACGATTTTCATGCACTACACACACATTTTTCACGCCCGGCTTACATTACGCATCATTTTCACGCACCACACAAGTTACGCATGATTTTCATGCACGACACAACATTACGCAAGATTTCACGCACTACACAAATTATGCACAATTTTCACCGATTTTCACACACGACACACATTATGAACGATTTTCACCCGCCACATACGTTACGAACCATTTTCACTTGCAACACACATTATGCATGATTTTAATGCACCACACACATTATGCACAATTTTCATGCATCACACAAATTACGCATGGTTTTCATGCGCCCCACTCATTATGCACGATTTTCACGCACCACCCAAATTACATGCAATTTTCACACATGATACACCTTTCGCACTATATTCAGCGCCACACACATTACGCACGCTTTACACACATTGCACACATCATGCACACTTTTCACACATTATGCAAACTTTTCACATACTAAGCACGATTTTCATGCACTACACAAATTACGCACGATTTTCATGCACTACACTCAGTTGCACCCTATTTTCACACACCACACAAATTACGCATTATTTTCATGCACGACACACATTACGCATGATTTTCATGTGCCACACACATTACGCACGTTTTTAACACAATAAACACATTATGCACATTTTCACACATTATGCACACTTTTCACAAACTGCGCATAATTTTGACGCACTACACAAATTACGCATGAATTTCACGAGCTGCACACATATTACGCACGATTATCACACATGACATAAATTACGTATGGTTTTCACGTGCCACATAAATTACACATTATACATAATTTTCATTCACCACACACATTACACACGATTTTCACGCACCACACATTTACACACAATTTTCACATACCACATAAATTACGCACAATTTTCACACACCATACTAATAATTAAGCACGATTTTCATGCGCCACATAAGTTACGCACAATTTCACACACATCATGCACGCTTCACACACCAAACACATCATGCACACTTTTCACACAATATACACATTTTTCACATACTACACATAGTTTTTATGTACTACAATAATTACGCACGATTTACATAAACTCCCCACAATACACGCGATTTTCATGCAGGACATAAATTACACATGGTTTTCATGCATGTCACACATTAAACATAATTTCCACGCACCATGCAAATTACGCATGATTTTCACACATGACACACACTACGCACGATTTTTATGCGCTACACACATTATGCACAATTTTCACGCAACACATACATACTCAAAATTTTCACGCCTCACACATTACTCACAATTTTCACGCGCCACAAGATTAAACATGATTTTCATGTACCACACACATTAAGTTTGATTTTTACACACCAAACAAATTACGCATGATTTTACACACGACACACAATATACATGATTTTCATGCGCCACACATTATGCACAATATTCACACGCTAAACATATCATGCACACTTTTCACATACTACGCACGATTTTCACGCACTACACAAATTATACACGATTTTCATGCACTACACACAGTATGCATGATTTTTACGCACGACACAAATTACACCCATTTTCACGCACCTCCCAAATTACACACAATTTTCTTGCATGGCACACGTTACGTATGATTTTCAGACACCACACAAATTACGAACAAATTTCACACACGACACATATTACGATTAATTTTCCTACACCACACACATTATGGTCAATTTCCACGTGCAGCAAACATTACGCACGATTTTCATGCACCGCACACATTACGCACGATTTTCATGTCCCACACAAATTATGCACAATTTTCATGCTCCACACATATTTTACTCAATTTTAACGCACCACATAAATTACGCACAATTTTTACACACGACACCCAACACGCACAACTTTCATGCACCACAAAAATTACGCACAAATTTCATGTGCCACACACATTATGCAGGATTTTTACGCACCACAAAAAATTTCCCACGATTTTCACACACGATACCCATTAGGCACGATTTTCACGCGCCACACACATTACGCACAATTTTCACACATCATGCACACTTTGCACGCATCATGTACATTTTTCATGCATAATGCACATTTTTCACATACTACGCGTGATTCGCAGGCACTACACAAATTATGCATGATTTTCACGCACTACACTTAATACGTACGATTTTCACGCGCGCACAAATTACGTATGATTTTCATGCACGACACAAATTACACATATTTTTTTGTGCATTACACATGATTTTCAGGTGCCACACACGTTATGCACTATTTTCACGCACAACATAAGCTACACAAGTTTTTCACACACGACACACATTACGCAAGATTTTAACGCGCAACACACATTATAAACGCTTTTCACACACTAAACACATCATTCACATTTTTCACACATTATGCATAATTTTCACATACTACGCACAATTTTCACGCACTACACAAATTACACATGATTTTCCTGCACAACACACAATACACACGATTTTCAAGCTTGACATAAATTACGTGTGATTTTCATGCACCATACAAATTACGCATGATTTTTATGCGCGACACACACATTGCGCACAATTTTCACGCACCATGCAAATTAAACACAATTTTCACACACGACACACATTAAGCGCAATTTTCACACACCATACACATTACACACAACTTTTACGCACCACACATATTACACATGATTTTCATGCGCCACACACATTATGCACAATTTTTACGTACCACACAAATTACACACAATTTTAACACACGACACACATCATGTATGATTTTCACGCGCCTTACAAATTTTGCAAGCTTTTCACACACTAAATACATCATGCACACTTTTCACATACTAAATACATCATGCACACTTTTCACACATTATGCACACTTTTCATATATTACGCATGATTTTCATGCACTACACAAATTACGCACGATTTTCATGCACTACTGTACATTACACATAATTTGCATGCATGACACACATTATGTATGATTTGCATGCACCACAAATTACGCACGATTTACATGCACCACACACATTACAAACTATTTTCATGTGCCACACACTTTATGCACGATGTTCATGGACAACATAAATTATATACATTTGTTTTAATAAGCAATTAAGAATTAATAAGGACTAGATACACGAGTTTGTAAAAATAAATATATTTTGAAGGATTCAACGTAAGCAAATTTTAAGCTTTAAAATTCTACTAATTAACTATACGGTATATTATTTTAGTAACAATCATTAAAATAGACTAATATCATTACATTTTTTGAACCTAAAATGAATATTAATTCCTCCAACTCCAAGCATGGTAAAAGTTCCACACTTGTTGAATTTTGAACCAATGTATAATTTAGAATGTACAAAAGAGCAGCAGAGCATACGTCTCTCTCTCTCTCTCTCTCTCTCTCTCTCTCTCTCTCTCTCTCCCCCTTACCTCTGTAACTCTTCTTGAAACTCACTCACATTCGTGCGAAGATTCTACAGCTTTGCCCGCAAAACAACCCTTTAGTCCTCACTAAATTCACCTCCATTTTTTTCAAAGCTTAACGTGTACGATGTTTCTTCCTTAATTTTTTCCACAGAATCAGAGCTCTATTACTATGAAATATATGCAGAGACTTCTACTTTTAAGACAAAAAAAAAAAAAAAAAAAAAGAACTTGTACATATAAAAGTTGCAGACAAATATATACATGTTTATAAATTCCAAAAATATTGACAAGTATATAATTCATCAATTACATTAACAAGATTCCAACCACTCTATAGAATCGGTTTCAAATAAATAAGTGTATTTGAAGTTGTACTCAGTTAATGAAATATATATAATAGAACATGAACAATCATGTTTTTTTGGAATTCAAAATAAACTTTTACAAAATAGCATGACACTTAAATTATTCGCCAGCAAGGATAACAAGTACAAATGGCACAAGTCGAATAATATGCACAAAAAATCTCTTCTCTATGACATTCCCTAACACTTTTCATAGGTTGTGTATAAACCAATTTGAAGCAAAACGTTAGGAACAACACCTGAAAAAAATAGGTCTAGAGGCATCCCGACACTTGCAGAAATTAGTGAGATAGATAAAGACAAAAAATCTTGCAAATATAAAATTGTAGACAAATATATGCACATTTATATATTTCAAAAATATTAACAAGTATATAATTCAGAACAAGTGTCCAACTGCTCTACAAATCAAAAACCAAGCATATGTAGCAAACATCATGAATTTCTATTTGGTTGGATTTCCAACTTGTGGACATCGCAACTTAATTAAGGGTCATGTGTTAGGACAAATACTAAAATAAGAAAGTCTATCTAGCCTAAATACACTATATATATGGGAGAAGATCAAATCAAAAGTATAATGCCAAGTTTGAAGCCAAGTTTGAAGGAAAGAAACAAGAGAGAGAGAGAGAGAGAGAGAGACAGAGACAGAGAGAGAGAGAGAAAAGGAATTTAGGATGAAGATCGAGTTTTGATTCTCCTAAAGTCAAAAATCGGCTACGGACCATGGGACGATTTTGGTGAGATCTTTCCAACTCTTGTTTAATATCAAGATTAAATTATCTTGAATCTTGGATCTTGAATCTTGAATCTTGGATCTTGAATCTTGAATCTTGTGATTGAACATCTGTTGTGATAGATTGTAAACTTGGTGCACTCCTATATTTGATTATACTGGAGATTTTGGGTGGACTCCGGTCCCGTGGTTTTAACTCCTCACATTGGGGAGGTTTTTCACGTTAAAATTGCTCGTGCCTATTTGATTGATTTTATTTGTTACTTTGTTTGTGCATTGTTCGCATTGGTCATCCTATTTGATATTGCTTCCTAACAGATTCACACAAGAGAGGAATAATTATTGTTTTCGTTGTGTGTCAATTGATTCTTTTTTGGATTAGTTGAGGTTGTTTATCCCAACAAAGTGGTATCACAGCACCAAGTGGTGCTACATTCCTTGTGGTGGATATGGAAATAAATACAAATAGAATGGTGAATTTGAATGGTTCAAATCATCATATATGAAAGGGAAAAATGGAGTATCATTTATATGTGAAAGATTTTTATCTACCCGTTTTTGAATGTAGAAAACCTGATGATAAAACTAATGCTCAATGGATAATATTGCATCGTTAAGTATATGGTTATATTAGACAGTGAGTGGATGATAATGTGTTGAACCATGTTAGTGGAGAAACTGATGCACGAGTCTTATGGAAAAAACTCAAGCAATTCTATGATCGAAAAATTGGAAACAACAAATTATTTTTAATCAAGCAATTGATGAACTTGAAATATAAATATGGATCTTCTATGGCTGATCACTTGAATTCATTTCAGGGAATTAATAACCAATTGGAAGGGATGAATATCAAGTTTGAAGATGAAGTACAGGGCTTATGGCTTCTTGGTACATTACCGGACTCGTGGGAGACTTATCTAAAGTGATTAGTATGGTAGATGTATTTTTGGAGACTAGTAATGGTACTGTGTTGATTTTGACAAAAATATCAAGCATGTACCTGATCTTCGATGAAATTTGATATCTGTTGCAAAACTTGATGATGAGGGCTTTTATAGTACATTTTGTGATGGCCATTAGCAGCTCACAAAAGGTTCCTTAATTGTGGAGAGAGGAAACAAGTATTCCTCCTTGTACCTGCCGCAAGGGAAGTTTCTTGATCACTAGAAAATGATGCAAAAATTGAGTTATGTGTCACATCAATGAGATGGGGTTGTTGGTTTTAGCCAAGAAAATGTCATTCTAGAAAAGAAGAATGTATCCCTAAAGAAATGTGCTCATTGCATAACATGAAAGCAAAAAAAAGTTGCTTTCAAAACAACTCTTCCTTCAAGAAAACCAGGTATTCTTGATTTAATATACTCTGATGTATGTGGTCCTATGAAAACAAAAACACTTAGTGGTGCTTTCTCTTTTGAGACTTTCATAGATGATCACTGAAGAAAGACATGGGCATAAACGTTGAACACGAAGGACCAAGTTTTTTATGTGTTCAAGCAGTTTCATGACTTAGTTGATAGGCAGACTGGAAATAATTTGAAGTGCATCAGAATAGATAATGGAGGTGAATATTCTGGTCCATTTGATGAGTATTGCAAACACCAAGGCATTCGACACCAAAAGACACCTCCCAAGACTGTTCCATTGAATGGGCTTGCAGAAAGGACGAATAGAACACTAATTGAAAGAGTAAGATGTATTCTTTTAGAAGCAGGTTTGCCTACATCATTTTGGGGTGAAACTTTGAGTACGGTTGTACATGTTTTAAATCTAACACCATGTGTTCCTTTAGATTTAGATGTTCCAGATAGGGTTTGGTCAGGAAAGGATATTTCTATAATCACTTGCGTGTTTTTAGATGTAAAGCCTTCGTTCATATCCCCAAAGATGAATGGTCTAAGCTTGATTTGAAAACTCGACAGTGTTTGTTTATTGGCTACGGCAGGATAAGCTTGGCTACAGATTTTATGACCTGGTGCAGAAGAAACTTGTTAGAAGTTAAGATATTGTGTTTGTTGAGAATCAAACTTTGAAGGATATTCAGGAGCCAGACACAATAAGCTCTACACCTAGGGATGACCTAATTGAGCCAAGAATAAGTCATCTCGATCATGATCCAACATAAGCTGAAGATGATAACCATGATCAATCTTACATGGATAATAATGGTGAACATGCACAAGAAGACCTAAGTGTTAGAAATCAATCATTGCCACCACTAGAAGTTCCAGAAGCACATGTTGAGAGTCCACCTAGAAGCAGTACAGACAAAATTCGTAAACATACTATGTTGTATCCACCGGATGAATATGAGCTTGTAGCTGATGGGGGACAACCTGAATGCTATGAAGAAGTAATGGAAGATGCTTAAAAAAATTGAGTGCTTAGAAGCATGCAAGGAGATTTTGTGGTTTAATAGGTTTATGGAGGAGATTGGGCTCAAGCAAGAGAGGTATATAGTATTTTGTGACAATTTCATTTTTTATTCAACGTCGAATCATATAGACGTAAGATATTATTGGATGAGAGACGTCATAAATGATAAGTTGCTTGAACTTGAAAAGATTCACACGGATAATAATGGTGCAGACACGATGACAAAACCATTACCTAGAGATAAGCTCGAGATTTTTTGTGTGATAGGAGGGATGATTAATATCTCCACATAGTCGGAAAGGGCGAGATTTGTTGGGTTGGATTTCCAAAATCGCAACTTAATTGGATCAAATCAAGAGTATAATGTCAAGTTTGAAGCCAATAAACGAGAGAGAGAGAGAGAGAGAGAAGAATTTTTGGATGGAGATCGAGTTTTGATTCTTCTAGAGTTGAAAATTAGTGACGGACGAATTCTCCTAGAGTCGAAAATCAGCGACGGACCGTAGAGCAATTTTGGTGAGATATTTCCGACTCTTATTTTATATCAAGATTAGATTATCTTGAATCTTATGATGGAATATATGTTGTGACAGATTGTAAACTTGTTGTACTCCTATATTTGATTATAGTGGATTTTGGCTGGACTCCGGTCCCATGATTTTTACTCCTCACGTTGGGGAGGTTTTCCACGTTAAAATTGTTCGTGCATATTTGATTGGTACGTATGAGGAATTTATGGATATCAAGAAGACTGCATTTTTTTTTACCTTAAGTTGATGCATCAAGAAGAGAAATGAACTCTCTCTGAGTGCCTTAGCCTTGTGACAAAATCCCCAGCAAGCACCCTTTGGGAGAGAGATCCAACAGAGAACTCAATAAGTCCATTAATGCCAGTAACAGAGGCCCAAATAAATAATTTCCTGGCCTGGATGCCTGAAATGACATAAAATTTTCCATATTGCCCCATTCAGATCAATGTCACGAAGCCGCAGTGCAAGGAGAATAAGGGCGTGTGTGTGTTTTAGGGCGGTGAAGAACATGGGTGAAGCTCAAAATTCGAAGGTCTTGAGGGATGTCGAGGTTTTGAGTTTTGATGCCAACAACATAGAGAGGATTAGAATTTGTCTCTGAAGATTGAAGAGGAAGATGTAAGGTATGGCAATGGCGACGAAGTTGAAAACGAGTTGTTTTTTGTGGGTGGTGATAGAGGAGAGCTCTGTTCTGAAGGAGAGAGCGATAAAATTTTAATTTCAAAGGATTTGACTGTTGTGACTTTAATGAGGTTTAGGTAAATGATTGAATTGTCCTCCATATGTTAGTCTGTCCATTTGCGTTGAATCTCTTTTCGATTTGAAGTTATGCACTCACTGCCATCGCTCATTGCCATTGCCCTTGATGGTCTGTTGTTATGATTCATGATTCATAAATATTTGATATGAATCAATAACATTATTTATGTATGTGATAATAACAACAAATTAATAGCAGCGGGAGTTAGCAAAACGGTTGAGGATTTGTTAGCGGTTATTATTCAAGTTGTTAGAAGCGGTAGTTAGCAAAACGGTTGAGGATTTGTTAGCGGTTATTATTCAAGTTGTTAGCAGCGGTTATTGGTTAATAGAGGTTGTTACAATTGGTATGCAATCTATAAATACCAATCCATCTCTTCCGGTAGAGGATTGATTCATCTTTCATCTTTGAGTGCAGAAAAGAGAGAGAGTTTGAAACACTTGTATCTTGTGTAGATTAGCAGATTCAAGGTAGAGATTGAGTGATTGTAAAACATACACTATAATCAATACAAAGAGAGCAACAAAGTGGATGTAGATCGGTTTTGATCGAACCACTATAAAAAATCTGGTGTTGATTTCTTGTTCACATTACTTTTATTTGAATTTCTTAGATCACGATTGAACTATCTTAGATTCAATCACAACAAATTGGTGCCGTCCATGGGAAACGTGAAGAAGGTGATTCAAGATAGGTACTACGCGATTTGATGTTGAGAAATTCACTGAGAAAACTGACTTTGGGTTATGGAAAGTGAAGATGCGAGCTCTGCTTATACAGCAAGGACTGGGTGATGCATTAAAGAAGGAGAGTGCAAGTTCTGCAGGAAAGGAGAAGGCGGAGAAATCTGAGGAACACGCTCAGATGTTGGAGAAAGCCCATAGCATGATAATTCTGTCATTGAGGGATAAAGCTCTTAGGGAAGTGTCGAAGGAAACCACTGCAAGGGGAGTTTGGGATAAACTTGAAAGCTTGTATATGGTAAAATCACTTGCTAATAGGCTCTTTATGAAATAGAAGCTATACTCGTTCAAGATGGTGGAGGATAAATCCATTCTTACACAGATGGATGAGTTCAATAAGATTTTGGATGATCTTGAAAACTTGGAGGTAAAGATGACTGAAGAGGACAAAGCTTTGATCCTGTTATCTGCCTTACCAAGGTCGTTTGAAAACTTCAAAGATACTTTGCTCTTTGGGAGCAAAGAATCAATCAATCTTGAAGAAGTGCAAATTGCACTGAAGTCAAAGGAACTGCAGAAATCAACTGAAACTTCAATGGCATCAACAAGCGGAGAAGGTTTAAACATCAAGAAGCAGTACAACAATGGCAAGAAACCTCAGAAGAAGGGGCCATTTCAAAAGAAACAAGAACAAAAGCCAACTGATTTTGTCAATAATCCAGAGATAAGAAAATGCTTTCATTGCCATGATCCTGGGCATTTCAAGAAGAATTGCAAGAAGTGGAAGGCATTGAAGGGAAAAGGAGTTGACACATCAAGTGGGAGTCACAAACATCAGGCAAATCAGACAACAAACAACACTGAAGAAGCTGGCTATGAATCTTCAGAAGCTCTGTGTGTGACAACTGATGAAGTTGAATCAGAGTGGGTGTTGGACTTGGGTTGTAGCTTTCATATGACACCCAACAAGGATTGGTTCTCTACGTTACAGCAAATCAATGGTGGCACGATGATGCTAGGCAATGATCAAAGCTGTAAAGTGAAAGGCATCGGTGCACTACACATCAAAATGTTTGATGGTGTGGTCAGATTACTGAGAAATGTCAGGTATGTTCCTGATTTGAGAAGAAATCTAATCTCTCTGGGAGTGTTTGATGCAATGGGGTACAGGTTTGAATCTGAAGGGGGAAAGCTAGATGTAATCAATGACAATAAGATTGTCATCAGAGGAATGAGGAGAAGTAGGCTGTATTTTCTGGTTGGAAATACTATTACTGGGCAACTAAACTCAGTAAACACACAAGATTGCACTGCTATATGGCATGGCAGGTTAGCTCATTTAAGTGAGAGGAACCTATATGAGCTATCTAAACAAGGTCTGCTAGGAGGTGATAGGATAACAAAACTGACAATGTGTGAGCATTACATATTGGGGAAGTCAAAGAGATTAAAGTTCCCTGCAGCAGTTCACACCACCAAAGGGATCTTGGAGTATGTTCATTCAAACCTTTGGGGGCCTGCAAAACACACCACAAAAGGTGGAGGGAGGTATTTCATCTCATTAATAGATGATTACTCAAGGAAGGTTTGGGTTTACATACTGAAAACCAAATCTGAGGCATTTGAGAAGTTCAGAGATTGGGTGACTGAGATGGAGAATGTAACAGATAAGAAATTGAAGCATTTGAGGACAGACAATGGGTTGGAATTTCTATCTGAAGAGTTCTTGAACTATTGTAAAGAAAAGAGAATACAAGAGGTTAAAGAGATCTTGGAGGCAGAGTTTGACATGAAAGATCTTGGTGAAGCCAAGGTAATACTTGGGATGGAGATCAAGAGAGAAAGAAATGTTGAAGCTGTGTATCTCAGGCAGGAGTCTTATCTTGATAAGGTACTAAAGAGATACAATATGAACCTGTGTAAAGCTGTTGCTACACCATTCAAACAGGGATAAAACTATTACTACATCAAGGGGCTTCCACAAGTGATGAACAGGCTGTTATGGATAGGATTCCATATGCCAGTGCAGTGGGGAGTCTGATGTACACGATGGTATGTTGTAGGCCTGATATGGCCTATGTTATGAGCATGACCAGTAGATTCATAAGTAATCCAGGAAAGAGTCATTGGGAATCAGTGAAGTGGGCCATGAGGTATGTGAAGGGCACTATGATGAAGGGGCTGAAGTTTCAGAGAAACACACTTGAAGGTGATACACTGGTAGGATATGTTGATGCTGATTTTGCAGCAAACATAGATACAAGAAAGTCTCTAACAGGTTATGTGTTTACACTGTATGGCACTGCTATCAGCTGGAAATCTTTTCATCAGTCTGTGGTAGCTCTTTCTACTACTGAGGCAGAGTATGTTGCACTTACTGAAGCTGTAAAAGAGGCAGATTGGCTCAAGGGAATACTGGAGGAGTTTGGTGTAACATAGGAGAAGGTTAACATATTCTGTGATAACCAAAGTGCCATACATTTGTCAAGGCACCAAGGTTATCATGAAAGGACAAAACATATAGATGTAAAACTCTATTTGGTGAGGGACTTAGTGGAGAAGGAGATGGTTTCAATCTCCAAGATTGATACAGCTGAGAATCCTGCAGATAGTCTCACAAAGGCTTTACCTACTTCAAAATTGGAGTTGTGTTTAAGCCACATTGGACTGTGTTAAACTTGACAACAAGGGGAGCTGCTCAAGGTGGAGCAGTGAGGAGTAAGGCAGCTCTAGGTGGAGCTGTGTTGATTATTCTATGTAGAATAATTGTGGGAAGTGCTCTTTTGTTTCTTGGCAGCAATATAATTGTGCTGTTAAGGTGGAGATTTGTGATAATAACAGCAAATTAATAGCAGCGGGAGTTAGCAAAACGGTTGAGGATTTGTTAGCGGTTATTATTCAAGTTGTTAGAAGCGGTAGTTAGCAAAACGGTTGAGGATTTGTTAGCGGTTATTATTTAAGTTGTTAGCAACGGTTATTGGTTAATAGAGGTTGTTACAATTGGTATGCAATCTATAAATACCAATCCATCTCTTCCGGTAGAGGATTGATTCATCTTTCATCTTTGAGTGCAGAAAAGAGAGAGAGTTTGAAACACTTGTATCTTGTGTAGATTAGCAGATTCAAGGTAGAGATTGAGTGGTTGTAAAACATACACTATAATCAATACAAAGAGAGCAACAAAGTGGATGTAGATCGGTTTTGATCGAACCACTATAAAAAATCTGGTGTTGATTTCTTGTTCACATTACTTTTATTTGAATTTCTTGGATCACGATTGAACTATCTTAGATTCAATCACAACAATATAGTTTAAAAAAATATTATAAATTATAGAAATTAAAAAAATATTATAAATTATAGAAAATTGATTATTTTAAGTAATATTTTTACTAATTTACTTATAATCTATTTATATAATTTTCTATTTTTTGGGTTTCATCACCAATATATTGGACTTTAATTTTTATAATGATTTAGGAATAAAAAAAAATGATCTCTCTATAAAGTATCACTAATATATATATATATATATGTATATTAATTAGGATAAAACTGGATTACAATATTTTTTTTTCAATAAATTCAAAATACAACCCCAACTTCAAAAGAAATTAACATCACATTCATAATAATATTTATGCTCAAATTAATCTTTTTAAAGCAAAAAAATCAATTTTATTTAGATATATGTATAGCAATATTTGAGCCGCTTAGACGTCCGCCTAAGCATCAAATTCGCATCAACAGAAAATTGACCAACACCTGAACCAACTAGATGCCCGACTAGATCAATTTTTGGGACACTGCCCCAAATGGAACGCCACTGTGCTATATAAAATAGTATACACTTAATGGACCATCATAAATTGGGCCAAACTCTGCATGATTTGAACTGGGCTGCCCTGATTACATAGCCCACTCCTAAATCTTATTCACTTGTCCGGTTGTTGAACTTTGGGCCAAACTTTTCTCTAGAAATGTGAAACTGGGGGAAAACAAAAAATTAACTGGGATTATCATAAAAAATTAAGTGGGAAAACAAATGATTGTTACTAAAACAATATATGGTACAGTCAATTAGTAGAATTTTAAGGCTTAAAATTTGTTTACGTTGAATCCTTCAACATATATTGATTTTTAAAAATTCGTGTATGTACTTATTAATTCTTAATTGCTTATTAAAACAAAAAATGAATATAACTTCATATTCTTACGCACAACACACAGTATGCAAGATTTTCATGCGCCACACATATTATATATAATTTTCATGCGACATACATATCACGCACGATTTTCACATATTATGCACAATTTTCACACACTACACACGATTTTCGGACACTACACAAATTACACACAATTTTCATAACTTACATACAATATACGATTTTCAAGCACTACATAGATTAAGCACGATTTTCATACACGACATACATTACGCACGATTTTTACGCACCACACAAATTACGCACGATTTTCACACATGACACAGATTACGCACGATTTTCACGTACTACACTCATTCCGCCCAATTTTCATGCGCCACACACATTATACACGCTTTTCACGCGCCACACATATTATGCACAATTTTGACGCGTTACACAAATTACGCACGATTTTCACACACCACACAAATTACACACACATTATGCATAATTTTACGCATCACACGTGTTATGCATGATTTTACGCATCACACATGTTACGCATGATTTTCACACACGACACACATTACGTATGCTTTTTACACACTAAACACATTATACACACTTTTCACATACTACGCACCACTTTCACACACTACACAAATTATGCACGATTTTCTTGCACTATACGCACGATTTTCTTGCACTAGACACACAATTTTCACACATTACACAAATTACGCATGATTTTTATACACCACATAAATTACGCATGATTTTCATGCATGACACACACTACACACGATTTTCAAACACGACACAAATTATGCACGATTTTCACACTCGACACACATTGTGTACGATTTTCACTTGCCACAAAAATAACGCATAATTTTTATAGCTCACACACATTACACATGATTTTTACGCACCACACAAATTACTCACGATTTTAACACACGTCATAGATTATGCACGCTTTACATGCACCACACACATTACGCACGTTTTTTGCACACTAAACACATCGTACTCACTTTTCACACATTATGCATGTTTTTCACATACTAAGCATGATTTTATCGCACTACACAAATTACACACGATTTTCACACACGACACTCATTACGCACAATTTTTACACACAACACATTACACGTGATTTTCATGCGCCGCACACATTACGCACACTTTTCACACACTAAACACTTCATGCACACTTTTCACATATTACGCACGATTTTAATGCACTACACAAATTACGCACGATTTTAATACACTATACACAGTACACACAATTTTCACGCGCGACACAATTTACACACATTTTCACGTATCACACAAATTACCCACAATTTTCACACACAACGCACATTACGTACTACACGCATTACACATATTATGCACAATTTTTATGTACTACACATAGTACACATAGTTTTCACTCGCGACATAAATTACGTACAATTTTCACACACGACATATGTTACGTATGATTTTCATGCACCACACAAAGTATGCAATATTTTCATGAATTATAATTATTTATTTATTTGTTTTTAAGTGTTTTGGGATCAAATTGCTGACCTGTACCAGAATTGGTGTGGCGATGCCATTTGTTATGTTAAAGAGGTAAAGTTGGTTCATTCTTAAACATGCAAGTTAAATGAGCCACTCTACTTCTTTTTTTTTTTTCTTTTTTTTTAATTATTAAATAGGACATTGATAACACTTTTGTTGGGGCGAAGTTGTTTTGGAAACAGGATTTTTTTTTTTGGACGAACGAAATATCATTATTTATTTAAATACATTAAAATTTATGCATATCTCACATATATAGCATTATAAAAAAATATATAATAAATAAAAAATAAAAATGCATAAGGTTGTATGCCTCTATAGCATAGTCCACTATATACAAATTTAGTCGTGTACAACTAAATGCATAGTAAAAAGTGATGTTTATTTTATCTTGTGATAAGTTAAACTTCAACTATAGAAGTCATCACTAGAATTTAGTGGGAATTTAGTATTATTATATTGAAAAGGTGATTTGTATATTGATTGAATAATCGATTAATCATTAAAATTATTATCAAAAAATATATATATATATTTATGTTAGCTTATATATATTAAATATCAAAATATTTAATAATAAATTCATTATTGTTTGGAGAAAAAAATCTGATTTTTTTTTAAATTGAAGAAATAATGATAGTCTAAAAAATCAAGATAATTAAAAAAATAATCTTAATTTATGAAAAGATGAAAAATACCCGTAATTTTGAAAAAAAATTAAAATCGAAAAAATTATTGTAAATTTTGAAAAGGTAGAATATTGAAAAAATAAATGTAATTTCTGAAGAAAAAAAACTAATTTTATAAAAATATGTTTATTCAAATTTATATATTTAAACTTGTATAATTTTTACCATTTTTTAATAATAAATAATTCATATAGCGTAAATATTATTTTTATCAAATAGTTGAATATTTGTATTTTATATAAAAATATTTTAAATAATTAACTTGATAAAATTATTTTGTATTTAAAATTTAATATTTTACTTTTATATATGAAAAATGAATGTTAAAATGAAGATCGTGAAAAAATATTTAATTCAATATATTTTTATAAAATATAAAGTTGAGATAAAAAAATTATAAATAATTATAATTTTGGGTGAAAAACTAAAATAAAAAAGAAAATATGAAAGGAAAATTTTTAATTGGTTGAAAAGAATAAAGAGAGAAGGAGATAGAGAGAGAGTCCGAGGAAAGAGATCAAGTCAGTAAATGTGAGGGTTAGGCACGTGGGGTAGGGCGCCAGCTTGTACAAACACATGGATTAGGATAATTCATATTCGGTTGTGTCTAGCCACGTCCATAGACATCCTAGGAAAATTTAAAAGTATTTGTCCAATCATTTTTAAGTGCTGTAAATTTATATCTTCATCAAGGATGACTTTAAGTCCAAATTTGTAGACAAGTTATTGCCATTATTTTAGATATGTATAGAACTAAAAATGATTCTTATGTAATTTATGATTAGAGATGTTAGACGGACCTTGTCTGATGAAGTGTTCATAGGGTTATATTTTTTTCTTTAGATTTAGGATATTATAAATGGAGTTTAAATGTTATTAACATGGATGCACCTCGATCTAATAATTCACTTAAATATATTCTAAATTCTAATAATTTGAGTTTAGAGCATTAAGTAGTTTCATAGTGATGCATCATTTGAATGTTGAATATTTAACTAATTATAGTGATATAAATGTTTTAAACTAGGAAATATATTAGTTATTTCTGATTTAATAATATAAGGTCATGCTTCAAAAATAATTTTTGTTCAAAAACAAATCATGTTCCGAAAGTTAAAGTTTTACTTTATTAGTAAAAGTCAAACTTTTAATTGTTATTATTTCTACATGATTAAATAATTCAAATTAATAATAAAAAAGTTGTATATTGCAAATTTTTTATTTTTAGGAAGTTACTTCTTCATCAAATTGACAAAAAAAAAATTGTACTTTTGTGAAACTATACTTTTTTTTTCTTAATGGAGGAAGTATATAATTTAATTTAATTTCAATATTATTTGCATTTTGATTTAAAATATCAAATCTAAATTTATAATTTAACTATTTGACTCACATACCAACAATGATCCATTTAACCTGAAATCCGATCAAGTTATATTAGATTCATCATACTACCGGTTCGTTTATAAATATTTTAGCTCGATATTTGATTAACTCAAAACCAATCCGTTTAAGAAAATATTATCATAAATGTTTTTAAAAAATATATGGAATATATGAAACAACAAACTTTAAAAATATTATCATAAATATTTAAAAACATATATGAAATATATCTGCATTATTACTCCTTACTCATCTGTGTATATATAAGGAATATACTAGAATTGTCTAATTCTGCAGAAAAGGAAATAAAAAGACAAAAAGAAATAAAAAACGATAGCTTCTTTTGCTGGCAACGACAAAAATAAAAAAAAGTTAGAATCAGTCACCGCTGAAAATGTTATGTTTGGACAAATCTTTGGAGCAAAGGAAGATTCTAGAAAAAGTAAAAAGCATTGAGTAACTTTAAAAAGCAGGTAAAATACATTCAACAACTTTTAGAAACTTTGCTGGAAAGCAATTTGAGTTGATGGATTGGTTCACCAAACTTATACATATCTCCTTCTCTTCTCTTTATTATACAAAATTTTAAATTATTAATAAATAAAATCAATTATAAATTTACACTTACAAAAAGCTCAATTTTATACTTATATGTAAATGTATAATATCTTTGTTGTAAATTTGTTAGGGGGTATTATTATTTATAATATTTTATACAATTGGGTTATTTGTTAATGTTTTATAAAGTTGATGCCCAATAGGAATCCTTTCACAAATTAGTCGGGCTAAACTTGAGTATATTTTCACTAATTTTAACCCGTGAAATATATTTATTTAATTTTATGTTTGTATTCTATTTTTCTGGTTGATTTTTTGGGTTTGGTGCTACAATCTCACCCATTTTAAAAACTGAGACATACTACTCTCTCTCTCTATATTCATTTTTCTCTCTGCCTTTCTTGTCCAACTTATCATTTAAAATTCAATAACTGCTCTATAATTAATCAATCTTTAATTCATTACAAACTAAGTTTTGATACATATTTATCACTTTTAATTATAATTTAACACATATTTTATATATCGTACCATATTAATTTTAAAATAAATACAAAATTTATATTATTTACTTTGAATCATCCATCTAAATTTTCCAGGAACTGATTTAACATACACAACTACAACCATGCACAACTAAAATTTGATATATATATATATATATATATATATATATATATATATAGGAAAAGCTTGATATATATTTTTTGTTTTTTCATTTTTTGAGGAAAAGTTGGTTACATGATTTTTATGAACACATAATAATAATAAATTCTTCTCTGTATAAAAGAAAGATATTATCCCAAAAATCCTTCTTAGTATTATACTTCGCAAGAAATTCTTCTCAGTATTTTTTTGCAACATGGTGCATTTGAGAAAAAAGTAGTTTAATATAAAAAATAATAGTTTTTTTTTAACTAAAATTTTAAAATTCAAAGAACTTTTTTTTGTTACAAATCTGTTTTTGACATGTAATATATCAAATTAATTATCTTTTTACGAGCTTTAATTTGATACCAATATTGTGTATATTAAAATAAATATTATATTTAAAATATAAAATAATATTTTATGAGTTAAATTATTTAATTTTATTTGAAATATGTGTTAAGTTTGAATAAACAATGGGTTAAATTCTTATATGAATTTAAGACAAATAAAAAATAAAAATATCTTTATAGAATAATAATTATAATTTTTTTTATAAATTAAAAATATTATATTATTGAAGTATATATTTAATTGTTTCATTTTATTTTTTCTAATTTTAAATATTTGTATTGTTTGTTTTTTAGAATTATTGTAGGTTGGATTGAATTTGAATTATAAAATTCACTTATTTATTAAAATTAGAGAATTTTTTTTAGAATAATAATGCATTATACATATTAAATTATATTTAAATTGATTTGAGTGAAAATTTAATATTTCTAATTTCTTATATCTATTGCATATTGTGAATACTCTTATGAAATGCATCCATTTTCGTGATTATCTCGGGCCCGGATAAAAGTAACTTTTTGGTCGTGTGAAGAAGGATTAGCTTAAATATTAAGTCTTTATTCAGACTTATCACTTGAAGTAAATACGGCCTTAAATATTTGATTTTATAAATAGAAAAAAACTTAAATTATAAAGAAAAATAGATACACATAAAATAATTTTTGAAAATATGTTATTTTAATTTCTTATTGTATTAAAAAAAATTATATATAAATATGTGTAAGTAAATTTATTAATATTTTTCTATATATTTTATAAGTATTTTATTTGTATCATGATCTCTTCTTTGTTATAAAATCATATGTTTTAATTTTTTTATATCTCTTATATATTATATAATCTTATATAACAATATTATAATTTTATATTTTATTATTAATATAATACAATATATTATATCTTATGCATTACAGCGCTCATATCTAACAACAACAACAACAACAATAATAATAATAATAATAATAATAATAATAATAATAATAATAATACAAAAAAACACCTACAAGAAATTAAAGCAGGTGATGAAAGCGGTCAACCGACCACCTGATTCCGGTGGAGCCTACAATACACGATCCGTCCCTCCCCCACTTTTTTCCTCCACCTCGTTCTTCATTTGCATCGCCACCATTTTCTTCCTCTCCCCCTCTCTCAAATTTATTCACCCAGATTGGTCGATTCAGCTGCGGACAATTTCTCGAAAATGGCAAACGAAAATGGTGGGGATGGCGATTTGCGTAAAGAGTTGAAAACGTGCGCTGTATTGGGGGGCAGGGGATTTATTGGCCGCGCCTTGGTGGAGAGGCTGCTTAGACTCGGTAACTGGATCGTCCGAGTCGCCGATTCCTCTAAGTCTCCTGAACTCAAACCCTCCGAGACGCTTCTCGCCGATGCGTTTACCTCTCGCCGCGCCACTTATTTCCAGGTTGATGTGTGTGACAAATCACAAGTAATCGAAGGTATTCATCTAGTATAAGCTCTATATTAGATTTTGAGTTTGAATGACTGAATAATGTGATATGCTTAATGCAAATGTGGAGTGTTCTGATGTTTCGCGTAGGAATTTTTTCAAATTTAGACTTGTTAAATTCAGGACTTGGTACGGTCCAATATATTGAGTCGCACCCAATATGGGAAGGACAGACTAGCTACACTTAGTGAGGTTCTGTCTTAAAACTAACTGATAATAAGAGTAGCTAGCTCACTTATAAGATGGTCTTCCTTTCTTCAATCTTTAATGTGGGACAGCTCTCATGTGAAACCTTAATTATTTCATCAAGACTACTCAATAGACGGAGTATGGTTTTATCTGTTGAGGTTGTTATTGTTCATTATTATCTCAGTACAACTATCAAAGCCACTTGGTTACCATAAGTATTGTGATAAGAATTGTTGTGTCTATATAGTAGTAAGGCATCGTGTACTGCTTCCAAAATGTTGGCACTCATTTATGCATATATGTTGAATTATGGAATGTTGGATGGGTTTTGATGATGTAGAAATTTCACTTAACGACCAATTAGCTGCTTTCTCTTGCAATATCATATGTTTATATGATGATTTTTAGTGAGCTTCCATAAGAAGTAATTAAAATTCATTGGTATCTTGGCATGTGTTAAGTTTGAGTTGTGGTTTGATCAAGTCATTTTGAATTTTGAAGCACGATTAATGCAGTACATGAACATCTGATGCAGAAGTATCTGTAGTGTAATCTGCATTAATAAAGTTCCAACTCACTGATGTGTAGTGCTACTTGGCTGCCCATTTATGATACTTTCGTCAGAGTCGGCATAATTTTCTTTCAGATAACATTCACATAATTGGAACTTTGAATATTTGTTTTGTTATTTGTGTAATTTCGTGGCATGGGTTTATTTGTTCCTTTTTTTTTCTTTCTTTATTATGTTCACATTCCCTTTTCTGGAGTACATTTCTAGTCCAAGAAGAACAAGGTCCTACACAATGCAAGACATAAGCTATGCAAGTTGCTTAACTTAGACTTTATAGTTTTTGCCTTTACTGATCATAAAACTCAGCAGTGAGCAGTGCAAGTAAAAAAGAGATAGAATTAGCATCAAGGGAAATGGCAACTTTCTATGTGGAGTAAAGATTAGATACATATTTATAGTGTCGCTATCATGCAGTCTACAATTTTTCTGTAGTTGGGTTAATTGGATTCATCTTATTATTGAATTAAATCAGTCTCAGAAGAAAGTTCAGTTTCTTAATGGCAAAATCATGTGCTATCCCACAACGGCACAACCTGTACAGTCCTCTCTCTCTCTCTCTCTCTCTCTCGTTTTTATGAAGTTCCAAAGTAGAATCACACTTTCTCATTTTCTGTGATCCTGTGCTGTTTTCTTAGATTCCTTAGTTATGCTTGGTTTGACTATATTTGGCTCTTGGTTTCTGATCTTGTAAGATATATGTTTCAAAGGCCTCCCTTTCCTTTTGTAAAGACAAAATTTCATTTTTGTACCAGAAATTTACCCAGTAACTCTTAGTTGTTTCTACGCAGCAATTGAAGGTGTTTCAGTTGTATTTTACACTGACTCTATGGATTCATACCCCCAAGATTTCATTTTTTGCTACAACATCTTTGTTCAAGGTAATCTCTCATTTTGGGGCAAGGTAAAAAAATGAATTAATGTGCTACGGTTGCATTTTGTCCCGTATTGATATCCTTATGGCCTCAATTCCACAGGTGCAAAAAATGTAGTGAATGCCTGTCGAGAATGTAAAGTTAAACGGCTAATACACAACAGTTCTGCTGATGTAGTATTTGATGATGCTCATGATATACGTGGTGGAGATGAATCCTTACCATATTCTGGGCAAGTATGTGTCTGACAAAAATTCTGGGGTTACTTTCTCTTCTATTTTTCGATGATCTCTAACCCACCCTCTGTCTCTTGTGCCACATGTTGAATCCCATTCTGCAGTTCTGGGACATGGTCGCTGACCTTAGAACTCAAGCTGAGGCACTGATCTTGTTTGCAAATGATATTGATGGCCTTTTAACATGTGTACTTCGTCCTTGCAATGTATTTGGACCTGGAGACAAACAACTCTTACCCTCGCTGGTGAATATGGCGAAATCCCACTGGGATAAGGTTCGGAAGCTACTTTACTATATCACGAATTATTTTCCTTGCTACTCTCACAGTCACGTATGACCTGCATGCTTCTTTTTCATTTCAATAGAACAATTGTAATTCACAAAATCCGAGTGTTAGTTCCTTTCTTCGGCTACATCTTTCTTTCATCTTGCAGATTATTAATTCAGTTAGGTATGTATTTTTTGGAATTAGTAATAGGCTTTCTCATTTCAGTTTATTATAGGAAGTGGAAACAATATGTCAGACTTCACATATGTTGATAATGTTGCCCATGCTCATATTTGTGCTGAAGAATCTCTAAGTTCTCAGATGGTTACTGTCGCTGGAAAGGTACTTTCAAACTCTAATCTGCTTTCTGTTCTGTCCATAACTGTCAGATTTTGTGGAACTCTATCTTGAACTGAAAGTTTTGCAGGCCTTTTTTATAACTGATCTGGAGCCAATGAAGTTTCAGGAATTTGCATTTCTTTTACTGGAAGGCTTAGGCTACCAGAGGTATCAAAATTTTCTATTGTCACGTTGATATAATGGAATTTGCATTAGAAATGAATAGTTCTTGCAGTGGAATCTTGGAAATGATGGAAACAACATTTCAATACATATGCTGCATTATGAAACTTCAGTGCTTGTGCTTGTAAGTAGGGCTGATACTTCATCAATTTCATTTTGGAAATTTGAACTTTGGAGAATATTCTCACCAATTACTAGTTCTCACTAAATAAATACATATCCCATTATACGCCCACTAGCTACAGTGTAACAATATTAATGAGACATCTATGGTTGAAATTGTCTACCAAACTGCAAAAACAACATTGGCAAGACATCTGCCCTAAACAATGTTTCTCAAATCACATCCGATCATGTTTTCTAAAAAATACATTCAAATCCCCTTTTTATCTTCACGCGTGTAACAATCCCCAGACCAAATATATTCTCCCAAAAGAGGCTGGAAATAACATCAAACCAAGCTGGAAATAATACCAGAGAGTGTTAGAGAGGAATTTTATAGCCGCCGAAAGAAGGGAGCAAAGCACTAATAATAATTAGGGCAGCAGCTATATTTGCTTATTTTATTCTTAATTTTTGTCTATTTTGTTAATTAGGATTTACTGGTTATGCGCTTTATTGTGGGCTTGTATTGGCCAGTAGAATAAATAGGGTTACAACCCTAGGAGCAGATTATCCAGGAAATAGACATTGATCAAAGAGACGGCGCTTAGCGTTTGGTAGTCGAAGGTTCCTCTTCTGCTGGGATTCTTATTTGATCCCTAATTGGCTGTGCTGATATTGTTACAACTTTTCTTTGATTAAATCGTGTTTCTCGACTGCGTATTCCTCTTTACTCTAACAGAGAGAGCCTTCATTCTGATAATTGAAAATGTTCTTGCATATATACACACACACACACACATATACATTGGTGTATGATAACACTTTGGTTTGTTTATCTCATCATACATCAATTAATACAGACTTTCCAAAAGCTCTTTCTCTTTACTTATTTCATTAGAAGACATTGTTGGGCCAAAATTAGAGATGGCCATGGGCCTTTTTACAAACCCTGTAACATGGCTTTAAGCTATATCAAAGAATTTTAGTTCAAGCTTCTAATATCTCGATGATGAACACTTTAAACAAGTCAAACAGACTCTCAACCTTCATTGCTAATATTTCTAAAAAAATTACCTGTTCAAAAGAAAAGGTCTGCCATGCACGAAGAATCAGTGAATGCCTCAGTATCTCCTTTTTGACTTGCAAAATATCAAATGATGGCATCCGAAGAGCAAAATTTTCAGAGAAACCTTCGTCTTTATCAGGAAATTATGATAAATCCCTAAACTTTAAACAATAAGAAATTCTCAGTATTAGTAATTGATAAAATGCATATTACACTTAATACATTTGGTTACCTTTATTTGCACTTTCTACTTCCCTTTCATTTTTATGCTGTTCGTCAGAATAGACTCTTATTTAGCCTCCACTTTTATCTTTTCCGTTCCCATCATGCCTTTTCCAGTGTGTAAAGGTTGCAGTATGAATGATAGTGGATAGCTTCGTATATCACCTGTAGTTTTAGTTACCCTTTTGGCCATGCACTTGGTCTGAAGTTTCTTATTGTTTGGTTACATTGCATCTTGTTCTTCTGATTGCAGGCCTGTCATTAGTCTTCCTGCTTCAGTGGCTGATCAAATCATTTGTCTTATAAAATTGCTGCATTTGAAGTCTGACACCAGTAAGCACGATCCCTGTGCCGTTGTTTACAAGTTATCTTCACGTACAAGGACATTTACTTGTTCTGCAGCTCAGAAACATATTCGGTACTCACCAGCTGTGTCCCTGGAGGTAGGTTGCTCTATAAACCTCTCTCGTACTACTTCTTTGTTAAAAAAGAAAGCATTCTATTTTGATGTTTTCTTTTGAATACCTAGAAGAGTTGAGGTCAAGCTATCCTAGCTTGATTACAGTATGCCCCAAAATATATGTTGGAGGTCTTAAGCTTGGCCTACTCTGAGGTAGATCAATTCAAAAATCTGTAAGTTCTTGGAATCATTTTCATTAGATGGAAAAAAGTAATCCAGTTAAAGTAGTATGCAGTAACATGAATCCAGAACCTACTCAAAGATGAATTGCTTACTCAGCAAACCAACTTTTAGAAATTACCAAATGTGCACTGTGACATATGGACGAGGTCCCTAGTTCTTTCTATACGTTGAGATGTCCTCAACTTCTCTCCTTAATTACGATTGATAACTTGACCATGAAAGTATACAGATGCATTTGGATCTTGGAAGAATTGTTAGACAGCTATCATATTTATTGGTACAGGTGCTGCGTGCATGGTCTATTCATCTAAGAGTACTCTCACTGGAGTTGTCAGTGGTTTTAGCCTGATATAAGACTTAGAGGGTGGGTTTAAATCCAATACCTCAACCATACCCTAGAAAATGAACAAGGAAACCTCCGTTTTTACTGGAAAAATATTTTCATTATTAGTTTTTATGGAAGTAAAACATTTAAGTTCGAAGTGAAACAATATTAAGTAAGCTTGTTCTTTGTGAGCTTAATTAGTTGATCTGTTTGCTACACTAACAATTGGTTTTACAAATTGCTAATTTCGTCAGCCTTTTATTTACTACCTTATGCTTTTTTATGTAACCTAAGTGTTTGCTTGTTCTGGTTCTCTAATTGTTTTTCACATATTTCAGAAAATAGGGTCATATCAGCTGTTGTATGGATTTTTTCCTTGTTCATAATTGTGGTTTGTAGAATGGATCTTGTGATTTTTAAATTTCTCTGATCAACTATTGTTTGCTCATTAATTGGGGAAACAACCCATGTCTGATTATACATGCTGGACTTATGTCTTGAAGTCTGTGCTGTTGTTTGCCACAGGACGCGGTAAAGCTAACTGTTGATTCATTCTCCAATTTGGCAATTGACTCACCTCTCATGAGATACAAGGACATCGACGAACCATCAAAAATAGAGAAGCTGTTAGGCTGTGGACAAGGTCAGTGATTTATTTCCAGTCCGTGGACTGTACTCCAATAACATCTCTTTTAAACAATTTGCAATTTATCTATTCACTTATATGGTGTTGGCACAGGGAATCTTTGTTAATCAATGAGCTTTGTTGTTCAGCAGCATGTCTCTTGTAGTTTAACTAGTTTTGATGAACTGAATTTATTATATCTTCATGGCTAAAATCTCCTGTCCAACCCTAGGCTGAAGGTATCTCAGATTTTCTAATGTGTTCTCTGGTTGAATCTTGTGTCCCCCCCCCCCCCCCCAAACACACATATACACATACGCTCACCTGCTCACATATTTACATAAATATATGCCCCCACATGTAGGCCCATTTGCAGTAGGTACAATTTGATGTTGTAGAAAAGAGTGATATGTATTTATTTTTATTTTCTTGTTTTTTTCACCCCAGTGATTATGCATTATTTTACTGCAGTTGCAGATATTTTGCTGTGGAGAGATGAGAAGAAAACCTTCATCAGTTTCTTATTGCTTGCCATTCTGTATCACTGGTTCTTCCTCTCTGGCAGAACTTTTATTTCTTCTGTTGCCAAACTGCTTCTGCTAACTATTGTGTTGCTTTGCGGGCATCACGTTCTACCATTAACTGGGTACGTCAGGCCCTTAATTGTGATACGGTACTTCCATATTATTGTCCTTTTCAGCTTTTAGATTTCATGCTGACCGTTTCCTCACTCGGAGAAGGGGCTATCCTGTGCTGCTGCATGTGGGTGTGTGTGTTTTAACTTATACTTCATTTTAATTATTGTGATAATTCCATGTATAGTTTTATGTAAATCATACATGTTCATGTATGTTGAGGCTAGAGAGTACAATACATTGGTGTCAAAGATTCTCATTCAAGTAAGGATAAAACAGATTGTGCAGCAACATCTATGTTGTGTTGTTCATTCTTTCTGTTTAGATTAAACAACTGCTTTTAGCTTTATTACCAGCGGTCTATTCTTTTCTATAGATGATAATCACCTCATTACTAACTGTCAGTATATAATGTTTCTTCTTTCTCTTTCTTATTAAGAATATCATTATGATTTAATCACATAATTACCACAGATTTGGATCCAGTATGCCTAGATTACCGTCGTCATGTTTTGAGATCTCAGAAGTTGATGCAAGAAATTCATTTTTCGTGATGAAATGCATTTTGGATAAATTGGATTGTCTAACCAAGTCATTGGCTCAAGGAAAAGATTGGTCTACCTTCTTCAAGGTAACTGTTGACTAAAAAAGTTGTTCTAGTTTAAGGTAACTTATATACGTCTGAAACTGCCTAAACTCACCCCCTTTGCTCTCTCTTTGTTGGAAATTTGGGGCAGTACAATTATTACTGATCTTAAGATCAGATACCATATGAGATATTCAACATTATATAACTTCAGAATTTGTATTTACATTAAGACATTTTTTTGGATCACAATTTGGCTACCTACCTTAATATGTAGGTATTTCCTGGGCACTCACTTATTTAATGGTTTCTCATTTACGGGGTAGTTGAGAATGAACTTTGCGTTATGCCATCTAATGGAACTTCCACTTGTCAATGGAATACAATTTAGGAAACATAGTGAAGTGCATAGTTTTATGGTATAATTACGAAGCTACACTTGAGGTTATACCTAATTACGGGATTTTTTTTGGTAAGTTTGTCTCCTTAAGAAAAGCTTTCTGTTTTTAGAACTTTTTTTTTACACACACCTTGATTCGTTGAATTTGTAAGGAATCAAACCTACATTTTTCTTCCTTTTTAATGAAGCTAAAATCTGAAGGTAGTTTTTGTAACTATCCCTAATTTCATTTCAGCAATAGTTTCCTTGCGATGTTGTTACGAACATGCCTAATATGTTTTCGAACTTGTGCAGGTTGCAACTTTCATGTATTTCTTCAAGTTGATTGTTCCCCAATACTCGACTCTGGCTATCGGTTTGGGTACGTTTTATACACTGCAAAACAAAAAAGAGAGAGAGAGAAAAAGCAAAAAACTATGTTTGTTACTTGCTTGTGACTACATACTCTTGATGTTGCTTTTGCTATCATCTTAATCATTTCGCATTGTTTTTAATCAATTGCAGCATTGATCCTTGCATTCACATTGTGTTTTGTGTACGAGCAATATGAGGAGAAAATAGACACAATAGCAGTAGTTGTATACACCATCGCAAGCAAGGTCATGGTATTAATTGCAAGGAAACTGCGGTTACCTTTGGGCTCGGATAAGCCAACCGTGGAGAAGGGGGCCACTCAACATAGTTTGTTAGACAGTAGGCAGTAAGAGGTGGTGGCCATCTGCATCTTTTTTGTAACTTTACCCTTGTAGTACTGTAACCTCTCTGTAGATATGTATTGTAGCCTCTGTAGTTTATGACCGTGTCGCTCCAAAGATGGCCTTAAAATCTTCTTCCTTTGCTGGGCTTAATTTTAGATGCCAGTGGTAGTGCATCTCCTAGAATGTGTTGCATGTCACTGATGAAGTTTACGAACTGTTTGGTGCAATCTCGGATGAGAAAATGAAATCGACATTTTGTTTTGAAGACGGCTGTAATTGTATCGTAGCTTTGGGGCCCACTGGATTGACGAACTTAATAAATTTGGGAACTTTTATTAAGGGGTGTCGGTGGCCGGCAGGCTATTTGGAATTTATTTGAACCACCAAAATATATTAACCCTTCGTTGCAAAAAAAAAAAAAAAAAAAAAAAAAAAGAAAAGAAATTATCCCTTCGTTGCCCAAAAAAATAAAAAAAAATAATAACAATAAATAAATAAATAAATAATATTTTTTAAATATATATATATATATATATGTATCAATTTGATGAAGATATAATTTCTTAAAAATTATAAAATTGTACTTATATAATTATTTTTATTTTTTGAGTAGATTTATTTAATTATATATAATTTTTTGTGAAGTTAAAAAATAATTTATTTTAATTAATAAAATGTAATATTTACAGAAAAAATTGGACCTAAAAGTATTTTAAAATAAGACTTTCTTTCTTTCTTTTTTTTTCAATAATGGAGTTATATTATTTAATCTAACTTCATTCAGTTCAGGTACTATGATTAGTTTTCACTTCTCAGTTCGAGCTTGAGTTCAACATTTGTGATTTAGAGGTTTGTGCACCTATTTTAGTGTTTTATTGGTTACTTTAATTTAATTAGATGTTTGACAGTGCGATGCGTAAAATAGAATATATTCTACTATATTAATAGTATAAAATGGATTATTTAATTATTATAAAAATTATAAGATTTTAAGCAACATGATATAGAAAAATTATGAATTTCAAATGTATAACTATGTAACAAAGTCGTAGATTGTGGTGCAAATAAAATATGTACAAAATATAAAATGTAAAAGATCTAATAAAGTATGTGTCAAAATATATATATATATATATATATGTGTGTGTGTGTGTGTGTGTGCACTTTTTTTCCTTGGAGTGTGCAATATTTAGGAAAAAAATAGATACATAAATAATAAATTAAAATATTGTTTTTTAAATATATTTTTTCTTTGTTTTATTTCTTTTATATTTTTAATCTTTTAATCAAATGTTGAGTAGTACTTCTCATCCGTAGTCAATATGGAAAGTAGAAAATTTTAGGATTTCATTCAAATGAAGTTGAATATAGTTCATTTATATTATTTTGCATTATCATTCTCTTAAAAGTTATTTGTGACAAATAATAAATTTAACGTCATTTTGAAGTGAATTTTTGAATCTAAACTCAATACAATCTCAACACACTATAATTCTCTAAACTCAAAACAAATATTTAAAATCGATAAAAAGAATTAAAGTGAAAAAATTATTTATATACTTTAAATAGTCTAATATTTCTATTTAAAAAAAAAATTAATGATTTTATATTGTATTTAATCCATAGAAAAATTTAATCCATTGTTTATTTAAATCTAATGCATATATTATAATAAAAAACAAATATTTCACTTCATAAAAAACTATATTATATATTCTAAATATAATAAATTTTTTATACATGCAATATCAGAATCAAATTAAAGATTATAAAAACAAATTTAATTTACTATATCACACATAAAAATATATTTGAATGAAACAATCATTTGAATATTAATATTTTAGTAAAACAATAAAAAAAAAAAAAAGTAATAAATGTAGAACTTTTCCTCACATGTCATTTGTCTTTTTAGCATAGTTATAAGAGTTTTTCTTATATATATATATATATATATAGTAATTGATGTATATTTAAAGGGTTTCAATTATTTTGACTTTTTTCACAAGAACTATCGTTTTTTTCTTTAATTTTATTTTTATTTTTTGGCGTTAAGTCCTCTGAAGTTTGTGGATCCGTATTCTATCTACTTCGAGCGGAACTTTTTGCTGCAAAACCTCAATATGTTATGGATATTATTAAGTTTTTTTTTTTCTTTTTAAATCTTTTAAATGTAAATGTAAAGATGAAATAGCTATTACTTTAATTGTAAGTTTATGAATGAATTTCAATACAATTTGCCTATAGCCTATAGTAATTTAAAAGTGATTTTCAATTTAAAAAATGACGTGGAAAGTGAAGGTGGTGACTGCCCACACCATATCTATTTTGAAATACATTATTAAATTTAATCTAAAAATAAATAATCACACAATGACTAAGTTGTCCTTAATTAAATTATGTAATATCTCCGATGTCCCTGCTCACTGCTTTTCCTATCCTCTCTTTCACTCACAAAAATAATAATATTAATTTTTATATTAATTATAATATTAAGAATGACTATTGTTGTTACGATTTTTTAGAGGATACCATGATTTGCTATAATGATAGTTTTTGTTCAGATTTTTTAAAAAATTCCGTGATTTTCTTTATAGTAATATATATATATAATATAATATATAGTATATATTTATAATATACTTAGAATACCAATATGTACGGATCTGTTAAATTGATCTTATATTTTTCAGCAATACCTATATATTAAACTAAATGTTTGTATATATAATGTATCTCATGCACCATAGCATAACCATATGTACCGATCTATTGAACTGATACCTAGATTTTTCAGCAATACCTATCTATTGAACATAATTTTTATTATAAATAGTATATCATTTTGTGTTGTCTACATTTTGGACTCTCACTATTCATATATTTTTTTTACTTTACTTTATTGATGTGTAATATCGACTATTTTCAACTTTGTGAAAGATCTTCATCCGAAAAGAAGGGATTTGACCCATAGACTTCATCTCGTTAGCGCTTACAATGTACTTACATTTGCGAACAAAAATCAAATCTTCAATTTTGAGTGTGTTTTTAAGGATGAACACTTATCGTCATAAATAAATTTCATAATAAACATGATAAAAAGCGTAGTATGAAACATGCAGTATTTAACATATTTAATTTCATTATTTTGTAGGATGATACTATTTATGGTCAAGCAAGAAGATCACACATCAATAGCTATAAAAAACTATTATTTGAGGAAAACTATATATTGTCTTAGATATCATGGTGTCAACTGACGAATTTAAATTTAAAAGAGCAAGCCATGTATATAAGCTCAATTTTTATGGCAAAACAAAGATTCACGAGTTTAGTGACTCATTGTTTTCTATGAACAAATTCAATTTCAAATCATTCGATTGGATATCTGGTCTAGAGAAGAAAGATAAAATCTTTTTGTTTGGTACTCTATTTTTTACTTATTATAATTTTAATTATTTATTAATTTTCTATTTGCTATTCTAATCAAATATATCAATTTTTTATGTTGATTTATAAAATATGATTGGTCGAGTTAATGGGATGCAGTTACGTAGATCTATGTCAACGAAGGATGGGACGAAGAGGCTTCGGCTCATGGAGATAACTCTTGAAGATCGCATGTATTTTAAATTTTCTAGATTATATAATATAATATATAATATATTAATTATTGTGGCATATGTATAATAGTAGAAAATGTTAACATTGATATACCATATTTTATCCAATTTTTCTTGATTTCAGAAGAAAATAATATATATTTAGTAATTTAATGATTATATTTTATAAATAAAATTAATTAATGTTCACGTATGATTTTATATATAATATTTATATCCTTATTATACTCTTGGTACATACATAAATTATTGAACATAATTATATATGTATTTAAAATATTAATTTTATATATTTCTAAAATTTAATAATATTATACTATAATAATATATATGTGCATTGCACGGGAGAACATACTAGTTGTGTTTGAACACCAAAGCCTCAGGCCAACCAAATCTTGCAAGGAGTCAATAATAAATTACCAAGAATCGTTCATAATTTAAGGTGAAAGTGTACTAGATAACATATAAAATAGTATTAAGGAAGGCCGTATCCAAAAAATATTATAAATTTATCATTTATTTTATCTAGATTATTATATAAAAAGTGTGTGTTTATCTAATCACTAATAAACATAAAAAGAAATAACAAACGAAATAAAAAGATGTGGAAGAATAAAAAACAAGAAACAAGTTATAGGGTCATATTTTCAACAATTGACAATTATATTCCAAGTTTATTAATTCTTTGTTCTTATAAGACAATCACTATATTAAAATACCCCTTCTCTCAAAGTGTATGCAATTCGTAGATTAATTACCATGCTCATATCTGTTCGCTATTTTATTTCATTTAAAATACGACTCGCAAATACACGAGGTAAATTATAGTAAAATATGGTGAAAACAATTATCGTATCCATCAGGATTGTATACTAAATTCAACTAAGTATTAGTTTATGATATTATCCTTTATCTAAAGAATCAATTTGGGATTGGTTTGGTAAAACAAAATAAAACAAATAAAGAAGTAGAAATAAATATCAAATCAGATTCAAACAATTAAAGATATTCAGAGATTGTATGGATTTCAGGGACATGCATTCATATGGTTCATATGAGTTCCTTTAATGTATCAAACCATATTTAATTCCTATATTTGTAGGAGAATTACTAATATATCTAGATCATCTCATCCGAGTTAGATTTAAATGTAGATTAGATAACACAGATCATTCTCAAGATATTATCTAACTCCCAATCGTGCCTAGGATCTATTCTCATCATAATACTTACCAATCTCCCGATCTAG